>CM053036.1:4223812-4371312 GCA_028564925.1 Lithobates sylvaticus
TAATATTCTTAAAAAAATTAACATTTGAAAAAAAAAAACCTTACCAGAAACCTCTGTTGCTAGGCAGTCTTCCTACTCCGCGGTGATCTTCGGTCTTCTCTCCTCCTCGCGTTGTCTTCTGGGTAATGGGGCGCACTGTGTTCTGGGAACTGTGTGTGTTTCCTAACATTCACAAAGCGCCGCACGACTCGCGCATGCGCAGTAGAAAAATAGGCAGTGAAGCCGCAAGGCTCCACTGCCTGTTTCCCATAGTGAGGATGGCGGCGCCAAGAGCCGAGGGACATGTCGGCCTTGGCGACCGACATCGCGGGCGCCCTGGAAAGGTAAGTCTCCTTATTTAAAGTCAGCAGCTACTTTTTTATTTATTTATTTTTTTTTTTTTAGCTGCTGACTTTTAAAAAAAAAAAAAAATTTTTAACCACTTTCAGCCCCGGACCAATTTGCAGCCAAAGGACCAGGCCCCTTTTTTGCGATTCGGCACTGCGTCGCTTTAACTGACAATTGCGCGGTCGTGCGACGTGGCTCCCAAACAAAATTGGCGTCCTTTTTTTTCCACAAATAGAGCTTTCTTTTGGTGGTAATTTGATCGCCCCTGCGTTTTTTATTTTTTGCGCTATAAATCAAAAATTGAGCGACAATTTTGAAAAATAAAATTCAATATTTTTTTCTTTTTGCTATAATAAAAATATCCCCAAAAATATATTAAAAAAAACATGCACCTCACCCCCTGGACTTTTTCTGTGTGTATGTGTGTGTGTGTGTGTGTGTGTGTGTGTATATATATATAATATATATATATATATGTGTATGTATGTATTAGTATGTAAGTGATTTAGCAGGATTATGACTGAAGATATGCAGTATTTTAATTTTTTTTTCAGCCGGATATTCTTTTTCAGTAACAGCAGTCCAACTGGCTAATTAGCTGCTGGATCACCCCCGACCACTCGCTGGTGCTTCTCAGGCTTACCCAAGAAATGATCCAGCGGTTCGTGCGGCTGGCCATAGAGGTGAAGAGAGACCAGATCTTCTCTGATCATTCTCTCTGATCTTGGAGGACCGGAGTGATGTCATAACGTCACTCCCGGTCTAGGGTAGAAGTAAACCTTTTGCTTCATATAAAAAAAAAAAATAGAGTTAATTCATTTTTATTTTTTTGATCGTTTGCTTTTAAAGGTAAAGGGAGAGATTTGAAGTTTTGTAGATCTCTCTGTAAAGAGGACCTTTCACCCTTATTTCTATCGCAATATATTTACATCTCTTGTAATAATAGGAATAAAAGTTGATTAAAAAAAATTATAATAAATAAACGGACAGTGAAAAAATGCAATTAAATATAAAATTTACAGTTTCCCCCCACCCCTCCGTGTTTTGCGCGCAGAAGTGAACGCATACGTAAGTCACTCACGCATATGTAAAAGGTGTTTGCAACACACATGTGAGGTATCGCCGGGAACGTTGGAGCGAGAGCAATAATTCTACCCCCAGACCTCCTCTGTATCTCTAAACTGGTGATCTGTAAAGTTTTTTTTTTTTTTTGTAACCACTTCAGCCCCGGACCAAATTGCAGCTAAAGGACCAGGCCCCTTTTTGCGATTCGGCACTGCGTTGCTTTAACCGACAATTGCGCGGTCGTGCGATGTGGCTCCCAGACAAAATTGACGTCCTTTTTTTCCTACAAATAGAGCTTTCTTTTGGTGGTATTTGATCGCCCCTGCGTTTTTATTTTTTGCGCTATAAACAAAAAAAGAGCGACAATTTGAAAAAAAAAAAAAATGCATTCTTTTTTATTTTTTTGCTATAATAAATATCCCCGAAAATATATAAAAAAACATTTTTTTTTTCCTTTCCTCAGTTTAGGCCGATACGTATTCTTCTACATATTTTTGTATGCGTTTATTGATTGGTTTGCGCAGAAGTTATAGCGTTTACAAAATAGGGGACAGTTTTATAGCATTTTTTTATTAATATTTTTTTTTTTTTTTTACTAGTAATGGCGGCGATCAGCGATTTTTATTGTGACTGAGACATTATGGCGGACACATCGGACATTTTTGACACATTTTCGGGACCATTGTCATTTATACAGCAATCAATGCTATTTAAATGCATTGATTCCTGAATAAATGGCGGTGGCAGTAAAGGGGTTAACCACTAGGTGGCAGTGTAGGGGTTAAGTATGCCTAGGGGTGTGTTTCTAACTGTGGGGGGGGGGGGGCGTGGCTGTCGGCTAGTGAATGCTGATCTCTGCTCCAATCACAAGGAGTCTCTGGATTTGGGTCTTATCCGGCTGTGATTGGTTGGAATATGTACAGGGAAAGCCTCATTCCATCAGAGGGGATAATCCTGATAATCTACATAGTACAGACCCCCCCCTGTGCTACACCCTCCTCCAGCTCCTGTATACTAATCCTCTGGATATAGACGGGAACCCCCGGCCTCTCCCACATCTGGAATGTACCGTATTTATCGGTGTATAACACGCACCCCAAGTTTAGGAGGGAATTCTAAGGAAAAAAAGTTTTAGGAGGGAAGTTTTGGGGGGAAAAAAAACGTACATTTAAGCGTCATTTGCAGCCTTGCCCAGCGCCATGTGCAGCCTTGCCCAGCGTCATTTGCAGCCTTGCCCAGCGTCATTTGCAGCCTTGCCCAGCGTCATTTGCAGCCTTGCCCGGCGTGCTGTGCAGCCTTGCCCGGCGTGCTGTGCAGCCTTGCTCTGCGTGATGTGCAGCCTTGCCCGGCGCCATTTGCAGCCCTGCCCGGCGCCATTTGCAGCCCTACCCGGCGCCATTTGCAGCCCTACCCGGCGCCATTTGCAGCCCTACCCGGCGCCATTTGCAGCCTTGCCCGGCGCCATTTGCAGCCTGCCCCCGTTTAAATTTGCTGCCGGAAAAGACCGAGCCGACTGTTCGGCTCCGCTCGCAGTCCCGCCTCCTGCTGTTTCGGAAGCGAGCGCAGGGAAGCAGGACTGCGAGCGGAGCAGTCAGATCGTTTTTTTTCGGCGGCGCTTTTTTTTTTTTTTTACGGCAGACGCTATTTTTCGGCGCCGTTTGATTTTTTTTTTTTTGCCACATTTTTTGGGGGATCGGCGTATAACACGCACCCACGACTGTCCCCCGATTTTAAGGGGGGAAGAAGTGCGTGTTATACGCCGATAAATAAGGTATTCCAAGTCCGTCAAAACAAGATGGCGTGCAAAGTCCTAGTTTGTGTTTTTTTGCTTTCTTTTAAAAAAAAAGGTAGAGTAGAAAGGCCTGTCCTGTGCCAGCGGCCCCCAAGGAATGACCCCCGAGGCCCCATCCGCACCTCGGTGTTCTGTAGATTTTTAGCTTGAAGCTCCAAAACAGCTGGAGGAGAGAAAAAGAAAATCATGGATTCTCTATGGAGACGAGTCACCTGACGCCAAACGCCTGAAACACCAAAAAGTCCCAGAGTTTGGTTTTGGGTGCAGCGTCGCACGACCGCGCAATTGTCGGTTTAAAAGCGACGCAGTGCCAAATGGTAAAAAGTGCTCTGGTCAGGAAGGGGGGTAAAATCTTCCCGGGGCTGAAGTGGTTAAGGTCAACTCTGCATAGTGTAGAAGAAAAAAAAAAAAAGAGTAAAGGAGCGCCTGGTATCCAATAAGGGAAGTATATTTTGTATTTTATTCGATTTTTCAGCAATAAAAAAAAGAGGCCAACGCGTTTCGGGGGACTTCATCAGGGCTGCTAGTAGAAATGATTGTGGAATGGTCCTGTTGGGCGGAGCCTTCGGGAAATGAATCTGGACTGTATCCACGGTGCTGGCTGTGTGTTTAGAGGCAGCAGCAAAACCTTTTGCTGAAACTTCAAATAAAATAAAAATATACTTACCTTATTGGATACCGGGCGCTCCTTTTACTTTTTTTTTTTTTTCTTCTGATGGGCCATTTTTTTTTTTTTTTTTATTTTTTTTTAATAATATTGTCGGGGGACGGAGCAGAGACAAAGGCTCCAGTGAGTGACCCTTCCTCTCCATATAGAAACAGCGGTCTCACTGCAGAGGCCTAATACACCCCCTGCTGGGATAGATATTTCCAATCAGCAAGGAGCAATAGTTTTGACGACCTGTATGCCTGACCTCTGCAGACAGACCACTGCTTCCATCCACAAAGCAAGGATCCTTCTCTGGAGCCTGCTTGGTAAGGGACAGTGGTCTCACTGCAGAGGTCTGATACACCCCCTGCTGAGCCAGATCTTCTGCCCATTGGTAATGAAGATTTACAATCCCAATCAGATCCGTAAGGCTTCCAGAGAGTGACCCTTCCTCTGCGTATGGAAGCAGATGTCTCACTGCAGAGGTCTGATGCGCTCCCTGCTGAGCCAGAGCTCTCCAGTCAGCAGGGAGCATTAGCTTTGCTGACTCGGCAGAGGGTGCGCCTGACCTTTGCAGAGAGACCACTGCTTCCATCCTCTGGAGCCAGCATGGTAAGTGACAGTGGCCCCCCCTTTCAAATATCTGCTATGCTAGAGCCCATTGCTAATGAAGATTTATAGAGGAATATTCATGGGGGGGGGAGGGGGCTCGGCTGCCATGCTGGGGTGTGGTATGTAAGCAGCTGGGTCTCTAGGTCAGGTGAGATAATAAAATGTGTTACCAAAGGGAACCTGCCCTTTAATTAAGACTGCAATGGTGAGTAAAGTACTTTAGCTGAATGACTGACCCTCTTCTCCCTCTTCTCCCCTGCAGGTGTACTTATCGGTCTATTTTATGGGCCATTTATTCTTCTTATTGCTGCTCTTTGCACTGCCTTATTTACGGTTAGTCCTGGTGCAAAAGAGGGACAAGCTGCAGAAATCCCACTGACAGTGCTGAATGGTGAGCTGCTTACTGGTCTATTGTGTATCATGTTCAGATAAAGTGTGTTGTATCGAATCGGCTGAAACACTAAAAAAATGTCAGCGAGCGTTATGTGGTCAGCGAGCGACATGTGGTCAGCGAGCGGTATGTAGTGGCGGGGGGGTGGTCAGCGAGCGTTATGTAGGGGCGGGGTTGTCAGCGAGCGGTAAGTAGGGGCGGTCAGCGAGTAGTATGTAGTGGCGGGGGGGCAGACAGTGAGTGGTATGTAGTGGCGGGGGGGCAGACAGCGAGTGGTATGTAGTGGCGGGGGGGCAGACAGTGAGTGGTATGTAGTGGCGGGGGGGCAGACAGTGAGTGGTATGTAGTGGCGGGGGGGCAGACAGTGAGTGGTATGTAGTGGCGGGGGGGCAGACAGCGAGTGGTATGTAGGGGCGGCCAGCAAGCGGTATGTAGGGGCGGTCAGCGAGTAGTGTAGTGGCGGGGGGGCAGACAGCGAGTGGTATGTAGTGGCGGGGGGGCAGATAGCGAGTGGTATGTAGTGGCGGGGGGCAGACAGCGAGTGGTATGTAGTGGCGGGGGGGCAGACAGCGAGTGGTATGTAGTGGCGGGGGGCGGGGGGGCGGACAGCGAGTGGTATGTAGTGGCGGGGGGGCCGACAGCGAGTGGTATGTAGTGGCGAGGGGGGCGGACAGCGAGTGGTATGGTGCGGGGGGGGGCGGACAGCAAGTGGTATGTAGTGGCGGGGGGGGCGGACAGCGTGGTGGTATGTAGTGGTGGGGGGGGGGGGTGGGGTGCGGGGGGGGCGGACATCGAGTGTATGTATGACGGGGGGCGGACAGCGAGTGGTATGTAAGTGGCGGTGGGGGTCAGCGAGTGGTATGTATTGGGGGGGCGGACAGTGGCGGGGGGGCGGTCCAAGGCGTGGTATGTAGTGGCGGGGGGGCTTTGTAGGGAGGGGTGGTCGGACATCGAGGTCAGTGTAGGGGCGGTATGAGCGGTATGTAGGAGGGCAGACAGTGAAGCGGGGGGTGGCGGACATCGAGCGGGTATGTTAGTGGAGGGGGCGGTTGGTATGTATTGGAGGGGGCGGTGGAGTGGGGGGGGGGGGGGGCGGACATCGAGTGTATTGGCGGTATGTAGTGGGGGAGGGTGGTCGGGGGGGCGGAGACATCGAGTGGTAGTGGTGTAGTGTAGGGGCGGGAGACAGTGGTATGTAGGGGAGCGGGCACCAGTGAGCATCGGGTATGTAGTGGTGGGGGGTGGTTGGCGAGGACGGTATGTAGGGGGCGGGGTTTGGTCTGCGAGGTGGTATGTAGTGGCGGGGGGGTCGGATAGGGGGGCGGAATGTAGAATGGTGGGGGGTGCGGCGTCAGCGAGTGGTATGTAGTGGCGGGGGGTGGTAGCGAGTGGTATGTAGTGGGGGGGGCGGTCAGCGTATCGAGTGTATGTAGGGAAAGTGGCGAGCGGTATGTAGGTCAGTGCGGATGCAGGGGCGGGTGGGTGAGCGGTAATGTAGGTGGGAGGCGGTTTGTAGTGGCGGGGGGGCGGACGGCAGCGAGCGTATGTAGTGGTGGGGGTGCGGTCTAGGTCGGCGAGCGGTATGTGTAGTGGGCGGGGGGGGCGGCAGGCGAGCGGTTATGTGGTGGCGGGGAGGGCTATGTCGGGGCGGTTAGTGGCGGGGGTGCGGTCAGCGAGCGGTATGTAGTGGCGGGCAAGGGGTTGGCGTGCAGGTATGTAAGTGGAGCGGTTGTTGGCAAGCGGTTATGTAGTGGCGGGGGCGTCGGGGAAATGGCGTATGTAGCTGGTAGTTGGGGGGTGGTCAGGCGTGCGGTATGTAGTTGGCGGGCGGGTCGTCGGCGAGCAGGTATGTAGGGTGGGGGGGGTCAGCGGTGCGGCTTAGTGGCGAGCGTATGTAGTGGCGGGGGGTAGGGGGCGGTCGGGCGAGCGGTATGTAGTGGCGGGGGGGCGGACGGCAAGTAGCGGTATGTAGTGCGGGGGGTGGTCGGCGAGCAGCGTACGTCTCAGCGAAGTATGCGTAGTGGCGGCGGTATGTAGGGGCGGTCGGCGAGCGGTATGTAGTGGCGGGGGGGTGGTCGGCGAGCAGTATGTAGTGGCGGGAAAGTGGTCAGGCGAGCGGTATGTAGTGGCGGGGGTGCGGTCAAGGAGCGGTATGTAGTTGCGGCGGGCAGACAGTGCGGTATGTAGGGGCGGGGGCGGTCGGCGAGCGGTATGTAGTGGTGGGGTGGTGGGGGTTGTTGCGAGCGGTATGTAGTGGCGGGGGGTGGTCAATCGAGTGGTATGTAGTGGCGGGGGGTGGTCGGCTAGCGGTATGTAGTGGTGGGGGTGCGGTCTCAGCGAGTGGTATGTAGTGGCGGGGGGCGGACGGCAAGCGGTATGTAGGGGGGGGTGGTCGGCAAGCGGTATGTAGTGGCGGTCGGCAAGCGGTATGTAGTGGCGGGAAAGTGGTTGGCGAGCAGTATGTAGGGGCGGGCAGACAGTGGTATGTAGGGGCGGGCACACAGTGAGCGGTATGTAGTGGTGGGGGGTGGTTGGCGAGCGGTATGTAGGGGGCGGGGGTGGTCAGCGAGTGGTATGTAGTGGTGGGGGTGCGGTCTCAGCGAGTGTTGCGTAGTGGCGAGCGGTATTTGTAGTGGCGGTTGGCGAGCGGTATGTAGTGGCGGGAGGGGGGTTGGCGAGCGGTATGTAGTGGCGGGAGGGTGGTTGGCGAGCGGTATGTAGTGGCGGGAGGGTGGTTGGCGAGCGGTATGTAGTGGCGGGAGGGTGGTTGGCAAGCGGTATGTAGGGGGCAAGGGGCGGTCGGCGAGCGGTATGTAGGGGGCGGTCGTGCGAGCGGTATGTAGTGGCGGGGGGCGGTCGGCGAGCGGTATGTAGGGGGCGGTCGGCGAGCGGTATGTAGGGGGCGGTCGGCGAGCGGTATGTAGTGGCGGGGGGGCGGTCGGCAAGCGGTAAGTAGTGGCGGTGGGGCGGTCGGCGAGCGGTATGTAGTGGCGGGGGGTGGTCGGCGAGCGGTATGTAGTGGCGGGGGGTGGTCGGGGGAGCGGTCTCAGCGAGTGTTGCTTAGTGGGCGAGCGGTATGTAGGGTCGGGGGCGGTCGGCGAGCTGTATGTAGTGGCGGGGGTGCGGTCTCAGCGAGTGTTGCTTAGTGGCGAGCAGGATGTAGGGGCGGTCAGCGAGCGGTATGAAGTGGCGGGGGGGGGGGTCTCAGCGAGTGTTGCGTAGTGGCGAGCGGTATTTGTAGTGGCGGTCGGCGAGCGGTATGTAGTGGCGGGAGGGTGGTTGGCGAGCGGTATGTAGTGGCGGGAGGGTGGTTGGCGATCAGTATGTAGTGGCGGGGGGTGGTTGGCAAGCGGTATGTAGGGGGCAAGGGGCGGTCAGCGAGCGGTATGTAGGAGGCGGTCAGCGATCGGTATGTAGGAGGCGGTCAGCGAGCGGTATGTAGTTGCGGTCAGCAAGCGGTATGTAGGAGGCGGTCAGCGAGCGGTATGTAGTGGCGGGGGGCGGTCAGCGAGCGGTATGTAGTGGCGGGGGTGCGGTATCAGCGAGTGTTGCTTAGTGGCGAGCGGTATTTAGGGGCGGTCAGCGAGCGGTATGGAGTGGCGGGGGGGCGGTCTCAGCGAGTGTTGCGTAGTGGTGAACGGCATTTGTAGTGGCGGTCGGCGAGCAGTATGTAGTGGCGGGAGGGTGGTTGGCGAGCGGTATGTAGGGGGCAAGGGGCGGTCAGCGAGCGGTATGTAGGGGGCGGTCAGCGAGCGGTATGTAGTGGCGGGGGCAGTCGGCGAGCGGTATGTAGTGGCGGGGGGCAGTCGGCGAGCGGTATGTAGTGGCGGGGGGCGGTCGGCGAGCGGTATGTAGTGGCGGGGGTGCGGTCTCAGCGAGTGTTGCTTAGTGGCGAGCGGTATGTAGTGGCGGGGGGCGGTCAGCGAGCGGTATGTAGTGGCGGGGGCGGTCTCAGCGAGTGTTGCGTAGTGGCGGTCGGCGAGCAGTTATGTAGTATGTGGGGGGGGCGGTCAGCGACCGGTATGTAGTGGCGGGGGGGGCGGTCTCAGCGAGTGTTGCGTAGTGGTGAACGGTATTTGTAGTGGCGGTCGGCGAGCGGTATGTAGTGGCAGGAGGGTGGTTGGCGAGCGGTATGTAGTGGCGGGAGGGTGGTTGGCGAGCGGTATGTAGTGGCGGGGGGTGGTTGGCAATCGGTATGTAGGGGGCAAGGGGCGGTCAGCGAGCGGTATGTAGTGGCGGGGGGCGGTCGGCCGGGGGTGCGGGTGCGAGTGTTGCTTAGTGGCGAGCGGTATGTAGGGGCGGTCAGCGAGCGGTATGTAGTGGCGGGGGGGCGGTATGTAGTGGCGGGGGCGGTCGGCGAGCGGTATTTGTAGTGGCGGTCGGCGAGCGGTATGTAGTGGCGGGAGGGTGGCTTAGTGGCGAGCGGTATGTAGTGGCGGGAGGGTGGTTGGCGATCGGTATGTAGTGGCGGGGGGTGGTCGGCAAGCGGTATGTAGGGGCGGGGGGCGGTCAGCGAGCGGTATGTAGTTACGGTCAGCAAGCGGTATGTAGAGGCGGTCGGCGAGCGGTATGTAGTGGCGGGGGCGGTCAGCGAGCGGTATGTAGTGGCGGGGGGTGCGGTCTCAGCGAGTGTTGCTTAGTGGCGAGCGGTATTTAGGGGCGGTCAGCGAGCAGTATGTAGTGGCGGGGGGGCGGTCTCAGCGAGTGTTGCGTAGTGGTGAACGGCATTTGTAGTGGCGGTCGGCGAGCAGTTTGTAGTGGCGGGAGGGTGGTTGGCGAGCGGTATGTAGGGGGCAAGGGGCGGTCAGCGAGCGGTATGTAGGGGGCAGGGGGCGGTCAGCGAGCGGTATGTAGTGGCGGGGGCAGTCGGCGAGCGGTATGTAGTGGCGGGGGCAGTCGGCGAGCGGTATGTAGTGGCGGGGGGCGGTCGGCGAGCGGTATGTAGTGGCGGGGGTGCGGTCTCAGCGAGTGTTGCTTAGTGGCGAGCGGTATGTAGTGGCGGTCAGCGAGCGGTATGTAGTGGCGGGGGCGGTCTCAGCCAGTGTTGCGTAGTGGCGGTCGGCGAGCAGTGGCGGGGGGGGGGGGGGGGCGGGGGCGGTCAGCGACCGGTATGTAGTGGCGGGGGGCGGTCTCAGCGAGTGTTGCGTAGTGGTGAACGGTATTTGTAGTGGCGGTCGTGCGAGCGGTATGTAGTGGCAGGAGGGTGGTTGGCGAGCGGTAAGTAGTGGCGGGAGGGTGGTTGGCGAGCGGTATGTAGTGGCGGGGGGTGTTGGCAAGCGGTAATGTAGGGGGCAAGGGGCGGTCAGCGAGCGGTATGTAGTGGCGGGGGTGCGGTCTCAGCGAGTGTTGCTTAGTGGCGAGCGAGCGGTATTGGGGGGCGGGGGTGGCGGGGGGCGGTCGGCGAGCGGTATGTAGTGGCGGGGGTGCGGTCTCAGCGAGTGTTGCTTAGTGGCGAGCGGTATGTAGGGGCGGTCAGCGAGCGGTATGTAGTGGCGTGGGGCGGTCGGCGAGCGGTATGTAGTGGCGGGGGGCGGTAGTCGTGTTGCGTAGTGGCGGTCGGCGAGCAGTTATGTAGTATGTGGGGGGGCGGTCAGCGAGCGGTATGTAGTGGCGGGGGTCGGTCTCAGCGAGTGTTGCTTAGTGGCGAGCGGTATTTAGGGGCGGTCAGCGAGCGGTATGTAGTGGCGGGGGGCGGTCTCGCTGTTGCGTAGTGGTGAACGGTATTTGTAGTGGCGGTCGGCGAGCGGTATGTAGTGGCGAGGGGCGGGGGGGCGGTGGTCGGGGGAGGGGCGGTCAGCGAGCGGTATGTTAGTGGCGAGCGGTATGTAGTGGCGGGGGTGCGGTCTCAGCGAGTGTTGCTTAGTGGGGGTTGGGGCGGTCAGCGAGCGGTATGTAGGGGGCAGTCGGCGAGCGGTATGTAGTGGCGGGGGGCGGTCGGCGAGCGGTATGTAGTGGCGGGGGGCGGTCTCCGCCAGTGTTGCGTAGTGGCGAGCGGTATTTAGGGGCGGTCAGCGCGCGGTATGTAGTGGCGGGGGGCGGTCTCAGCGAGGTTGGGTGATGAACGGTATTTGTAGTGGCGGGAGGGTGGTTGGCGGGCTGTATGTAGTGGGGGGAGGGTGGTTGGCAAGCGGTATGTAGGGGGCAAGGGGCGGTCAGCGAGCGGTATGTAGTGGCGGGGGTGCGGTCTCAGCGAGTGTTGCTTAGTGGCGAGCGGTATGTAGGGGCGGTCAGCGAGCGGTATGTAGGGGGCAGTCGGCGAGTGGTATGTAGTGGCGGGGGGCGGTCGGCGAGCGGTATGTAGTGGCGGGGGTGCGGTCTCAGCGAGTGTTGCTTAGTGGCGAGCGGTATGTAGGGGCGGTCAGCGAGCGGTATGTAGGGGGCAGTCGGCGAGCGGTATGTAGTGGCGGGGGGCGGTCGGCGAGCGGTATGTAGTGGCGGGGGGCGGTCTCAGCCAGTGTTGCGTAGTGGCGGTCGGCGAGCAGTTATGTAGTATGTGGGGGGCGGTCAGCGAGCGGTATGTAGTGGCGGGGGTGCGGTCTCAGCGAGTGTTGCTTAGTGGCGAGCGGTATTTAGGGGCGGTCAGCGAGCAGTATGTAGTGGCGGGGGGCGGTCTCAGCGAGTGTTGCGTAGTGGTGAACGGTATTTGTAGTGGCGGTCGGCGAGCGGTATGTAGTGGCGGAAGGGTGCTTGGCGAGCGGTATGTAGGGGGCAAGGGGCGGTCAGCGAGCGGTATGTAGTTGCGGACAGCGAGCGGTATGTAGGGGGCGGTCAGCGAGCGGTATGTAGGGGGCAGTCGGCGAGCGGTATGTAGTGGCGGGGGGCGGTCGGCGAGCGGTATGTAGTGGCGGGGGTGCGGTCTCAGCGAGTGTTGCTTAGTGGCGAGCGGTATGTAGGGGCGGTCAGCGAGCGGTATGTAGTGGCGGGGGCGGTCGGCGAGCGGTATGTAGTGGCGGGGGGGCGGTCTCAGCCAGTGTTGCGTAGTGGCGGTCGGCGAGCAGTTATGTAGTATGTGGGGGGCGGTCAGCGAGCGGTATGTAGTGGCGGGGGTGCGGTCTCAGCGAGTGTTGCTTAGTGGCGAGCGGTATTTAGGGGCGGTCAGCGAGCGGTATGTAGTGGCGGGGGGGCGGTCTCAGCGAGTGTTGCGTAGTGGTGAACGGTATTTGTAGTGGCGGTCGGCGAGCGGTATGTAGTGGCGGAAGGGTGCTTGGCGAGCGGTATGTAGGGGGCAAGGGGCGGTCAGCGAGCGGTATGTAGTTGCGGACAGCGAGCGGTATGTAGGGGGCGGTCAGCGAGCGGTATGTAGGGGGCAGTCGGCGAGCGGTATGTAGTGGCGGGGGGCGGTCGGCGAGCGGTATGTAGTGGCGGGGGGTGCGGTCTCAGCGAGTGTTGCTTAGTGGCGAGCGGTATGTAGGGGCGGTCAGCGAGCGGTATGTAGGGGGCAGTCGGCGAGCGGTATGTAGTGGCGGGGGGGCGGTCGGCGAGCGGTATGTAGTGGCGGGGGGCGGTCTCCGCCAGTGTTGCGTAGTGGCGAGCGGTATTTAGGGGCGGTCAGCGCGCAGTATGTAGTGGCGGGGGGCGGTCTCAGCGAGTGTTGCGTAGTGGTGAACGGTATTTGTAGTGGCGGGAGGGTGGTTGGCGGGCTGTATGTAGTGGGGGGAGGGTGGTTGGCAAGCGGTATGTAGGGGGCAAGGGGCGGTCAGCGAGCGGTATGTAGTGGCGGGGGTGCGGTCTCAGCGAGTGTTGCTTAGTGGCGAGCGGTATGTAGGGGCGGTCAGCGAGCGGTATGTAGGGGGCAGTCGGCGAGTGGTATGTAGTGGCGGGGGGCGGTCGGCGAGCGGTATGTAGTGGCGGGGGTGCGGTCTCAGCGAGTGTTGCTTAGTGGCGAGCGGTATGTAGGGGCGGTCAGCGAGCGGTATGTAGGGGGCAGTCGGCGAGCGGTATGTAGTGGCGGGGGGGCGGTCGGCGAGCGGTATGTAGTGGCGGGGGGCGGTCTCAGCCAGTGTTGCGTAGTGGCGGTCGGCGAGCAGTTATGTAGTATGTGGGGGGCGGTCAGCGAGCGGTATGTAGTGGCGGGGGTGCGGTCTCAGCGAGTGTTGCTTAGTGGCGAGCGGTATTTAGGGGCGGTCAGCGAGCGGTATGTAGGGGGCAGTCGGCGAGCGGTATGTAGTGGCGGGGGGCGGTCTCAGCGAGTGTTGCGTAGTGGTAAACGGTATTTGTAGTGGCGGTCGGCGAGCGGTATGTAGTGGCGGAAGGGTGCTTGGCGAGCGGTATGTAGTGGCGGGGGGTGGTTGGCAAGCGGTATGTAGGGGGCAAGGGGCGGTCAGCGAGCGGTATGTAGTTGCGGACAGCGAGCGGTATGTAGGGGGCGGTCAGCGAGCGGTATGTAGGGGGCGGTCAGCGAGCGGTATGTAGGGGGCAGTCGGCGAGCGGTATGTAGTGGCGGGGGTGCGGTCTCAGCGAGTGTTGCTTAGTGGCGAGCGGTATGTAGGGGCGGTCAGCGAGCGGTATGTAGGGGGCAGTCGGCGAGCGGTATGTAGTGGCGGGGGGCGGTCGGCGAGCGGTATGTAGTGGCGGGGGGCGGTCTCGGGGGGGGCGGTCTCCGCCAGTGTTGCGTAGTGGCGAGCGGTATTTAGGGGCGGTCAGCGAGCGGTATGTAGTGGCGGGGGGCGGTCTCAGCGAGTGTTGCGTAGTGGTGAACGGTATTTGTAGTGGCGGTCGGCGAGCAGTATGTAGTGGCGGGAGGGTGGTTGGCGAGCGGTATGTAGTGGCGGGAGGGTGGTAGGCGAGCGGTATGTAGTGGCGGGGGGTGGTTGGCAAGCGGTATGTAGGGGGCAAGGGGCGGTCAGCGAGCGGTATGTAGTTGCGGACAGCGAGCGGTATGTAGGGGGCGGTCAGCGAGCGGTATGTAGGGGGCAGTCGGCGAGCGGTATGTAGTGGCGGGGGGCGGTCTCAGCCAGTGTTGCGTAGTGGCGGTCGGCGAGCAGTTATGTAGTATGTGGGGGGCGGTCAGCGAGCGGTATGTAGTGGCGGGGGGGGGGCGGTCAGCGAGCGGTATGTAGTTGCGGACAGCGAGCGGTATGTAGGGGGCGGTCGGCGAGCGGTATGTAGTGGCGGGGGTGTGGTCTCAGCGAGTGTTGCTTAGTGGCGAGCGGTATGTAGGGGGCAGTCGGCGAGCGGTATGTATTGGCGGGGGGCGGTCGGCGAGCGGTATGTAGTGGCGGGGGGGCGGTCTCAGCCAGTGTTGCGTAGTGGCGGTCGGCGAGCAGTTATGTAGTATGTGGGGGGGCGGTCAGCGAGCGGTATGTAGTGGCGGGGGTGCGGTCTCAGCGAGTGTTGCTTAGTGGCGAGCGGTATGTAGGGGCAGTCGGCGAGCGGTATGTAGTGGTGGGGGGCGGTCTCAGCCAGTGTTGCGTAGTGGCGGTCGGCGAGCAGTTATGTAGTATGTGGGGGGCGGTCAGCGAGCGGTATGTAGTTGCGGACAGTAAGCGGTATGTAGGAGGCGGTCAGCGAGCGGTATGTAGTGGCGGGGGTGCGGTCTCAGCGAGTGTTGCTTAGTGGCGAGCGGTATTTAGGGGCGGTCAGCGAGCGGTATGTAGTGGCGGGGGCGGTCTCAGCGAGTGTTGCGTAGTGGTGAACGGTATTTGTAGTGGCGGTCGGCGAGCAGTATGTAGTGGCGGGAGGGTGGTTGGCGAGCGGTATGTAGTGGCGGGAGGGTGGTTGGCGAGCGGTATGTAGTGGCGGGGGGTGGTTGGCAAGCGGTATGTAGGGGGCAAGGGGCGGTCAGCGAGCGGTATGTAATTGCGGACAGCGAGCGGTATGTAGGGGGCGGTCAGCGAGCGGTATGTAGGGGGCAGTCGGCGAACGGTATGTAGTGGCGGGGGCGGTCGGCATGTAGTGGCGGGGGTGCGGTCTCAGCGAGTGTTGCTTAGTGGCGAGCAGGATGTAGGGGCGGTCAGCGAGCGGTATGTAGTGGCGGGGGGGCGGTCTCAGCGAGTGCTGCGTAGTGGCGAGCGGTATTTGTAGTGGCGGTCGGCGAGCGGTATGTAGTGGCGGGAGGGTGGTTGGCGAGCGGTATGTAGTGGCGGGAGGGTGGTTGGCAATCAGTATGTAATGGCGGGGGGTGGTTGGCAAGCGGTATGTAGGGGGCAAGGGGCGGTCAGCGAGCGGTATGTAGGAGGCGGTCAGCGATCGGTATGTAGGAGGCGGTCAGCGAGCGGTATGTAGTTGCGGACAGCAAGCGGTATGTAGGAGGCGGTCAGCGAGCGGTATGTAGTGGCGGGGGGCGGTCAGCGAGCGGTATGTAGTGCCGGGGGTGCGGTCTCAGCGAGTGTTGCTTAGTGGCGAGCGGTATTTAGGGGCGGTCAGCGAGCGGTATGTAGTGGCGGGGGGCGGTCTCAGCGAGTGTTGCGTAGTGGTGAACGGTATTTGTAGTGGCGGTCGGCGAGCAGTATGTAGTGGCGGGAGGGTGGTTGGCGAGCGGTATGTAGTGGCGGGAGGGTGGTTGGCGAGCGGTATGTAGTGGCGGGGGGTGGTTGGCAAGCGGTATGTAGGGGGCAAGGGGCGGTCAGCGAGCGGTATGTAATTGCGGACAGCGAGCGGTATGTAGGGGGCGGTCAGCGAGCGGTATGTAGGGGGCAGTCGGCGAACGGTATGTAGTGGCAGGGGCGGTCGGCGAGCGGTATGTAGTGGCGGGGGGCGGTCGGCATGTAGTGGCGGGGGTGCGGTCTCAGCGAGTGTTGCTTAGTGGCGAGCAGGATGTAGGGGCGGTCAGCGAGCGGTATGTAGTGGCGGGGGGGCGGTCTCAGCGAGTGCTGCGTAGTGGCGAGCGGTATTTGTAGTGGCGGTCGGCGAGCGGTATGTAGTGGCGGGAGGGTGCTTGGCGAGCGGTATGTAGTGGCGGGAGGGTGGTTGGCAATCAGTATGTAATGGCGGGGGGTGGTTGGCAAGCGGTATGTAGGGGGCAAGGGGCGGTCAGCGAGCGGTATGTAGGAGGCGGTCAGCGAGCGGTATGTAGGAGGCGGTCAGCGAGCGGTATGTAGTGGCGGGGGGGCGGTCAGCGAGCGGTATGTAGTGGCGGGGGTGCGGTCTCAGCGAGTGTTGCTTAGTGGCGAGCGGTATTTAGGGGCGGTCAGCGAGCAGTATGTAGTGGCGGGGGGCGGTCTCAGCGAGTGTTGCGTAGTGGTGAACGGCATTTGTAGTGGCGGTCGGCGAGCAGTATGTAGTGGCGGGAGGGTGGTTGGCGAGCGGTATGTAGTGGCGGGGGGTGGTTGGCAAGCGGTATGTAGGGGGCAAGGGGCGGTCAGCGAGCGGTATGTAGTTGCGGACAGCGAGCGGTATGTAGTGGCGGGGGCAGTCGGCGAGCGGTATGTAGTGGCGGGGGGCGGTCGGCGAGCGGTATGTAGTGGCGGGGGTGCGGTCTCAGCGAGTGTTGCTTAGTGGCGAGCGGTATGTAGGGGCGGTCAGCGAGCGGTATGTAGTGGCGGGGGCGGTCTCAGCCAGTGTTGCGTAGTGGCGGTCGGCGAGCAGTTATGTAGTATGTGGGGGGGGCGGTCAGCGAGCGGTATGTAGTGGTGGCGGGCGGTCAGCGACCGGTATGTAGTGGCGGGGGTGCAGTCTCAGCGAGTTTTGCTTAGGGGCGGTCAGCGCGCGGTATGTAGTGGCGGGGGCGGTCTCAGCGAGTGTTGCGTAGTGGTGAACGGTATTTGTAGTGGCGGTCGGCGAGCGGTATGTAGTGGCGGGAGGGTGGTTGGCGAGCGGTATGTAGTGGCGGGGGGTGGTTGGCAAGCGGTATGTAGGGGGCAAGGGGCGGTCAGCGAGCGGTATGTAGTTGCGGACAGCGAGCGGTATGTAGGGGGCGGTCAGCGAGCGGTATGTAGGGGGCAGTCGGCGAGCGGTATGTAGTGGCGGGGGAGCGGTCTCAGCGAGTGTTGCTTAGTGGCGAGCGGTATGTAGGGGGCAGTCGGCGAGCGGTATGTAGTGGCGGGGGGGCGGTCTCAGCCAGTGTTGCGTAGTGGCGGTCGGCGAGCAGTTATGTAGTATGTGGGGGGCGGTCAGCGAGCGGTATGTAGGGGGCGGTCAGCGAGCGGTATGTAGGGGCGGTTGGCGAGCGGTATGTAGTGGCGGGGGGCGGTCTCAGCCAGTGTTGCGTAGTGGCGGTCGGCGAGCAGTTATGTAGTATGTGGGGGGCGGTCAGCGAGCGGTATGTAGGGGGCGGTCAGCGAGCGGTATGTAGGGGCGGTTGGCGAGCGGTATGTAGTGGCGGGGGGCGGTCTCAGCCAGTGTTGCGTAGTGGCGGTCGGCGAGCAGTTATGTAGTATGTGGGGGGGGGGGGTCAGCGAGCGGTATGTAGGGGCGGTTGGCGAGCGGTATGTAGTGGCGGGGGGCGGTCTCAGCCAGTGTTGCGTAGTGGCGGTCGGCGAGCAGTTATGTAGTATGTGGGGGGCGGTCAGCGAGCGGTATGTAGGGGGCGGTCAGCGAGCGGTATGTAGGGGCGGTTGGCGAGCGGTATGTAGTGGCGGGGGGCGGTCTCAGCCAGTGTTGCGTAGTGGCGGTCGGCGAGCAGTTATGTAGTATGTGGGGGGCGGTCAGCGAGCGGTATGTAGGGGCGGTTGGCGAGCGGTATGTAGTGGCGGGGGGCGGTCTCAGCCAGTGTTGCGTAGTGGCGGTCGGCGAGCAGTTATGTAGTATGTGGGGGGCGGTCAGCGAGCGGTATGTAGTGGCGGGGGGGCGGTCAGCGAGCGGTGCGTAGTGGCGGTCAGCGAGCGGTATGTAGTGGCGGGGGGGCGGTCAGCGAGCTGTATGTAGGGGGCGGTCAGCGAGTGTTGCGTAGTGGCGGTCGGCGACCAGTTATGGAGTATGTGGGGGGCGGTCAGCGAGCGGTATGTAGTGGCGGGGGGGCGGTCTCAGCGAGCGGTATGTAGTGGCGGGGGGCGGTCTCAGCGAGCGGTATGTAGTGGCGGGGGGCGGTCTCAGCGAGCGGTATGTAGTGGCGGGGGGCGGTCTCAGCGAGCGGTATGTAGTGGCGGGGGGGCGGTCAGCGAGCGGTGCGTAGTGGCGCTCCAGTTGAAGGCAGACTTGGACCTTAAACAATAAGAGAAATCGATCATCTCGCTCTCCAGCGTTCGCTCGTCTTTGTAACTCCTCCCCCTCTTCTCTCTCCTCAGATTGTACAACGCTCCTCGCTCTTGTGGCAATGCTGGGAATGTCCTTCAATCCTGTTTTTTTTGGGGGTTCAGCATTAAGACCTCGAGGTTCAAGGAGTCATCACTGCCAGAAAGGACACGATATGCTGATAACTTTTTTCTTTTTTTTTTTTTTAAAAACAAACAACAAACTTCTTGTCTGCCGCCGATTGGCGGGCGGATTCTCCACCAACGTTTTATAGACTTTTCTACCGTCGGGGTCTGTATCCCGGACTCTCTTACTTGAACTTTTTAGGTTTTTTGAAGACTTTTCACCCAAGACGTTTCGATGTTCGGCTTCCTTCTTCTCACCACAGAAATCAGTAAACCACGATAATGACGCCGCGCCCCTCCTCCGTCTCGTCTCACATGGCAGCTAATGCAATGGGTTGGAGGAAATCCAAGAACATGTAATCACTGGATGTACGGCGGTCTCTATGGCCGGTCGCTTTATTCGATTTGTTTATTTAAAAAGTGGGGGAGGGAGGGTCCTGATTGTGTATAGATGAGGCCAGTGTGATGCAGACCCCTCCCCCTCCCTCCCGCCAGTCACGTTGCTGCGTGTGTGACAAGACGTGGCCAATCAGAACTTCCCAAATGATATGAGAAAAGTGCACTTGGATTGGCTGGCGCTGTCGTGTGAAAACAACTGTGGCCTAGTCCTGCCTTTTTTAAGAGTCGCAATAAAGCGCTCCGTCACCTGACTCTGTGGTTATTCTCCAATCGTTTGTTACCTTTTAGCGTTGCATATAATAAACTTGATAACAATGTATCAAAATGTCTGCAAGAAGAACCCATGCTGGGAGTCTGACCGCGGCTGTTTTTGGCGCGGAGATCGGCGGCGGTGCGGTACCCTTGAGATGCCGCTCACCCCGAGATCAATTCACAATAAAAGAATATCGCATGAGATCATCGGATCGCGTGACGCCTTTTCCAATTATCGCATGCGATTTTTAAAATGTCAATTCACAGTCAGTTTATTATTTTCACAAAGCTACATAAATGCATTTATTGAAAAAGTTGTGGTCTAACCGCACGTTTTTTTTAAGAAATTTAATCGCGCTGCTCGTTTAAGGACGCGGCGGCTGCCGGTCTGCCGAGTTCCGCCCTCCAAAAAAGTTTTTTTTATTTTATTTTTTTAAAGTCGGCTACAAATCCTGTAGCTGCTGACTTTTAATAAGGACAATTATCTTAAAATATTGTAGCAGCTTCTAGTCAGGTATATACAAGTCCGACCAGCTAACATATAGCGTCGGCAGAATGGCACGGCTAGGCAAAACCAGGTACGTGGCCCTTTAATTGCCTAGCCGTGGGGCGCGCTCCCGTGACCCCGGCCGCGGGACCAGCTGACCCGATCGCCGCTGGTATCCCGCGATCGGGTCACGGAGCTGAAGAACGGGGAGAGGTCTGTGTAAACAAACTTCTCCCCGCGCTTCCTACTCTGCCTGTCATGATCGGCTGTTCCCTGTCATCGGGAAAAGCCGATCAATGACGTCAGACGTCAGCCCGCCCCCTAATGTAAAAAAACACACACGTCACAGCCCATAACCCTCCCCTCCCCCTAGTGGTTAACTCCTTCACTACAACTGTCATTTATACAGGAATCAATGCATTTAAATAGCACTGATTGCTGTATAAATGACAATGGTCCCAAAAATGTGTCAAAAATGTCCGATGTGTCCGCCATAATGTCGCAGTCACAATAAAAATCGCTGATCACCGCCATTACTAGTAAAAAAAATAATATTAATAAAAAATGCTATAAAACTATCCCCTATTTGGTTTGCGCAAAAGTTATAGCGTTTACAAATCAATAATCGCTAATTGCGATTTTTTTTACCAAAAATATGTAGAAGAATACGTATCGGCCTAAACTGAGGAAAAAAAAGTTTTTTTTATATATTTCTTGGGGATATTTATTATAGCAAAAAAAAAAAATAATTTTTTTTCAAAATTGTCGCTCTATTTTGTTTATAGCGCAAAAAATAAAAACCGCAGGGGCGATCAAATGCCACCAAAAGAAAGCTCTATTTGTGGGGAAAAAAGGACGCCAATTTGTTTGGGAGCCACGCCGCACGACCGCGCAATTGTCAGTTAAAGCGACGCAGTGCCGAATTGCAAAAAGGGGCGTGGTCCTTTGGATGCCAATTGGTCCGGGGCTGAAAGTGGTTAATGAGTAATTCACATATCTTAAAATAGTTGCTGTGATGTCTGTTAGAGCCTTCCACCAAACATTCCACCACGTGTAGTTACATAGTTAGGTTGAAAAAAGACACAAGTCCATCCAGTTCAACCACAAATAAATGTAGTCTCCTCCCCCTATGGGGGCGCACTCACCAGATGTACAGCCAAAACGCACCTGTATTTTTAAGCAGCTTCTCCGCCTCTCCTCCAAGATTCCACCAGATGTCAGCACAACAGGGTTTCAGTAAACATGTGGCAGGAATAACCTGAGCAGACGTGGAGCGCACACGTCACTTCCGGTCGATCAAGTCACTGACGCGTTTCGTCGCTTTAGACTTCGTCTTGAGGACGTTATCACACCCTCAAGACGAAGTCAGAAGTGACGAAACGCGTCAGTGACGTGATCAACCGGAAGTGACGTGCGCGCTCCACGAGCCGAGGAACGAGGAAGTCTACTGCTGCTGTACACGGCGGATACTCTTCACATTTCCGGCAAGGAGAAATGGAGATGCAGGCAGAGTGTTTATACTTTACATTTGCTCTAATCTTTATTGTATATGGTACGCTTAACCAACTCGAGGGAGTTCTGTATTTGGGGAGCAATAACTAATAACACTGTGTATATATATATATATATATATGTGATACATATATATATATATATGTGATACATGCAGGTGGCATGTAAAATCTTATATATATTGTCACCCCCTGAGCTGCTAGGAGCCCCGCAATCTGCTCTTTTCTGTGGGCGTTTTCATCCTCGGCGCTGGGTGGGCGGAGTCGTGACGTCAGAGGACGTCTCCGCCCACCACTGCACTCCCACGGCCAGCCAGCATTGCGAGGACGAGCCTTGCGCCTGCTGAGACTGGCGTGCATGTGCGGGAGTGACAGAGCGCGTTCTGTGAAGAATAAATGTAACCCCACATCCCCCGCCCCCCCTCGTTCCTCGCAGCCGGCTTCCCTCTCCTCTCCAATCCTCTCCTCGGCTGCGAGGGGCGGGGGGGGGGGGGATCTGTCAGGATGGAGAGCGGAGGAAGGGGTCGGTATGACCCCTTTCTTTCCTGAATGGGACACAGAGCGTTCGTTACCGATCGCTCTGTGTCCTGTGATAACTGAGCCGAGTAACCTGTGTGTTCCTGTGCTCAGTGTATGAATGGAGAGAAGCCGCTGTCTTCCCTCCATTCATCTTCAGTGCAGAGAAAGGACTGGGGAATCTGTCCTCTATCCTTTCTCTCTGTCAAATGGGAGATGTCAGGGGTCTCTGTTTAGACCCCCGACATGTCACCAAAGCCCCCAACAGGGCTGATAAAAAAATATTAAATTGTAAAAAAAAAAAAAAAAAAAAAAAAAAAAAACAACCGTCCACTGCCCCACTGACTCCGTCCACTGCCCCACTGACTCCGTCCACTGACTCCGTCCACTGCCCCACTGACTCCGTCCACTGACTCCGTCCACTGACTCCGTCCACTGCCCCACTGACTCCGTCCACTCCATCCACTGACTCCGTCCACTCCATCCACTGACTCCGTCCACTCCATCCACTGACTCCGTCCACTCCATCCACTGACTCCGTCCACTCCATCCACTGACTCCGTCCACTGCCCCACTGACTCCGTCCACTGACTCCGTCCACTCCATCCACTGACTCCGTCCACTCCATCCACTGACTCCGTCCACTGCCCCACTGACTCCGTCCACTGACTCCGTCCACTCCATCCACTGACTCCGTCCACTCCATCCACTGACTCCGTCCACTGCCCCACTGACTCCGTCCACTGACTCCGTCCACTGCCCCACTGACTCCGTCCACTGACTCCGTCCACTGCCCCACTGACTCCGTCCACTGACTCCGTCCACTGCCCCACTGACTCGTCCACTGCCCCACTGACTCCGTCCACTGCCCCGACTACATCCACTGACTCCGTCCACTCCATCCACTGACTCCGTCCACTCCATCCACTGACTCCGTCCACTCCATCCACTGACTCCGTCCACTCCATCCACTGACTCCGTCCACTCCATCCACTGACTCCGTCCACTCCATCCACTGACTCCGTCCACTCCATCCACTGACTCCGTCCACTCCATCCACTGACTCCGTCCACTCCATCCACTGACTCCGTCCACTGACTCCGTCCACTCCATCCACTGACTCCGTCCACTCCATCCACTGACTCCGACCACTGCCCCAGTCCACTGACTCCGTCCACTGCCCCAGTCCACTGACTCCGTCCACTGCCCCAGTCCACTGACTCCGTCCACTCCATCCACTGACTCCGTCCACTCCATCCACTGACTCCGTCCACTGCCCCACTGACTCCGTCCACTGACTCCGTCCACTGACTCCGTCCACTGACTCCGTCCACTGACTCCGTCCACTGACTCCGTCCACTGACTCCGTCCACTGCCCCACTGACTCCGTCCACTGCCCCACTGACTCCGTCCACTGACTCCGTCCACTGCCCCACTGACTCCGTCCACTCCGTCCACTCCATCCACTGACTCCGTCCACTCCATCCACTGACTCCGTCCACTCCATCCACTGACTCCGTCCACTGCCCCACTGACTCCGTCCACTCCATCCACTGACTCCGTCCACTCCATCCACTGACTCCGTCCACTCCATCCACTGACTCCGTCCACTGCCCCACTGACTCCGTCCACTGACTCCGTCCACTCCATCCACTGACTCCGTCCACTGACTCCGTCCACTCCATCCACTGACTCCGTCCACTCCATCCACTGACTCCGTCCACTGCCCCACTGACTCCGTCCACTGCCCCAGTCCACTGACTCCGTCCACTGCCCCAGTCCACTGACTCCGTCCACTGCCCCAGTCCACTGACTCCGTCCACTGCCCCAGTCCACTGACTCCGTCCACTGCCCCAGTCCACTGACTCCGTCCACTGCCCCAGTCCACTGACTCCGTCCACTGCCCCAGTCCACTGACTCCGTCCACTGCCCCAGTCCACTGACTCCGTCGGAAAAAATAAATATAAAAAAATAAAAAAAATTAAATAGTAAAAATGTATAAAAATAAAAAAAAATCCACTGGTCCCAAAAAAACCTTTTGAAAAAAAAAAAAAAAAATTAAAAATAATCTGACACTGTCCACTATCCTGACACCATCCTGCATGTACCACCCACCACTGTACACTCCGCATTCCTGTGATTTGCACCGCATTGCTGTTCAGATCACATGCGATGTCTGTGCGATGCGATTTCAGCCATGCAAACTGTATGGCTGAAATCGCATCACATTCGGAACAAACACGCACAGGGCCCTCTTTTTGGTCCGCACCAGAATCGCATGGGTGTTCACACCTATGCGATCCCTGTCCTGTCAGTTCGATATGCGAGCTGAAATGGGGGTGTCGTTAACATTGTATGAAACTCCCCAGCAGTTCGCACATGGCAGTGAGAGTCGGATGCGGTGTGGGAACCCGCAGTGGATTCGCAGGGTTCCCGAATCGCAGCCTTGGTGGGAGCAGTCAGGTGACATTTGTAGGCTGTATGCTTGGAGGCTCGGTTCACACTGGTGCGATGCGGGAACCCTGCAAATCCACTGCGAGTTCCCACATCGCATCCGAGTCGCAGTGGCAGTTCGCACTGCCATATGCGAACTGCTGGGGAGTGTCATACAATGTTAACGACACCCCCATTTCAGCTCGCATATCGCACTGCAAACTGACAGGACATGAATCGGATCGCATAGGTGTGAACACCCATGCGATTCTGGTGCGGACACAGGGTCCTGTGCGTGTTTGTTCCGAATGTGATGCGATTTCAGCCATACAGTTTGTATGGCTGAAATCGCATCGCACAGACATCGCATGTGATCTGAACAGCAATGCGGTGTGAACCCCCATGCGATTCTGGTGCGGACCAAAAAAAAGGGTCCTGTGCGTTTTTTTTGTCCGAATGCGGTGCGATATCACACATACTATCTGTATGGCTAAAATCGCACTGCACGGACATCGCATGTGATTTGCACTGCAGTGCGGTGGGAATCGCTTGCGGTATCCCACAGCACACTGGTGTCAACTGGTCCCAAGATCATTCAGCCTTACTGGGTGTAATTATAAAAAGTGAGAAATCCACCCCTCCCCCCCCCCTCCCCACATAACATTCCTTCCCATCACCAGGATTTGTTATCTGTGATCAGGTGACCTCAGACACACACACTGCACTATAACAATCATCAGATCACTGGATGTTCTACTCTGCCCAACTCTGACTACATACATGTCCCCTAAATCCCTCGTCTGTCTATAGTCTGCTGACTGTTCACTGCATCCCATGATGAGAAACGTCCAGTCAAAACACAGCAACGGCCAATCCTGGGAGAGCTGGAGGGGAGGGGGATGTGAATTGTGAACTTTTTTACACAGGATGTGCCTGTCTCAGGCTAGTGCATGAGGTATGTAAATCACCTGTTACTCACAGCAAGGGGGCGTTTTTGACAAAAGTTTTCAAGACTTTGTCAAGATTTCTCTAACGGAACAATAAAAGAGGATTGCTCAGGCCTCGAGTAAATCTGTGTGGCAAGACTGAAAGGAAATCGTATTCTCTACATTATGACATCAAAAAAAAGATTTGGGGTTTACATCCACTTTAAAGCAGTTGTATAGTCAAAAAATTGACTTTTACCTACAGGTGAGCCTATAATGAGGCCTATAATGAGGCCTATAATGAGGCTTACCTGTAGGTAAAAAAAAAATCTCCTAAACTTGTACGGTTTAGGAGATATTCCCCGTGCAATGTGCCGCTGACTGCAGCGGCGCATGCGCATGGGGGGATTCTCAGCTGAAAGGCCGGCAGAATCCGAACCTTGCCGGGAAGAAGTCTCCCGTGCGCATGCGCGGGAGTGACGACATCGCGGCTCCGGCCACTCGCAGCGCCGGGGGCCGCGATACCCGGAAGACACGCCGAGGCAACATGTCAGCGACCTCGGCGTGGACCAGGTGAGTTACCGACGCCTCGTTCTAAGGTACCGTATATACTCGAGTATAAGCCGAGGCACCTAATTATACCACAATAAAACTGGAAAAACGTATTGACTCGAGTATAAGCCTAGGGTGACAAATGCGCAGCTACTGTAAGTGGGAAAAGAGGGTCAACAATGCCCATTTGCAGCCTCACTGTGCCCATTTGCAGCCATAGGTCCCCCGAACTTCAAACTCGGTAGTTAAAGTGGTGTTGCCACCAAAAAAAAGAAAATTGTCTTAAAAATAATTACATTTAAAAAAAAAAAAAAAAATAGGAAAAAAAAATTTTTTTTACTCACCTCTAAATGCCTGTTGCTAGGGGGTCCCTTGTAGTCTGCCACCTTCATTGCCCGGCCAATGACATCACTTCCCCTAGGCACCGCACAGTCATCTGGGACCTGTCATGTGCCCCAGATGAGTGAGCGTCGAATCACGGCGCACGGCGCTGCTCGCGCATGCGCAGTGGGTGCCCGGCTGTGAAGGCACAGCCGGGTGCCCACATTAAGAATGCCGGCGCTGCAAGCGGAGAACGAGGGGGGGTCTCGTTCCCCCGCATCGCTGGACCCCGGGACAGGTAAGTGTCCGATTATTAAAGGTCAGCAGCTGCAGGATTTGTAGCTGCTGACTTTTTTTTTTTTTGTGGGCCCTCCTCTTTAAGGGTCCCTAGATGCCCCCCTAGCCGCAGCCAAAATTTGGGGTCTCTGGACCCAAAGGGTCCCGAAATGACATTGCTGCAGATGGACACAGTTGACCGAATTTGGGGCCCCGTATCTTGGGGTCACCTGGCGATAGGAACCCCAAATTTGGTGTGCAACCCCAGTGGAACCAGCACTACAACATATCCGATGTGGTTCTTATCACCAAGTGGCCCCGAGATTGGGGGCCCCAAAGTCGGTTCGGAAAATGTCAAGCACTTTTCTGCAGCAGAGAATTAAATTTTCCGACCCGACTTTGGGACCCCGTATATTGGTGATAGGAACCCCATCTTGGATATGTTGTAGTGCTGGTTCCACTGGGTCTGCACACTAAATTTGGGGTTCCTAACGCCAAGTGGCCCCGAGATACAGGGCCCCAAAGTCGGGTCGGAAAATTTAATTTTCTGCTGCAGAAAAGTGCTTGACTCGAGTATAAGCCGAGGGGGGCATTCCCAGCACAAAAAAATGTGCTGAAAAACTCGGCTTATACTCGAGTATATACGGTTAATATTTCATAATGAGCTAGTACTGGTGCATACTAGCTCATTGTGCCTTTTCCCTTACAGGTGTATATAAAAAAAAAACGTTTCAGCGGGTATACAACCGCTTTAAAAATACAGGCGTATTTTTGCTGTACCTCTGGTGAGTGCGCCCCCCATAGGGGAAGGATACCACACGTGGTGGAATGTTTGGTGGAAGGCTCTAACAGACATCACAGCCACTATTGTAAGACGGTTTCTCCGCTATCTGAATTACTCATTAACCGCTTTCAGCCCCGGAACCATTTTGCTGGCTTAAGACCAGGCCCCTTTTTGTGATTCGGCACTGCGTCGCTTTAACTGACAATTGCGCGGTCGTGCGACGTGGCTCCCAAACAAAATTGGCGTTCTAAGTGTGCTCCTATGTAGTGCTTGCTAACTGTGTGTGGGGGGGGGGGGGGGCCTAATTGGAGGAAGACAGAGATCCGTGTTCCTGCTTTAGCACAAGATCTCCATCTTCCCCTCTGACAGACCGCCGTTCTCCCTCTCCTGTGAACAATCGATGGACCCGTTGATTGGCTCTTGATGTGTCCAATCACAGTGGGAGCAGGTCGATGGTGAGGTGTGCCCCAGACCCTGTGCACAAAATCACGTAGAGGTACATGATTTTGCACAGGAGGGCCGCCCTGCCACAGACTGCAGACATGATACAAGAGAGTCAGGAGACTGCAGACATGATACAAGAGAGTCAGGAGACTGCAGACATGATACAAGAGAGGGTCAGGAGACTGCAGACATGATACAAGAGAGGGTCAGGAGACTGCAGACATGATACAAGAGAGGGTCAGGAGACTGCAGACATGATACAAGAGAGGGTCAGGAGACTGCGGACGTGATACAAGAGAGGGTCAGGAGACTGCAGACATGATACAAGAGAGGGTCAGGAGACTGCAGACGTGATACAAGAGAGGGTCAGGAGACTGCGGACATGACACAAGAGAGGGTCAAGAGACTGCAGACATGATACAAGAGAGTCAGGAGACTGCGGACATGATACAAGAGAGGGTCAGGAGACTGCAGACATGATACAAGAGAGGGTCAGGAGACTGCAGACATGATACAAGAGAGGGTCAGGAGACTGCAGACATGATACAAGAGAGGGTCAGGAGACTGCGGACGTGATACAAGAGGGTCAGGAGACTGCAGATGTGATACAAGAGAGGGTCAGGAGACTGCAGACATGATACAAGAGAGGGTCAGGAGACTGCAGACATGATACAAGAGAGGGTCAGGAGACTGCAGACGTGATACAAGAGAGGGTCAGGAGACTGCGGACATGACACAAGAGAGGGTCAAGAGACTGCGGACATGATACAAGAGAGTCAGGAGACTGCGGACATGATACAAGAGAGGGTCAGGAGACTGCGGACATGACACAAGAGAGGGTCAGGAGACTGCAGACATGATACAAGAGAAAGTCAGGAGACTGCGGACATGATACAAGAGAGGGTCAGGAGACTGCGGACATGATACAAGAGAGGGTCAGGAGACTGCAGACGTGATACAAGAGAGGGTCAGGAGACTGCGGACGTGATACAAGAGAGGGTCAGGAGACTGCAGACATGATACAAGAGAGGGTCAGGAGACTGCAGACGTGATACAAGAGAGGGTCAGGAGACTGCGGACATGACACAAGAGAGGGTCAAGAGACTGCAGACATGATACAAGAGAGTCAGGAGACTGCGGACGTGATACAAGAGAGGGTCAGGAGACTGCGGACGTGATACAAGAGAGGGTCAGGAGACTGCAGACATGATACAAGAGAGGGTCAGGAGACTGCAGACATGATACAAGAGAGGGTCAGGAGACTGCGGACGTGATACAAGAGGGTCAGGAGACTGCAGATGTGATACAAGAGAGGGTCAGGAGACTGCAGACATGATACAAGAGAGTAAGGAGACTGCAGACATGATACAAGAGAGTAAGGAGACTGCAGACATGATACAAGAGAGGGTCAGGAGACTGCAGACATGATACAAGAGAGGGTCAGGAGACTGCAGACGTGATACAAGAGAGGGTCAGGAGACTGCGGACATGACACAAGAGAGGGTCAAGAGACTGCAGACATGATACAAGAGAGTCAGGAGACTGCGGACATGATACAAGAGAGGGTCAGGAGACTGCGGACATGACACAAGAGAGGGTCAGGAGACTGCAGACATGATACAAGAGAAAGTCAGGAGACTGCGGACATGATACAAGAGAGGGTCAGGAGACTGCGGACATGATACAAGAGAGGGTCAGGAGACTGCGGACATGACACAAGAGAGGGTCAGGAGACTGCGGACATGATACAAGAGAGGGGCAGGAGACTGCAGACATGATACAAGAGAGGGTCAGGAGACTGCAGACATGATACAAGAGAGGGTCAGAGACTGCGAACTTGCTGTGTCCAATCACAGTGGGAGCAGGTCGATGGTGAGTTGTGCCCCAGACCCTGTGCACAAAATCACGTAGAGGTACATGATTTTGCACAGGAGGGCCGCCCTGCCACAGGGGGGGGGGGGTCCTTAAGGGGTTAAAAAAATGTCCCCCCCACGTAGATCCATCGTCTATCTTGCCGATCCTGGTCTGATCTAAGGCTCCCACCATCTGATATTTCTTCAATAAGGAAAAAAAAAAAAATTCCGACCCAAATTTGGGGCCCCGTATCTCAAGGCCACTTGGTGCTAGGGACCCCAAATTCGGTGTGCAAACCCAGTGGAAATAGCGCTACAACATATCCATGGGGTTTCTAGCTCCAAGTGGCCCCGAGATACGGGGGCCCCAAATTCGGGTCGGAAAATGTCATTCTCTGCTGCAGAAAAGTGCTTGACATTTTCTGACCCGACTTTGGGGCCCCCTGTATCTTGGGGCCACTTGGAGCTAGGAACCCCACATTTGGTATTCAATCCCAGTGGAACTAGCACTACAACATATCTAAAGATGGGGTTCCTAGCACCAAGTGGCCCCGAGATACGGGGCCCCAAATTCGGACAACTGTGTCCATCTGCAGCAATGTCATTTCGGGGACCCTTTGGGTCCAGAGACCCCAAATTTAGCTGCAGCTAGGGGGCATCTAGGAACCCTTAACTACCGAGTTTGAAGTTCGGGGGACCTATGGCTGCAAATGGGCACAGTGAGGCTGCAAATGGGCACAGTGAGGCTGCAAATGGGCATTGTTGACCCTCTTTTCAACTTACAGTAGCTGCGCATTTCTCACCCTAGGCTTATACTCGAGTCAATACGTTTTCCCAGTTTTTTTGTGGTAAAATTAGGTGCCTCGGCTTCTATTCGAGTATATACGGTAAGTTTTTAATCTATATTTTAAATAAATCTGACATACTATACCATGATTGGCTATCCATGTATTTCTATGAGGAAACAATAGAGCGAGAGGCGGACACACACACTGCTCGGAGGAACTGGGGGCGGAGCCCTTAAAACTGAGTGCTTATCCTAAATGAACCAAAAGGCGCCTATTCTGCTATATCTGGTGAGTGGCCGTTGCATTCGGTGGTGGTGAAGTCACGTTTACATTTGGTGGATGTGGCAGCACTTTATATAAGAGGATTATATCAGCACAAAAAATAAAAAAAATAAAGTGATCACTCACTGTGGACATTCATTGTACTTTGTCACGAATGTGCACTTTATATAACATTGTTGTAAAAAATTATTATTTTTAATTTCACATTTTCTAGCATACATGTTGAGTAGTCACATACATGTGCGGGAGGGTATATATATATATAGTTGAGGTCCGGCACTAAGGAATGTTCTAAAGCTATTTGCTAATATAGCATTGAGAAACCAATCGGTTAACATTTAAATTTTTTTATTATTTTCTGTGGTAACAGCACAATCCATATTTCATACACAGTGTTTTGAACCCCCTCCGATCACACACAGGGGGCGCTATTCATATTGGATTGCAGCAAACTAGTTTCCTTTTGCGGCGGTAGCACAACCGTTTTACACAAGTAAAGGGTTAATCACACGGCCTTCAATTGGAATACAAAATAAAAAGGAGGTTGGTGCCGCGCAATATAAATAAAAGAAAGTCCATCCATAAATGTAAAAGAACTACAAGTCCCAGAAGGAAAAGATGAGACCCCCTGAGAGAGAGAGTGGAAGATCCAATCCACTGGTGATTCCAGGTGACGGCCCTCCCCCAACCAACCAACCAACCAACGCTCTCACCAGAAAAGGTGATAAACAGAAGGTCCAACGCGCCGCAACGTATCCACAATGTAGCTGTATCCGCAATGTAGCCGCAACGTATCCACAACGTAACCGCAATGTAGCCGCAACGTATCCACAACGTAACCGCAATGTAGCCGCAACGTATCCACAATGTAGCCACAACGCAGCCGCAGCGTATCTGCAATGTAGCCGCAACGTATCCGCAACGTAACCGCAATGTAGCCGCAACGTATCCACAACGTAACCGCAATGTAGCCGCAACGTATCCACAACGTAACCGCAATGTAGCCACAACGCAGCCGCAGCGTATCTGCAATGTAGCCGCAATGTAGCCGCAACGTATCCGCAACGTAACCGCAATGTAGCCGCAACGTATCCACAACGTAACCGCAATGTAGCCGCAACGTATCCGCAACGTAACCGCAATGTAGCCGCAACGTATCCACAACGTAACCGCAATGTAGCCGCAACGTAGCCGCAACGTATCCACAACGTAACCGCAATGTAGCCACAACGCAGCCGCAGCGTATCTGCAATGTAGCCGCAACGTATCCGCAACGTATCCGCAACGTAACCGCAATGTAGCCGCAACGTATCCACAACGTAACCGCAATGTAGCCGCAACGTATCCACAACGTAACCGCAATGTAGCCGCAACGTATCCACAACGTAACCGCAATGTAGCCACAACGCAGCCGCAGCGTATCTGCAATGTAGCCGCAACGTATCCGCAACGTAACCGCAATGTAGCCGCAACGTAACCGCAATGTAGCCGCAACGTATCCACAACGTAACCGCAATGTAGCCACAACGCAGCCGCAGCGTATCTGCAATGTAGCCGCAACGTATCCGCAACGTATCCGCAACGTAACCGCAATGTAGCCGCAACGTATCCACAACGTAACCGCAATGTATCCGCAACGTAACCGCAATGTAGCCACAACGCAGCCGCAGCGTATCTGCAATGTAGCCGCAACGTATCCGCAACGTAACCGCAATGTAGCCGCAACGTATCCACAACGTAACCGCAATGTAGCCGCAACGTATCCACAACGTAACCGCAATGTAGCCACAACGCAGCCGCAGCGTATCTGCAATGTAGCCGCAACGTATCCGCAACGTATCCGCAATGTAGCCGCAACGTATCCACAACGTAACCGCAATGTAGCCGCAACGTATCCACAACGTAACCGCAATGTAGCCACAACGCAGCCGCAGCGTATCTGCAATGTAGCCGCAACGTATCCGCAACGTAGCCACAATGTATCCGCAATGGGATTCTCCAGTACCGGCGGTGGAACCGGAACATTCAGGTATAAAGAGCCCAGGGGACACGTTCCAAGTTCTCTCCGTTGGTTTATTTTAAAAAGGATTCATAAAATGGCACATGGTGATATCGCCACAATCGCGCTACATGTAAAACCAAAAAGCCAGTATACAGCTAAAAACATAAGATCCAGAGACGGTAGCGGGAGGACGTCCACAAGATAGCTCCTCTCCTCCGTACGCGTTTCGTCCTACAGGTCTTCGTCAGCGAGGGCGGGGCTCTTACAGGCAGTACATCACTAACCTGGCCCCAAAATACCAACCGAGCCGCTCTCCTCGGTCCTCCCAAAAGAGACTGCAGACATGATACAAGAGAGGGTCAGGAGACTGCAGACATGATACAAGAGAGGGTCAGGAGACTGCGGACATGATACAAGAGAGAGTCAGGAGACTGCGGACATGATACAAGAGAGGGTCAGGAGACTGCGGACATGATACAAGAGAGGGTCAGGAGACTGCAGACATGATACAAGAGAGGGTCAGGAGACTGCAGACATGATACAAGAGAGGGTCAGGAGACTGCGGACATGATACAAGAGAGGGTCAGAGACTGCAGACATGATACAAGAGAGGGTCAGGAGACTGCAGACATGATACAAGACAGGGTCAGAGACTGCAGACATGATACAAGATAGGGTCAGAGACTGCAGACATGATACAAGAGAGGGTCAGGAGACTGCAGACATGATACAAGAGTCAGAGACTGCAGACATGATACAAGAGAGGGTCAGGAGACTGCGGACATGATACAAGAGAGGGTCAGGAGACTGCGGACATGATACAAGAGAGGGACAGAGACTGCGGACAGGATACAAGAGAGGGTCAGAGACTGCAGACATGATACAAGAGAGAGTCAGGAGACTGCGGACATGATACAAGAGAGGGTCAGAGACTGCGGACATGATACAAGAGAGGGTCAGGAGACTGCGGTTTCTCTCTTACTAAAAGCCCATTTGCCAAGCACAGTTAGTAAGACAATAAATAGTTAATAATCTGTGAAGATTCAAGTCTGACCAACCCGAATCCTGAAAGTCAATATAAAAACAAACAGACCTTGTAGCACACAGGGCTCTGACACTAAGAGCTCTCTGGAAACAGCTGCAAATCATCAGGAAAACTTTCACACTCACTAATTCAGATCACAGCATTTTCCAGAAGTCTAATAATTATCTGTGTGCCCCCCCCCCCTGTCCTCTCTGTGCCCCGCCTCCTCTGTGTGTGCCCCCCCCCCCCCTCCTCTGTGTGTGCCCCCCCCCCCCCCCGTCCCGCGCATCAGTAGTTCCGCCCCCCCACCTAGATGAGTAATTCTATTGGTTGCTACGCCGCTCATCTCGGGACCTGCGATTGTAAACCCACCCAGCAGCACCGGGAGTAGCTATGGCAACCGGAGCGGAGCTTCCCCGTCTTCCCCATCATCACTCCTCCTACCGGGAGGACCGCTGTATTCCGTGTACGCCCCTCCTCATTCGTCACTTCCTGTACCGGGCGGAGCTCTATGCTAATTCCCGGAAGAAGTGTCCAGTGATCGCACAGAAGGGGAAGTGCTGGCCTCTAGTGGCACCGGAGATCAGTGCAGTCAGTGAAATGACTGAATACAGAGAGACGTTTCATTCTACTAATATTATTATTATTATTATTAAGTGTATTAATGTTTACAATGATAATAATTATTATTGTAAATATTATTACAAATAATAATATCATTAATAATATTAAAATAAATAATAAAACACATTACATTGTATTATTATTATACATATAAAATATATACTTTCATGTTTGAACAGCGATAATTAATTAAAATCTATAATAATAAAACTAATGATGATCTGCTCTAATAATACAAATATATATATTTTCTATCTGATGCAGCAATTTTTATCGCCCCCCCCCCCCCCCCCATAATTCTGTTCCTGAAGCCTCTAATAATATATAATACACCCAAAATTAAACACCCCTCTTTGGAGAATATATAGGACATGTTATGTTCTATCATAGGATCCTTTCCAGATCTGCTGTAGATCCAGATCAGCCAATCAGATTGAAGCAGCTGCAAAGGAGACCAATGATTGGCTGGAGGTTGTTTACATGCACAGACACTATGATGTCACAGTGCTGGTCACAAGACCTGCAGGCTATAACTATAGCAACACACACAGAGCAAACAAGCCCGATGATGTCATAGTGGTGGTCACAAGACCTGCAGGCTATCCATAGCAACACACACAGAGCAAACAAGCCCGATGATGTCATAGTGGTGGTCACATGTCCTGCAGCTGTTAAGTAGCTTTGCAGAGGGAGAACTTGTCAGTTGACAATACGTCTTCACAGCTAAAGCATCTCTTGAAGGAGCTCCTGACAGAGTGATTTGTTTTTGCTGATATTATCTCCAGTTATTGGATTTGAGAGTCAATTTATTGATTGGCATCAATTGTTTAATCTTCTATTCATAGTAATTGGCATTTCTTGTCATTTTCTATAAAAAATAAAAAAAATGAGGAGCAGAGTCCTCACCGTGATTCTTCTTCTGTTGGTTCCTTGGGGACTAAACAGAAATACCGTCATACAATCCCCAGAGGTCCACGTGGATCAGGAAGAGGTGATTGTAGGTACAAGACCGCAGCAGCCAGCGATTTTTAGAGATGTCCAACCCCCAGAGACCCGCATGGAGGAGCCCAGAAATGTCATCACCGGGTCCCCAGAGGAGGGGATAGCGGACACAACACAGCAAAAAGCGAAGATTTCGCTTATTTATAGAATATTCTACCCTAGAATATTCTACCCATGGGCTGTACCCAGAGATGTACAGTCCACACCGACCCGCATGGAGGAGTCCAGAAATGTCCTCACCGGGTCCCCAGAGGAGGGGATAGCGGACACAACACAGAAACCAGCGAAGTTTCCGCTTATTTATAGAATATTCTACCCTAGAATATTCTACCCATGGGCCGTACCCAGGGATGTCATCAGAGGGTCCGGCGTGCAGGAGGAGAACATGAAGAGGACGGAGCAGCCAGTGGAGGAAACAGTAAGAGGAATCAGCTGGATTTTAGTCCTGACCCGCCCTCCATCCTGGTTTTACTTGGCAGTCCTGACATGTGTTCTAATTCTAAAGTACATCCTGCACCGAAATTGCCTGGTCAGAAGAATATTAGAACGCTATTTGATATTCCTGGAGATATGTGCATTTGTTTATCTACTGAATGACATATGGAACAGCAGGGAGGTATCCTTTGAGAACACAGTCCGACCCCTGCTTATAAATATTGCTACTGAGCACCGGTCAGAATGCTTTCTGGGGCTTATCACCATGCTGGTGGTACTGCTCCTAATATATTTCAAGCCATTCTGGCAACTGTTCCGACCAACAAGTAGAAACATCACCCCACCACCAAGTGACGTCATTCTAACAGCAAGTAAGGACACCCTTCCACCATCAAGCGAAAATGCGGAGACCCCCATGGAGCAGATGGACTTTCCCATTCCCAGAGTCGCACCTCCTAGGGATCACATCCGTGCTTATATACGGGATTTATGCCGGCCAATGAAGAAACGCAGGCCAACCAAAGTGCTTAAGGATAGCAACATATTCCCAACGAGCGATGACATCGTTCCACCAAGAGAAAATGTGGAGACCACCATGGAGGAGACCAACGTTCCCGTTTCCACCAACAACCAAAAATGCAGCGGGCGCTACGGAGACGGCCTTTCCCGTTCCCAGCGTCGCACCTACCAGGAATAACGCTAGGCCATGGAGTGATGAGATCTTCCCAACCAAATACATGACCCCAGCAACGGAATCCGGCCTCAGGCCATTAGCCGGAGTATAAAGAAGCTCAAATCAAGTCAAATGGTGGCTCGGGCACTCAGGACAGGAATATCTTCCAACGAAAGAGTAACATCATCCCACCGAGTGATGTCATCATTCCACCGAGTGATGTCATCATCCCACCGAGTGATGTCATCACCCCACCGAGTGATGTCATCATCCCACCGAGTGATGTCATCATTCCACCAACAACCAAAAATGCAGCGGGCGCTACGGAGACGGCCTTTCCCGTTCCCAGCGTCGCACCTACCAGGAATACTGCTAGGCCATGGAGTGATGAGATCTTCCCAACCAAATACATGACCCCAGCAACGGAATCCGGCCTCAGGCCACGGAGGTGTACATTTACTGTCCATCCCAGCGTCAGACGTCGTAGGAAAAATGCGAAATGGGCTTTGGACAAGACTGACGTTCCCATTCCCAGCGCCACACCTCCTAGGGATCACAGCAACATCATCCCACAGAAAGGTGGTATCCTCTCATTACCGAGTTTCCTTATGTCACCAGTGACTGATGAGATCGATATGCTATTGGATTCCTTCATCGGTCAACAAAGGGCAACACCGGCTGTTGACCCCGACGTCGAAACTCGTAATAATCAGACCCGTCTTCACCTACGGGAATTATTCCAGCTAGTGAAGAAGCGCAGGGCAACCAAGGAGGACCGCCAGGAGTCTTAAACTGGATCTTTACTTTTCATAGCGCTCCAGCGCTATGGTGTCCCGGAGCCACTGCCAGCTTTGGCCAGGAGGCTTCCAGGTACCAATCTCCGGACAATTTAATTGGCCGGGCCAACATGACGTCACTCCCGCGCAGGCGTGGGAGTTCAGGTGTCTCGGCATTGCCGGAGTTGTGTGTTAAGCTGCGCGGGCGCAGTTATTTCGTTATTATATTATAAATACTGCTGGGTCAGTATAGTGTGTTATTGTAGTGCAGTGTTATTATAGTGTGTTATTGTAGTGCAGTGTTATTATAGTGTGTTATTGTAGTGCAGTGTTATTATAGTGTGTTATTATAGTGTGTTATTGTGGTGCAGTGTTATTATAGTGTGTTATTGTAGTGCTGTGTCTTTCTTTTTCAACAATTTGGAAAAATTTTATTTTTATTTTTTTTACTTTTTTCCAATAATAAATTACCCTCAATTTAAAAAAAAAACAAAAAACAAATGTCTTCATCAGTTTAGGCCGATATATATTCTTCTACATATTTTGGTAAAAAAAAAATCCCAATAAGCGTATATTGATTGGTTAGCGCAAAGGCTATAGTGTCTACAAACTATGGGATAGATTTATGGCATTTTTATTTATTTTTTACTAGTAATGGCGGTGATCTGCAGACATGATACAAGAGAGGGTCAGAGCGAACCCAAGAGAGGGTCAGAGACTGCAGAAATGATACAAGTGAGGGTCAGAGACTGCTGACATGATACAAGAGAGGGTCAGGAGACTGCAGACATGATACAAGAGTGGGTCAGGAGATTGCAGACATGATACAAGAGAGGGTCAGTAAACTGCAGACTTGATACAAGAGAGGGTCAGGAGACTGCAGACATGATACAAGAGAGTGTCAGTAGACTGCAGACATGATACAAGAGAGTGTCAGGAGACTGCAGACATGATACAAGAGAGGGTCAGAGACTGCAGACATGATACAAGAGAGGGTCAGAGACTGCAGACATGATACAAGAGAGGGGCAGAGACTGCAGACATGATACAAGAGAGGGTCAGAGACTGCAGACATGATACAAGAGAGGGTCAGGAGACTGCAGACATGATACAAGAGAGGGTCAGGAGACTGCAGACATGATACAAGAGAGGGTCAGAGACTGCGGACATGATACAAGAGAGGGTCAGAGACTGCGGACATGATACAAGAGAGGGTCAGAGACTGCAGACATGATACAAGAGAGGGTCAGAGACTGCGGACATGATACAAGAGAGGGTCAGAGACTGCGGACATGATACAAGAGAGGGTCAGAGACTGCAGACATGATACAAGAGAGGGTCAGGAGACTGCAGACATGATACAAGAGAGGGTCAGTAGACTGCGGACATGATACAAGAGAGGGTCAGGAGACTGCGGACATGATACAAGAGAGGGTCAGGAGACTGCGGACATGATACAAGAGAGGGTCAGGAGACTGCGGACATGATACAAGAGAGGGTCAGGAGACTGCGGACATGATACAAGAGAGGGTCAGGAGACTGCAGACATGATACAAGAGAGGGTCAGAGACTGCAGACATGATACAAGAGAGGGTCAGGAGACTGCAGACATGATACAAGAGAGGGTCAGGAGACTGCAGACATGATACAAGAGAGGGTCAGGAGACTGCAGACATGATACAAGAGAGGGTCAGGAGACTGCAGACATGATACAAGAGAGGGTCAGGAGACTGCAGACATGATACAAGAGAGGGTCAGAGACTGCAGACATGATACAAGAGAGGGTCAGAGACTGCAGACATGATACAAGAGAGGGTCAGAGACTGCAGACATGATACAAGAGAGGGTCAGGAGACTGCAGACATGATACAAGAGTGGGTCAGGAGATTGCAGACATGATACAAGAGAGGGTCAGTAAACTGCAGACTTGATACAAGAGAGGGTCAGGAGACTGCAGACATGATACAAGAGAGTGTCAGTAGACTGCAGACATGATGCAAGAGAGTGTCAGGAGACTGCAGACATGATACAAGAGAGGGTCAGAGACTGCAGACATGATACAAGAGAGGGTCAGAGACTGCAGACATGATACAAGAGAGGGGCAGAGACTGCAGACATGATACAAGAGAGGGTCAGAGACTGCAGACATGATACAAGAGAGGGTCAGAGACTGCGGACATGATACAAGAGATGGTCAGAGACTGCAGACATGATACAAGAGATGGTCAGAGACTGCAGACATGATACAAGAGAGGGTCAGGAGACTGCAGACATGATACAAGAGAGGGTCAGAGACTGCAGACATGATACAAGAGAGGGTCAGGAGACTGCAGACAAGATACAGGAGACGGTCAGAGACTGCGGACATGATACAAGAGAGGGTCAGGAGACTGCGGACATGATACAAGAGAGGGTCAGGAGACTGCAGACAAGATACAGGAGACGGTCAGAGACTGCAGACATGATACAAGAGCGGGTCAGGAGACTGCGGACATGATACAAGAGAGGGTCAGGAGACTGCAGACATGATACAAGAGAGGGTCAGGAGACTGCAGACATGATACAAGAGAGGGTCAGAGACTGCGGACATGATACAGGAGAGGGTCAGAGACTGCAGACATGATACAGGAGAGGGTCAGAGACTGCAGACATGATACAGGAGAGAGTCAGGAGACTGCGGACATGATACAGGAGAGGGTCAGTAGACTGCAGACATGATACAAGAGAGGGTCAGGAGACTGCAGACATGATACAAGAGAGGGTCAGTAGACTGCAGACATGATACAAGAGAGTGTCAGGAGTGTCGGGAGACTGCAGACATGATACAAGAGAGGGTCAGAGACTGCAGACATGATACAAGAGAGGGTCAGGAGACTGCAGACATGATACAAGAGAGGGTCAGGAGACTGCAGACATGATACAAGAGAGGGTCAGATGACTGCAGACATGATACAAGAGAGGGTCAGGAGACTGCAGACGTGATACAAGAGAGGGTCAGAGACTGCAGACGTGATACAAGAGAGGGTCAGAGACTGCAGACGTGGTACAAGAGAGGGTCAGAGACTGCAGACATGATACAAGAGAGGGTCAGGAGACTGCAGACATGATACAAGAGAGGGTCAGGAGATTGCAGACATCATACAAGAGAGGGTCAGTAAACTGCAGACATGATACAAGAGAGGGTCAGTAAACTGCAGACATGATACAAGAGAGGGTCAGGAGACTGCAGACATGATACAAGAGAGTGTCAGTAGACTGCAGACATGATGCAAGAGAGTGTCAGGAGACTGCAGACATGATACAAGAGAGGGTCAGAGACTGCAGACATGATACAAGAGAGGGTCAGAGACTGCAGACATGATACAAGAGAGGTCAGAGACTGCAGACATGATACAAGAGAGGGTCAGAGACTGCGGACATGATACAAGAGAGTCAGGAGACTGCAGACATGATACAAGAGATGGTCAGAGACTGCAGACATGATACAAGAGAGGGTCAGGAGACTGCAGACATGATACAAGAGAGGGTCAGAGACTGCAGACATGATACAAGAGAGGGTCAGGAGACTGCAGACAAGATACAGGAGACGGTCAGAGACTGCAGACATGATACAAGATAGGGTCAGGAGACTGCAGACATGATACAAGAGAGGGTCAGGAGACTGCAGACATGATACAAGAGAGGGTCAGGAGACTGCAGACATGATACAGGAGAGGGTCAGAGACTGCAGACATGATACAAGAGAGGGTCAGGAGACTGCAGACAAGATACAGGAGACGGTCAGAGACTGCGGACATGATACAAGAGGGGCTCAGGAAAACTTTCACACTCACTAATTCAGATCACAGCATTTTCCAGAAGTCTAATAATTATCTGTGTGCCCCCCCCCCCCCCCCCGTCTGCTCAGGTCGCCAGCTTGACCACGCCCCCCTAGATGAGCAATTCTATTGGTTGCTACGCCGCTCATCTCGGGACCTGCGATTGTAAACCCACCCAGCAGCACCGGGAGTAGCTATGGCAACCGGGGGCGGAGCTTCCCCGTCTTCCCCATCATCACCCCGCCTACCGGGAGGACCACCGTATTCCGTGTACGCCCCTCCTCCTTCGTCACTTCCTGTACCGGGCGGAGCTCTATGCTAATTCCCGGAAGAAGTGTCCAGTGATCGCACAGAAGGGGGAGTGCTGGCCTCTAGTGGCACCGGAGATCAGTGCAGTCAGTGAAATGACTGAATACAGAGAGACGTTTCATTCTACTAATATTATTATTATTATTATTAAGTGTATTCATGTTTACAATGATAATAATTATTATTGTAAATATTATTACAAATAATAATATCATTAATAATATTAAAATAAATAATAAAACACATTACATTGTATTATTATTATTATACATATAAAATATATACTTTCATGTTTGAACAGCGATAGTTTTATTATTATAGATTTTAATTAATTAATGATGATAAATGATGATCTGCTCTAATAATACAAATATATATATTTTCTATCTGATGCGGCAATTTTTATGCCCCCCCCCCCCCCCCCCCCATAATTCTGTTCCTGAACCTCTTATAATATATAATACACCCAAAATTAAACACCCCCCTTTGGTGAATATATAGGACATGTTATGTTCTATCATAGGATCCTTTTCAGATCTGCTGTAGATCCAGATCAGCCAATCAGATTGAAGCAGCTGCAAAGGAGACCAATGATTGGCTGGAGGTTGTTTACATGCACAGACACTATGATGTCACAGTGCTGGTCACAAGATCTGCAGGATATTAATAGCAACACACACAGAGCAAACAACCTTGATGATGTCATAGTGGTGGTCACATGTCCTGCAGCTGTTAAGTAGCTTTGCAGAGGGAGAACTTGTCAGTTGACAATACGTCTTCACAGCTAAAGCATCTCTTGCAGGAGCTCCTGACAGAGTGATTTGTTTTTGCTGATATTATCTCCAGTTATTGGATTTGAGAGTCAATTTATCGATTGGCATCAATTGTTTAATCTTCTATTTATAGTAATTGGCATTTCTTGTCTTTTTCTATAAAAAAAAAAAAAAATGAGGAGCAGAGTCCTCACCGTGATTCTTCTTCTGTTGGTTCCTTGGGGACTAAACAGAAATACCATCATACAATCCCCAGAGGTCCACGTGGATCAGGAAGAGGTGATTGTAGGTACAAGACCGCAGCAGCCAGCGATTTTTAGAGATGTCCAACCCCCAGAGACCCGCATGGAGGAGCCCAGAAATGTCATCACCGGGTCCCCAGTGGAGGGGATAGCGGACACAACACAGCAAAAAGCGAAGATTTCGCTAATTTATAGAATATTCTACCCTAGAATATTCTACCCATGGGCTGTACCCAGAGATGTACAGTCCACACCGACCCGCATGGAGGAGCCCAGAAATGTCCTCACCGGGTCCCCAGAGGAGGGGATAGCGGACACAACACAGAAACCAGCGAAGATTCCGCTTATTTATAGAATATTCTACCCTAGAATATTCTACCCATGGGCCGTACCCAGGGATGTCATCGGAGGGTCCCGCGTGCAGGAGGAGAACATGAAGAGGACGGAGCAGCCAGTGGAGGAAACAGTAAGAGGAATCAGCTGGATTTTAGTCCTGACCCGCCCTCCATCCTGGTTTTACTTGGCAGTCCTGACATGTGTTCTAATTCTAAAGTACATCCTGCACCGAAATTGCCTGGTCAGAAGAATATTAGAACACTATTTTATATTCCTGGAGATATGTGGATTTGTTTATCTACTGAATGACATATGGAACAGCAGGGAGGTATCCTTTGAGAACACAGTCCGACCCCTGCTTATAAATATTGCTACTGAGCACCGGTCAGAATGCTTTCTGGGGCTTATCACCATGCTGGTGGTACTGCTCCTAATATATTTCAAGCCATTCTGGCAACTGTTCCGACCAACAAGTAGAAACATCACCCCACCACCAAGTGACGTCATTCTAACAGCAAGTAAGGACACCATTCCACCATCAAGCGAAAATGCGGAGACCACCATGGAGCAGATGGACTTTCCCATTCCCAGAGTCTCACCTCCTAGGGATCACATCCATGCTTACATACGGGATTTATGCCGGCCAATGAAGAAACGCAGGCCAACCAAAGTGCTTAAGGATAGCAACATATTCCCAACGAGCGATGACATCGTTCCAACAAGAGAAAATGTGGAGACCACCATGGAGCAGATGGACTTTCCCATTCCCAGAGTCTCACCTCCTAGGGATCACATCCGTGCTTACAAAGGGGGGGATTACCTACGTCCTCGGCTAGGTCGACCAATGAAGAAAGAAAGAAAAGGAATGGTTCTCAGGAACACAAATATATTCCCAGGAAAGATGAACCGCAGGCCAACCATCATCAAGTTCCAAGCTTGCGACATAATCCCAACGAGCGATGACATCGTTCCAACAAGAGAAAATGCGGAGACCACCATGGAGCAGATGGACTTTCCCATTCCCAGAGTCTCACCTCCTAGGGATCACATCCGTGCTTACATACGGGATTTATGCCGGCCAATGAAGAAACGCAGGCCAACCAAAGTGCTTAAGGATAGCAACATATTCCCAACGAGCGATGACATCGTTCCACCAAGAGAAAATGTGGACTGCACTATGGAAGAGACCAACGTTCCCGTTTCTAGAGTCACACCTCCTCGAGCTTCACTTCGTGCTCGGCTAAGCCGGAGTATAAAGAAGCTCAAATCAAAAATGGTGGCCGGGCACAGGAATATCTTCCAACGAAAGAGTGACATCATCCCACCGAGTGATGTCATCATCCCACCGAGTGATGTCATCATCCCACCGAGTGATGTCATCATCCCACCGAGTGATGTCATCATCCCACCAAGTGATGACATCATCCCACCGAGTGATGTCGTCATTCCACCAGCAACCAAAAATGCAGCGGGCGCTACAGAGACGGCCTTTTCCGTTCCCAGCGTCGCACCTACCAGGAATAACGCTAGGCCATGGAGTGATGAGATCTTTCCAACCAAATACATGACCCCAGCAACGGAATCCGGCCTCAGGCCACGGAGGTGTACATTTACTGTCCATCCCAGCGTCAGACGTCGTAGGAAAAATGCGAAAAGGGCTTTGGACAAGACTGACGTTCCCATTCCCAGCGCCACGCCTCCTAGGGATCCCAGCAACATCATCCCACAGAAAGGTGGTATCCTCTCATTACCGAGTTTCCTTATGTCACCAGTGACTGATGAGATCGATATGCTATTGGATTCCTTCATCGGTCACCAAAGGGCAACACCGGCTGTTGATCCCGATGTCGAAACTCGTAATAATCAGACCCGTCTTCACCTACGGGAATTATTCCAGCTAGTGAAGAAGCGCAGGGCAACCAAGGAGGACCGCCAGGAGTCTTAAACTGGATCTATACTTTTCATAGCGCTCCAGCGCTATGGTGTCCCGGAGCCACTGCCAGCTTTGGCCAGGAGGCTTCCAGGTACCAATCTCCGGACAATTTAATTGGCCGGGCCAACATGACGTCACTCCCACGCAGGCGTGGGAGTTCAGGTATCTCGGCATTGCCGGAGTTGTGTGTTAAGCTGCGCGGGCGCAGTTATTTCGTTATTATATTATAAATACTGCTGTGTCAGTATAGTGTGTTATTATAGTGTGTTATTGTAGTGTGTTATTATAGTGTGTTATTGTAGTGCAGTGTTATTATAGTGTATTATTGTAGTGCAGTGTTATTATAGTGTGTTATTGTAGTGCAGTGTTATTATAGTGTGTTATTGTAGTGCAGTGTTATTATAGTGTGTTATTGTAGTGCAGTGTTATTATAGTGTATTATTGTAGTGCAGTGTTATTATAGTGTGTTATTGTAGTGCAGTGTTATTATAGTGTGTTATTGTAGTGCAGTGTTATTATAGTGTGTTATTGTAGTGCAGTGTCAGTATAGTGTGTTATTGTAGTGTAGTGTTATTATAGTGTGTTATTGTAGTGCAGTGTTATTATAGTGTGTTATTGTAGTGCAGTGTTATTATAGTGTGTTATTGTAGTGCAGTGTTATTATAGTGTGTTATTGTAGTGCAGTGTTATTATAGTGTGTTATTGTAGTGCAGTGTCAGTATAATGTGTTATTGTAGTGTAGTGTTATTATAGTGTGTTATTGTAGTGCTGCCATGACAGAAAACCTGGGGCAGGAACGCGATGACAAATGCTGAGACTGAAATGCAATGACAGCAATCCTGGGGCAGACTGCTATGACAGAAAGCTGATGCAGAAATGCCATGACAAAACGCAAATGACAGAAAAATATGCTGAGACTGAACACTGAGGCAGAAACGAAATGACAGAAATCCAGGGGCAGGAACGCAATGACAGAAATCCAGGGGCAGAAACGCAATGACAGAAATCCAGGGGCAGGAACGCAATGACAGAAATCCAGGGGCAGGAACGCAATGACAGAAATCCAGGGGCAGAAACGCAATGACAGACATCCAGGGGCAGAAACGCAATGACAGAAATCCAGGGGCAGGAACGCAATGACAGAAATCCAGGGGCAGAAACGCAATGACAGAAATCCAGGGGCAGGAACGCAATGACAGAAATCCAGGGGCAGGAACGCAATGACAGAAATCCAGGGGCAGGAACGCAATGACAGAAATCCAGGGGCAGGAACGCAATGACAGAAATCCAGGGGCAGGAACGCAATGACAGAAATCCAGGGGCAGGAACGCAATGACAGAAATCCAGGGGCAGAAACGCAATGACAGAAATCCAGGGGCAGAAACGCAATGACAGAAATCCAGGGGCAGGAACGCAATGACAGAAATCCAGGGGCAGGAACGCAATGACAGAAATCCAGGGGCAGGACCGCAAGGACAGAAATCCAGGGGCAGAACCGCAAGGACAGAAATCCAGGGGCAGAAACGCGATAACAGAAATCCTGGGCCAAACGCTAAGACAGAAACCCTGGGCAGAAACGCTGGGACTGCAATGCTGAGGCAGAAATGCAATGACAGAAATCCTGGGCAGAACGCTATGACAGAACGCTGAGGCAGAAGCCATGACAGAAAAAACCTGGGCAGAAACACTGAGGCAGCAAAGCCATGACAGAAAACCTGGGGCAGAAACGCTATGACAGAAATGCTGAGACTCAACGCTGAGCCAGGAATGCTGGGCAGAACACCGCAACAGAAATGCTGGGGCAGGAAGGCTATGACAAACGCAGAGACTGAACGCCGAGACAAAATGCTGGGGCATGACGCAATGACCTGAAAGCTGGAGCATGACGTGAATGACAGAAATGCTAGGGCAGAACGCTATGACAGAAACGCAGGGGAAGAATGCTGAGGCAGAAAACGCTATGACAGAAATGCCGGGCAGAAACGCTATGACAGAAATTCCGGGCAGAAACGCTATGACAGAAATGGCCACCAAAAACCCTATGACAGAAATGGCGGGCAGAAACGCTATGACAGAAATGCCAGGCAGAAACGCCATGACAGTAATGGTGGGCAGAAAACGCTATGACAGAAATGGCGGGCAGAAACGCTATGACAGAAACGGCGGGCAGAAAACACTATGACAGAAAACGCTATGACCGAAATGGCGGGCAGAAAACGCTATGACAGAAATGGCGGGCAGCAACGCTATGACAGAAATGGCGGGCAGCAACGCTATGACAGAAATGGCGGGCAGCAACGCTATGACAGAAATGGCGGGCAGCAACGCTATGACAGAAATAGTATAGGAACTGGGAGTCTAGTCCCCAACTAGGCTACCAGAAAAAAGGGGGGCAAATTGGACTATCACGGTACAATAACAATGATATAACAGAGAAATATATAAAAGTTACAGAAGATTTTATTGATGCCGTAAAACAATTAAAAAATAAAGCATAAACACTCTACACAGTATGTCACCACATGTGTATTCATAATGGTACAGTTGATCACAGATATGATTGTCCTCAACTAGTTTCGCGGCCAAGCCGCTTCATCTGGAGGTTATCTGTGATTAGATCAAAAAGACAATAATGTAAAATAGTCGGCAGATAGAAATAAGAAAACATATCATACAGCATCAAACTTTGCAAATCTTCAGAAATTAAAATGTGGAAGAGGGGGCACAGCTGCTTACCCATGCTTTAACGGACATCAAGCGCAGAGTGCTACCACCTATTTAATGGTCTCCCGCGGCAACTCGGGGGTGCTACTAAGTATGCTAGGCGGAATCTGAGTAGATCGATACAAAAATAATGATTATGGTCAGACCAGGTCATTTGGCCAGTTAGTGAAGTGCAGGGACTGGGGTTGGTGTGCAGGTGAGTGAAGGTAGTGAAACAAAGTGAGGAAGGGGAGTGGGAAAAGGGTAGGGGGGGGGGGGGGAAAGGGAAAGGGGAGGGAGAGAAGAGGGAGACGGGGAGATGTTATGCCAATATGCATAAATTCTGTGAAGGTATGAAAAGTTAATAGGAGATTGACAGAAATGGCGGGCATAAAAACACAACAGTGGGCAGATAACACCCCCGGCCGGGGGGGAGCCCCATGGCCAGACTGCTGCAGATGTCAGTTGTGGAAGAGAGGAGCGACGGGCGGGTGGGAGCGATGGGCGGGTGGGAGCGACGGGCGGGTGGCCGCCCATCCCCCCCCCCATGGAAACTGACCTATGTGGGGAGAAAGGAATTGATGGCAGGACACCCCTCCCCTCATCTGCACCGGAAGAAACAGGAGCGATCCCCCAGTGCAGTCTGAACAGCAGGGTGAGAAGAGCCAGCGGTGGCCGAACACCCTCTGGTGGCTCCCTCCTGCCTGGACATGTGTGGGGAGAGGAGTCGGCGGGCGGCGGCCGCACACCCCCACCCCCCACCAAACAGACATGTCCCTCGTGTACCTAAGCGGGGAGAGAAGTCGGCGGCGGCCGAACCCCCCCCCTTCCTCCAGGCAGACGTGTCCCTCGTGGACCTGTATGGGGAGAGGAGTCGGCGGCGGCCGTACATTTCCCCCCTCCCAGCCTGGGCAGACAGAGAGCCGTGAGGACTGTCAAAGGACGGGCGCCCCCCCCGCATAGGGAGAACGGGCGGGCTGCGCTGCAGGAAGGACAGACGCCCCCCGCTCCCCCCGGAATGAGCGCCGGGAGGACGGGCGGTCTGGGGAGAGCTATGGAGGACTGCAAGAAAGACGGACGGACGCCCCCCGCTCCCACCGGCATGAGCGCCGGTAGGGCAGGCGGGCTGCACGCTGTGGGGAAGTGGAGGACGGTGGAAGAACGGGCGCCCCCCGCTCCTCCAGGCATGAGAGCCAGGAGAGCGGGCTGCACGCTGGAGCTGCGGGGAGAGGTGGAGGATAGAAGGGCGGCCCCCCTACCCCCGACATGAGTGCCGGGAGAAGCGGGCGCCCCCCCCCCCCCACTGAAGTGACATGGCTGGCTGGCTGGGAGCCATCCACAACGGTGGAAACCCAGGGATGATGGGGGGGACGGTAAGTGGTCCCAATGGTGCCCAGGAGAGGAACCGACACCACCGACCTTCTCTCCTTCTTTCCTTCTCTCTCTTTCTTTCCTTCTCTCTCTCTCTTTCTTTATTTGCCTTTTCCTTCCTTCTTTCTTTCCTTTTCTCTTTTTCCTTCTCTCTTTCCTTCCTTCTCTCTCTTGCTTTTGCTCTTTCTTTCTTTCCTTATCTCCCTCTTTCTTTCTGTTTTCTCTCTCTTTCTTTTGTCCCTTCTCTCTCTCTTTCTTTCCTTCTCTCTCTCTCTCTGTCTCTCTTTCTTTTGTCCCTCCATCCCTCGTTCTTTCTTTCCTTCTCTCTCTCTCTCTTTCTTTCCTTATTTGCTTTTTCCTTCTTTCTTTCTTTCCTTTTCTCTCTTTCTCTCTTTCCTTCCTTCTTTCCATCATCTCTGAGCTCTATTGGACATCTCTGACTTACCCTGCTCAGCGGGGGCGGGCCTTATAGAACAGAGGTCACATATGGGCAGCACAGAGGCTTAGTGGTGAGCCTTGCAGCACTGGGGTCCTTGGTTCACATCCTGACCAGGACACTATCTGCATGGAGTTTGCATGTTCTCCCTGTGCTTGCGTGGGTTTCCTCCGGGTTCTCCGGTTTCCTCCCACCCTATAAAAGACATGCTACTTTGCGTTGGTGGTGCAGTGGTGAGCATAGCTGCTTTCTAAGCAGATGACTCGGGTTCGATTCCCGGCCAACGCCGTCTCCAAGATATCCGCCTCCCCTTCTCAGTGTATTGAGTCCCCGGGGGGGAAAGTGCTTTACAAATGAAGTGTTGAGTATATATGAAAAAGGAAAGAGATTGCGGGACTTTATATGAAGCGCACTACTAAATGAAACCAACCAATGAGAAAAAGAATTGTTTACTTACAAAGGGCATATATACATATAAATTGGTAGAGAAGGTATATAGAATGTAATAGAATAAAAAACGTCTCGATGGATATCATCAAAACAATTATAGAACTCAATTATTCCAACACGAGACACATAATAATGGACCTCGGCTATGTGGGCCCAAATTGTACCATTTATACATGGATGAGAATGAGCCTCTTTCTGAGATTTGGTGTTTTACAAGTTAAAAATATTTTTTTTTGATAGAAAATTACTTGGAACTACTTCTAACACCCAAGAGAATAAAATGGCGGTCGTTGCAAAACTTTTTGTCACACCGTAATTGCGCAGCGGTCTTAAAAGCGCACTTTCTTTTGGAAAAAAATACACTTTTTTGAATTAAAAAATAAGACAACTGTAAAGTTAGCCCAATTTTTTTTTTTTTTTTACATTGTGAAAGATATAAATGTTACTCCGAGTAAATTGATACCCAACATGTCACGCTTCAAAATTGCGTCCGCTCGTGGAACACGCGACAAACTTTGACCCTTAAAAATCTCCATAGGCGACGTTTAAAAAATTCTTGGAGCAGTTTTCTATCCCTATACTACATTGTGTGTTTATCCCACCATTCTGCAGCCGGTTTAGGTTCGATTTATTTTATTCGAATTTGGTATGACTGTGTGCGTATGTTTGGGTTAGCGCGTTTTTTTGCCCTCGTTTAAAAAATTCTACAGGTTGCATGTTTTGCGTTACAGCGGTGGTCTAGGGATAGAATTATTGCTCTCGCTCTACCGATCGCGGCGATACCTCACATGTGTGGTTTGAACACCGTTTTCATATGCGGGCGCTACTCACGTATGCGTTCGCTTCTGCGCGCGAGCTCGTCGGGACGGGGCACTTTTTTTTTCTTATTTATTTTCTTTCTTTTGACACTGATTTTTTTAAAAATAAAATTTTGGGTCACTTTTATTTCTACTACAAGGAATGGAAACATCCCTTGTAATAGAAAAAAGCATGACAGGTCCTCTTATAATATGAGATCCGGGGGGTCAAAAAGATCTCACATCTCATATTTACACTAAAATGCAATAAAAAAATAAAATGTCATTCTAAAAAAAAAAAAAAAAAAAAATTAAAAAAAAAGTCCCTTTAAGAGGTATGGGAGGAAGTGACGTTTTGCAGTGATATGGAGATGGGTGGCGGCCATCTTCCCCCCTCACTCGTCTTCATACCCAGCCAGGGGACAGAAGCGATCGCCTCCGCCGCTGCTGACGGCTCCGCCAGTAATCGGCGGAGGACATCCGGAGAGCGGTGGGAAGGGGGGGGGTTCCTCTCACGCCGCTGATAAAAGTGATCTTGTGGCGAATCCGTTGCAGAGACCACTTTTATCTTGTAGCGGACCGCCCGCTGAAGTAGAGGATACCGGGGTTATGGTAGCTGCTGCCATAACAATTGTATTCCTCTTCAAACAGCCAACGTATTCCTGCGGCGGGCGGTAAGCGGTTAAAATAAAATCTAATAAAATACAGATATTGCAGGTAGTTACTGTGACGTAGAATCGTAGGAAAGCTCTACGATGCACATTGTCCCCCCCCCCCCCCCGCCCCGCCCCGTCCTCTGTGTGCGCCCGCCCCCTCATGACATGATTGGTTTTTTGACCTTCTACTAGAAGCAGCTCCAAGACGTCTCCTCCCCCCCGCCCGCTCGGCTCCACCCACCGGTGTTCTATCACCAAGTGTCCGGCTGTCACTAGGTGTCCGAAGTGTACTGCGCATGCGCAGTACGGAGCATGAAGATCTTCGGAAATTGTCGGAAGATGAACGGCGCCTGCGCCGTGAGTCGAGGAGAAGCCCCCAGCATCCAAGCGGACATAGGGTTAGTCAAACTTAGAGGGCCCCTCGCGGCCTCGCTTCGCTCGCCACGCTTCGGGCACGGCCTCGCTGCGCTCGGCTTTTTTATATTCTAACTCTATGTCCACTTGGATGGTGGGGCTTGAAAGTGGACTCACGGCGCAGGCGCCGTTCATCTTTGGCAATTTTCGGAATCAGGGTGTCCTGTGTGCTGCGCATGCGCAGTACACCTCGGACACTTCGTGATGGGGGACTGGTAATGATACAACAGGTGTACTATCATTAGCTGTCCCCCATCACGACTGTCTATCACTGGAAGTGGGCGGAGATTAGGATTCACCAATCACCGTGAAGGTGAGGGGGAGACTCATCCAATCGGCAATGCGGCGGAGAGGAGACTGCGACCAACGGAGACGAGAGGGGTGTGGCTGCAGAGTGGAGCTCCACTGATGACAGGAAGCACGTGGCCTCCACTCCACATTTCTTTTTTTTTTGACTGAACTTTATTGTGAATCTCTGGACCTCCACTACAGGAAGTGGAGGTCACATGATCTGTGTGTGGAGTGGAGGTCACATGATCTGTGTGTGGAGTGGAGGTCACATGATCTGTGTGTGGAGTGGAGGTCACATGATCTGTGTGTGTGGAGTGGAGGTCACATGATCTCTATGTGGAGTGGCGGTCACATGATCTCTGTGTGGAGTGGAGGTCACATGATCTGTGTGTGTGGAGTGGAGGTCACATGATCTGTGTGTGTGGAGTGGAGGTCACATGATCTCTGTGTGGAGTGGAGGTCACATGATCTGTGTGTGGAGTGGAGGTCACATGATCTGTGTGTGGAGTGGAGGTCACATGATCTGTGTGTGGAGTGGAGGTCACATGATCTGTGTGTGTGGATTGGAGGTCACATGATCTCTATGTGGAGTGGCGGTCACATGATCTCTGTGTGGAGTGGAGGTCACATGATCTGTGTGTGTGGAGTGGAGGTCACATGATCTGTGTGTGTGGAGTGGAGGTCACATGATCTCTGTGTGGAGTGGAGGTCACATGATCTGTGTGTGGAGTGGAGGTCACATGATCTGTGTGTGTGGAGTGGAGGTCACATGATCTGTGTGTGGAGTGGAGGTCACATGATCTTTATGTGGAGTGGACAGTGCCGATCCTGAGCTCCCTGGGGCCCTAAGCAAAATTCTGCTAAGGGGCCCTCTACTTGACCCGTGATGCCGTGAGCTATGGGAACCATTTCCCATTACCACACATTCACACTTGACACTTCAGTGCTCCCAAAACAATCCTCCCTCCTTTAACCACTTGCCTACCAGGCACGAACACCCCCTTCCTGACCAGGCCATTTTTCAGCTTTCAGCGCTGTCGCATTTTGAATGACAATTGCGCAGTCATGCAACGCTGTACCCAAATAAACATTTTATCATTTTTTCCCCACAAATAGAGCTTTATTTTGGTGGCATTTGATCACCTCTGCGGTTTTTATTTCTTGCGCTATAAACAAATTAAGAGGGACAAGTTTGAAAAAACGCAATATTTTTTACTTTTTATTATAATAAATATCCAATTTTTTTTTTATTTTTTAAACAAATTTTTTCCTCAGTTTAGGCCGATACGTATTCTTCTACATATTTTTGGTAAAAAAAAATTGCAATAAGCGTCTATTGATTGGTTTGCGCAAAAGTTATAGCGTCTACAAAATAGGGGATAGATTTATAGCATTTTTATTATTATTATTTTTTTACTAGTAATGGCGGCGATCTGAGATTTTTATCGTGACTGCGACATTGCGGCGGACATATCGGACACTTTTGACACATTTTTGGGACCATTCACATTTATACAGCGATCCGTGCTATAAAAATGCATTGATTACTGTATAAATATGACTGGCAGGGAAGGGGTTAACACTAGGGGGCACTGCAGGGGTTAATGTGTTCCCTATATGAGTGATTCTAACTGTGGGGGGGAGGGGACTGACTGGGGGAGGAGACTGATCGGTGTCCCTATGTACAAGGGACACACCATCGGTCTCCTCTCCAGTGACAGGACGTAGATCTGTGTGTTTACACACACCGATCCACGTCCTGCTCGATTACCGGGCAATCGCGGGTGCCTGGCGGACATCGCGACCGCCGGGCACGCGCATCGGGGCCCCAGCTACGCAGCGGGCACGCGCGCGCGCCTCCCGTGGCACGCGCGCGCCCCCTAGTGGCCAAAAAGCGAGCGCCGTCATATGACGGCGGCCCGCCACACTAGCTGCACCGTCCCGCCGTCATTTGACAGTGGCCGGTCAGCTACTGGTTAAACAAAACAGTCAAAGAATAAGTACAACAATATAGAACAGAATGAGGTCCCCAGAGAGTCCCCCTTACATCAGGGTCCTCAGAGCCCCCCTTACATCAGGGTCCTCAGAGCCCCCCTTACATCAGGGTCCTCAGAGCCCCCCTTACATCAGGGTCCTCAGAGAGCCCCTCCTTACACCAAGGTCCCCAGAGAGCCCCCCTTATACAAGGGTCCCCAGACAGCCCCCTTAAATCAGTGTCCTCAGAAAGCCTCCCCCTACATTAGGGTCCCCAGAGAGCCTCCCCCTACATTAGGGTCCCCAGAGAGCCTCCCCTACATCAGGGTCCCCAGAGAGCCCCTCCTTACATCAGGGTCCTCAGAGAGCTCCTTCTTACATCAGGGTCCTCAGAGAGCCCCTTCTTACATCAGGGTCCCCAGAGAGCCCTCCCTACACCAGGGTCCCCAGAGAGCCCTCCCTACACCAGGGTCCCCAGAGAGCCCCCCCCTTTCACCAGGGTCCCTAGAGAGCCTCCCATTACATTAGTGTCCCCAGAGAGCCCCTCCTTACATCAGTGTCCCCAGAGGGCCCCGTCCTTACATCAGTGTCCCCAGAGGGCCCCGTGCTTACATTAGTGTCCCCAGAGAGTCCCCCTCTTACATTAGTAAGGGGGAGAAAACTGCGCTCAGAACAGGGGGGTATATGGATTCTCAATGAGCGATCATATATTACAAAAAAATAAAAAGAAAAAAGGAAGCTGCAACTTATTGTGGGATATACACAAAATAAACAGTGGAAAAGAGACGTTGCGCTAGTTGTTGGTAAGTGATATTGCCCTGTGATTTCACGCTCAAGTGAAAACAGCTAAATAATAATACACAAAATTTCATACACAGAAAAAAATAAAATTATACAGTGAGTGTAATAATCTCAAATTTTTTTTTTTTTTTCCACGGTGGATAAATTATAAAAAGACAGAATAAAGTCCCACTTTCAATCCTTCCAAGGGGATTCTGAAGTGATGAAAATAATTCTAAAAAGAGGACACCTCAACCTTCCAAATAGTATGCTTACCAGAAATAAGCAAAAGTTGTGCAGTTGGCTTATACCCAGCCTGGGCCTTTTGATGAATCAGGATCCAGGAACTTTAAGTGCTCAATTATAGCAAAAATATATAACTCCGTGTATATATTTAAAAAAGAAAAAAGGAAACAAACATAGCGTAATATTGTCAAGGATAATAAAAATAAAAAAATATATAGGAAGAAATAAAGAAGGAATAGTGAAAACACCCTGTGGAATCAACCAAACAGCTAGAGTGTAATCCAGCAAAAGACCCCTCCACCTTCTAAGTCAGAGGTGTCCAAACTTTTTTCAAAGAGGGCCAGATTTGATGAAGCGAACATGCGTGAGGGCCGACCTTTTTTCCTGACATTGTTTGAACCATTAAAATTCAGTCTGTGTGTTCGTTCGAGTACTGACACACTGCCCAACAAGAATTCTCTTGCCTTTGTGGCTGTGTGTGAGTAAAGAGATGATCTCAGGCGTGTTATTTGGATATACCGTATTTATTGGCGTATAACACGCACCTTCACTTTAAGAGGGAAGATTTAGGAAAAAAATACAATTTTAAATAAAGAAATATGAAGCAAAATAAGGGTCAGTGCCCATCTGCAGCCCCCATCATTGCCAGAAATGTCAGAAATGCAGCCCCCATCATTGCCAGAAATGTCAGGAATACAGCCCTCATCATTGTCAGGAATGTCAGGAATACAGCCCTCATCATTGTCAGGAATGTCAGGAATGCAGCCCCCCATCATTGTCAGGAATGTCAGGAATGCAGCCCCCATCATTGTCAGGAATGTCAGGAATGCAGCCCCCCATCATTGTCAGGAATGTCAGGAATGCAGCCCCCCATCATTGTCAGGAATGTCAGGAATACAGCCCTCATCATTGCCAGAAATGTCAGGAATACAGCCCTCATCATTGTCAGGAATGTCAGGAATGCAGCCCCCCATCATTGTCAGGAATGTCAGGAATGCAGCCCCCCATCATTGTCAGGAATGTCAGGAATGCAGCCCCCCATCATTGTCAGGAATGTCAGGAATGCAGCCCCCCATCATTGTCAGGAATGTCAGGAATGCAGCCCCCCATCATTGTCAGGAATGTCAGGAATGCAGCCCCCCATCATTGTCAGGAATGCAGCCCCCCATCATTGTCAGGAATGTCAGGAATGCAGCCCCCATCATTGTCAGGAATGTCAGGAATGCAGCCCCCTCATCATTGTCAGGAATACACAGCCCCCATCATTGTCAGGAATGCAGCCCCCCATCATTGTCAGGAATGTCAGGAATGCAGCCCCCCATCATTGTCAGGAATGTCAGGAATGCAGCCCCCTCATCATTGTCAGGAATGCAGACTCACCATTGTGCAGTGCAGCCTGAATTATGCCCCTCCATCTGCCGCCTCGGAGGGTACAGGAGGGGGCGGGACGAGCGCCAAAAGATAACATACAGGAGAAACTCCTGCGGCCTCTTTAATACAAGGTCCCGCCTCCTTTGATGGACAGAACAGCCGTCCAATGGCAGTGCTGGAGACGGGACTTCCTATTACAGAGGCTGCCGTGTAAACAGGAAATACTCCTGTGTGCACGGCTCTTGTCCCGCCTCCTCCCTGTCCCCTCCAAGGCATCCGGACATATATATCTTTTGTGGCCCCGGCGCTGGGAGATCGTTGGGGGCCACAAAAGATATACATGTCCAGATAACCAGGCGGGCCGTTCAAAACCGGAACGCGGGCCGCGATTGGCCCGCGGGCCGGACTTTGGACATGCCTGTTCTAAGTAATGCGCTTACCAGAAAAAAAACAATTGAGACAGTTGGCCTTAACCCAGCAAAACAAGTGTGCCGTAGGACGTGCACCAATAATCCAAAAAAAAAACGGCTAACTCGTGACCCGTCACCACACAGAGGGGCTCCTTACCAGAAATAGAGCCAATCAATGCATATTATCTCCCAGATAGAAGTTGGCAAGTAGTTTGTAATGGATGGTCCTGGTCCACTTCAGCGATCGATACCCTTTCTCCTATGCCCAGCAGCTCATATTCACCCAGAGGAGAAAAAGTGACAGACCATAGTGGGGTACCTTCTGGCAATTTTATTTGTATAAAAAGTAAAATTTGCACTTACGGGAATGCAGATTGTATACAGCATAAAACAGAAGCCGGCCGGCAACATGAAACAAAATCCCGTCCTCGTCGATGGCGTGGTGACGTCAGCACGTACGTCCCAGACGCGTTTCGTCATAGGTTGACGTTTTCAATGGGAACGGGTAGCGTGCTGAATCACCACCATTATATAGACAATTCAAGCCTCGTTCTGAGTTCCGTGTTATGGAACACAGACCACCATTTTGAATATGGGCAAAACATCGCTATAGTAAGCCATGTATTGGAAACTTGTTTATTAAAAAAAAGCCATAGATTAAATTGTTATAATATCATGCTTAGCAACAACAAACATTGTGCCCAGCATTGATATACCACTACTAGCAAGAGTAATGCCTAACTCTTTATAGGTAAAGCAAAATTAGTAAAAATAACATAAAAAATTAAATTACGAATTACGGACACAGATTCCAAAATATCTTCCCCTTTTTGATGAAACAGCGGGGCGCAGTACACAACAAAATGAAGAACGGGGAATTATCCCCATGCTTATCTATTAGAGGTGTACTATATTTGGAATATTAACCATAAATAGAAAAAGTTAGAAAAAATCCATAAAATAAGAAACATGCCTATTTAATGTTGAAGTATGTAAGGTATAGTTTACTTAACTAGTAAAATCTCTAAGCCATTGGGTATATACCAGTGGCTTTCAAAAATAAAAATTAATAAAAAATACCAAAAATAAAAATAAAAATAATATTTTTTTTAGGGGACATTGTAAAAATATGAAAAAATATTACAGCTAACCATATTCTATAGTTTCAAAAAAGTTTTTCGAGAACTTATCCTCATCAAAATAAAAAATAAAAAATAAAAATAATTTCACTATAGTATGTGTTTGACACACGCAACTCAGAACTGGTTCATATCAACATTGTTCAAAATCTTATAGTATCATGAATTATCAATGAATGCATTAACATCCACATCTATGTTTAACCCATAGGGGACATATGTTTTAACCTTGTGAATCCATGACATTTCAGATTTAGATAATTCTCGAACTAGAGAGCTCCCCCTCCAATTGGCACTGAATTTGTCGATCCCTAAAAAAAGTGTATTTGAGGGATCCCTATTATGTTTAAAAAGGTAGTGCTTCGAGACCGAGTGGTTCCTAAATCCAGCCTTGATGTTCGTAATGTGCTCATTCAATCTTACTTGTAATGGGCGTTTCGTACGCCCAATATACTGAAGGCCACAAGGGCACTGCAGTAAATACACTACCCCTACTGTACAGCAGGTAATAAACGGGGTTATGGTGTGCTGTATTTGTGTACTTGTGGACAGAAATTTTTGTGTCCTTCTATTTTTACAGCTATTGAACGAGCACACTCTACATTTTCTACATTGATAAAAGCCAGTTAACTGGTCAAAGAAGGTTAATTTTTTGGTAGGGGGATCAAAGATGTTAGGAGCCACTCGGTTTCTGAGCGAAGGCACCCCCCTAAAAACCACTTGTGGCCTTTGGGGTAAGATTTTACTTAATATTCTATCATTGTTGACAATGTGCCAATGTTTAGAAATTATTTGTTTAATGTTTTTATGTTGAAGTGAATAGGTAGTTACAAAAGGTACCATTGAATTACAAAATTTATCTTGGGGAGCTTTTTCTTTAAGAAGAGACCCTCTATCCATCTTTTCTACTTCATTCAGGACCGGTAGGAGTGAGCTCAAGGTATAACCCTTCTCAAGGAACCTTTTAGTAAGTATGTCGGCCTGACTCAAAAACTCATGCTGGTTTGAACAATTTCTCCGCAGCCTCATATACTGGCTTTTCGGTACTCCGTTGAGCCAGGGGCGATGATGGCAGCTGTCTAATGCAATATAAGAGTTGCGGTCAGTACTTTTAAAGTAAGTCGATGTAGAGAAGGACCCATTTTTTATAGACAGAGTCAGATCTAGAAAATTAATCTGAGTCTGACTCATTTCAAAATTAAGGTGGATACCACGGTCATTCAGATTTAGTAATGTTATAAAATCTTGTAAACCTTGGCCAGATTCATTTTCTAGATCACATGATCGCTATGTGGAGTGGAGGTCACATGATCTGTGTGTGTGTGCAGTGGAGGTCACATGATCTGTGTGTGCAGTGGAGGTCACATGATCTCTATGTGGAGTGGAGGTCACATGATCTCTGTGTGGAGTGGAGGTCACATGATCTCTGTGTGGAGTGGAGGTCACATGATCTCTGTGTGGAGTGGAGGTCACATGATCTGTGTGTGGAGTGGAGGTCACATGATCTCTATGTGGAGTGGAGGTCACATGATCTCTATGTGGAGTGGAGGTCACATGATCTCTGTGTGGAGTGGAGGTCACATGATCTCTGTGTGGAGTGGAGGTCACATGATCTCTGTGTGGAGTGGAGGTCACATGATCTGTGTGTGGAGTGGAGGTCACATGATCTCTATGTGGAGTGGAGGTCACATGGTCTGTGTGTTGAGTGGAGGTCACATGATCTCTAGGTGGAGTGGAGGTCACATGATCTGTGTGTGGAGTGGAGGTCACATGATCTCTATGTGGAGTGGAGGTCACATGGTCTGTGTGTTGAGTGGAGGTCACATGATCTCTAGGTGGAATGGAGGTCACATGATCTGTGTGTGGAGTGGAGGTCACATGATCTGTGTGTGGAGTGGAGGTCACATGATCTGTGTGTGGAATGGAGGTCACATGATCTGTGTGTGGAGTGGAGGTCACATGATCTGTGTGTGGAATGGAGGTCACATGATCTGTGTGTGTGGAGTGGAGGTCACATGATCTGTGTGTGTGGAGTGGAGGTCACATGATCTGTGTGTGGAGTGGAGGTCACATGATCTGTGTGTGGAGTGGAGGTCACATGATCTGTGTGTGGAGTGGGGGTCACATGATCTTTATGTGGAGTGGAGGTCACATGATCTGTGTGTGGAGTGGAGGTCACATGATGTGTGTGTGGAGTGGAGGTCACATGATCTGTGTGTGGAGTGGAGGTCACATGATCTGTGTGTGGAGTGGAGGTCACATAATCTGTATGTGGAGTGGAGGTCACATGATCTCTGTGTGGAGTGGAGGTCACATGATCTGTGTGTAGAGTGGAGGTCACATGATCTCTGTGTGGAGTGGAGGTCACATGATCTGTGTGTGGAATGGAGGTCACATGATCTCTAGGTGGAATGGAGGTCACATGATCTGTGTGTGGAGTGGAGGTCACATGATCTGTGTGTGGAGTGGAGGTCACATGATCTGTGTGTGGAATGGAGGTCACATGATCTGTGTGTGGAGTGGAGGTCACATGATCTGTGTGTGTGGAGTGGAGGTCACATGATCTGTGTGTGGAGTGGGGGTCACATGATCTTTATGTGGAGTGGAGGTCACATGATCTGTGTGTGGAGTGGAGGTCACATAATCTGTATGTGGAGTGGAGGTCACATGATCTGTGTGTGGAGTGGAGGTCACATGATCTGTGTGTGGAGTGGAGGTCACATAATCTGTATGTGGAGTGGAGGTCACATGATCTCTGTGTGGAGTGGAGGTCACATGATCTGTGTGTGGAGTGGAGGTCACATGATCTCTGTGTGGAGTGGAGGTCACATGATCTGTGTGTGGAGTGGAGGTCACATGATCTGTGTGTGGAGTGGAGGTCACATGATCTGTGTGTGGAGTGGAGGTCACATGATCTCTGTGTGGAGTGGAGGTCACATGATCTCTGTGTGGAGTGGAGGTCACATGATCTGTGTGTGGAGTGGAGGTCACATGATCTGTGTGTGGAGTGGAGGTCACATGATCTGTGTGTGGAGTGGAGGTCACATGATCTGTGTGTGGAGTGGAGGTCACATGATCTGTGTGTGGAGTGGAGGTCACATGATCTCTGTGTGGAGTGGAGGTCACATGATCTCTGTGTGGAGTGGAGGTCACATGATCTCTGTGTGGAGTGGAGGTCACATGATCTGTGAGTGGAGGTCACATGATCTGTGTGTGTGGAGTGGAGGTCACATGATCTGTGTGTGGAGTGGAGGTCACATGATCTCTATGTGGAGTGGAGGTCACATGATCGCTATGATGGGCACTGATGAGGAGGTACCGATATGTAGAATTGATGGGCACTGATAGACGACACTGATATGCAGCACTGATGGGCACTGACAGGCAGCACTGATGGGCACTGACTGGCGGCATTGATGGGCACTGACCGGCAGCACTGGTGGGCACTGACCGGCAGCACTGGTGGGCACTGATAGGCAGCACTGATATGTAGAATTGATTGGGACTGATAGGCGACACTGATATGCAGCACTGATAGGCACTGACAGGCAGCATTGATGGGCACTGACTGGCGGCATTGATGGGAACTGACCGGCGGCACTGATGGGCACTGATCGGCAGCACTGATTGGCGGCACTGATTGGCACCGACAGTTGGCATTGATGGACACTAATAGATGGCACTGATGGGCAACATTGATGGGCACTGATAGGCAGCATTGATGGGCACTGACCGGCTGCACTGATGGGCACTGACCGGCTGCACTGATGGGCACTGATAGGCAGCACTGATTGGCGGCAATGATTGGCACTGACAGGTGGCATTGGTGGACACTAATAGATGGCACTGATAGGCAGCATTGATGGGCACTGACCGGCTGCACTGATGGGCACTGACCGGCTGCACTGATGGGCACTGACCGGCTGCACTGATGGGCACTGATAGGCAGCACTGATTGGCGGCAATGATTGGCACTGACAGTTGGCATTGATGGACACTAATAGATGGCACTGATGGTCAACATTGATGGGCACTGATAGGCAGCATTGATGGGCACTGACCGGCTGCACTGATGGGCACTGATAGGCAGCACTGATTGGCACTGACAGGTGGCATTGATGGACACTAATAGATGGCACTGATGGGCAGCACTGATGGGCAGCACTGATTGGGCAGGTACTGACAGGTGTTAATGCTGGGCACTGATTGGCGCTGTGATGGACACTGATTGGCACTATGGTGGACACTGATTTGCACTGTGGTGGGCACTGATTGGCACTTTATTGGGCACTGACAGGAGGTTATGATGGGGCACTGACTGGCAGCTACTGGGCACCGATTGGCAGCTGATGGGTACATTTGATGGGGGCTGTGCTGATAATCAGCACAGACCCTCCCCCTCCTTTGACAGGGAGAGACGTCGATCGGCTCTCCCTCTCAGCGTGAACCGAGGAATGCCGTTTACCGGCACTTCCTGGTTCACACGATGATCAGCTGTGATTGGTCACAGCTGATCCTGTGGTAAGAAGCCTCTGTCAGAGGCTCCTTACCGCGATCGGAGATGCACGCCGCACTCGCGATTGCTGCGCTGCACGCTCCGACGGGCGCGGTCTGGCATGTTATCCTGAAGAACGTCACGTGACTCCCAGTCAGGATAACAGAACCCCTTCCCGGCCTTCATTCTGCTATAGGCCGGGCGGGAAGTGGGTAAACCAACCAATGAGAATAATAATAACAAAGGGCATATATACATATAAATTGGTAGAGAAGGTATATAGAATATAATAGAATGAAAAAGGTCTCGATGGAAATCATCAAAACAATTGATAGAACTCAATTATTCCAACACGATACACATAATAATGGACCTCGGCTATGTGGGCCCAAATTGTACCATTTATACATGGATGAGAATGATTCGTTATAATAAAATACAGATATTGCGTGACGTTACTGTGACGTAACATTGTAGGGAATCTCTACGCGTTTCGTCGTCATAATACCACTTCATCAGGAGAGGATGCATTTTTGGGAGGATCTGCATCTATGATAGGGTAGAAAATGCCCAAGATAGTATGATGGTAGAAAAGGGGGGAAGTATGGAAGAAGGATAAAAAGAGGGGGGAGCACAACGGACCCCCAAACACTCTCACCTCGCTGTTAGTAAATAGATAAATCTGTTGATGATATCAATAAATGGAGGCAATATAGAAGACGTCACCCCCGGGAGGTGAGGCTCCAACCCCAATAAATACACATAAAGACGAGATCTCCAATTATCAGCCGTGGTATATAGAACTAGTGCTGTATACCATTCCAGGATAATCTGTGAACCTTAAGACCCCCTTCCACACGGGGGCGCTGCGCTGGCAGGACGTCAAAAGAAATCCTGCAAGTATCTTCTATGAGGAGCTTGAGGAGCCGTGTATGCTATACACCCCTCCTAAAGCGCCCCCTTCCCATTGAAATCAATGGGCAGCGCCGCCGAAGTGCCTCAGCAGCAGCGATTTGTGGGCGCTTTTTACTCTTTATTTGGGGGCTAGCGGGGGGGGGGGGGGTTAAAAACGCCCGAAAAACACCTATTTTTACACGGCTATTCTCTTCTTTATCTTATGCCTTTGGTGCTAAACTAGGGTTCCACCCGTCCAGGATTCACCCGGACAGTTGGGGTGTGGAATCATGCATAGACTGCCTGAAAACCCGGACACATTATTTAGACCGGACTATGGCTTCCCAGCAGGGTTGCTGCCTCCAGATGTCTAAGCTGGGAGTGTCTGTTACACTCTCTTTCACACTGCCCAACCCAGCGCTAACCCCACCCCCCCTCCCCCCCCAGACACACACAGACTGGAGAGGAGAGAGGGATCGATCTGCTCCTCTTCCTCCCGCCCCCCACCTTTCTGTGTCTGCCCCAAACTCCCAATCCCTGGTCACTATGCCTCAGATACATCTGGATGGGAGGTGCTGAGTGCCAAGGGGTGAGTGAGCTCACCATCCATCCCTTTCTGTGATGGGAGGTGCTGAGTGCCAAGGGGTGAGTGAGCTCACCATCCTTTCCTGTCTGTGATGGGAGGTGCTGAGCGCCAAGGGGTGAGTGAGCTCACCATCCATCCCTGTCTGTGATGGGAGGTGCTGAGCGCCAAGGGGTGAGTGAGCTCACCATCCATCCCTGTCTGTGATGGGAGGTGCTGAGTGCCAAGGGGTGAGTGAGCTCACCATCCATCCCTTTCTTTGATGGGAGGTGCTGAGTGCCAAGGGGTGAGTGAGCTCACCATCCTTTCCTGTCTGTGATGGGAGGTGCTGAGCGCCAAGGGGTGAGTGAGCTCACCATCCATCCCTTTCTGTGATGGGAGGTGCTGAGTGCCAAGGGGTGAGTGAGCTCACCATCCTTCCCTGTCTGTGATGGGAGGTGCTGAGCGCCAAGGGGTGAGTGAACTCACCATCCTTTCCTGTCTGTGATGGGAGGTGCTGAGCGCCAAGGGGTGAGTGAGCTCACCATCCTTTCCTGTCTGTGATGGGAGGTGCTGAGCGCCAGGGGTGAGTGAGCTCACCATCCATCCCTTTCTGTGACTGAGGCCCCTCCTCTCTTCTCCCTCTTGCCTGTCAGAGTTTGCAGAGCACCCCTTAAATCGATGTAAAAGGGGGAACTCTGTGGACCCCGATGTAAAGGGGGGAAACTCTGTGGACCCCGATGTAAAGGGGGGAAACTCTGTGGACCCCGATGTAAAGGGGGGAACTCTGTGGACCCCGATGTAAAGGGGGGGAACTCTGTGGACCCCGATGTAAAGGGGGGAACTCTGTGGACCCCGATGTAAAGGGGGGAACTCTGTGGACCTCGATGTAAAGGGGGGAACTCTGTGGACCCCGATGTAAAGGGGGAACTCTGTGGACCCCGATGTAAAGGGGGGAACTCTGTGGACCCCGATGTAAAGGGGGAACTCTGTGGACCCCGATGTAAAGGGGGGGAACTCTGTGGACCTCGATGTAAAGGGGGGGAACTCTGTGGACCTCGATGTAAAGGGGGGGAACTTTGTGGACCCCGATGTAAAGGGGGGGAACTCTGTGGAGCTCGATGTAAAGGGGGGGAACTCTGTGGACCCCGATGTAAAGGGGAGGAACTCTGTGGACCCCGATGTAAAGGGGGGAACTCTGTGGACCCCGATGTAAAGGGGGGAACTCTGTGGACCCCGATGTAAAGGGGAGGAACTCTGTGGACCCCGATGTAAAGGGGGAAACTCTGTGGACCTCGATGTAAAGGGGGGGAACTCTGTGGACCCCGATGTAAAGGGGAGGAACTCTGTGGACCCCGATGTAAAGGGGGGAACTCTGTGGACCCCGATGTAAAGGGGAGGAACTCTGTGGACCCCGATGTAAAGGGGAGGAACTCTGTGGACCCCGATGTAAAGGGGGAAACTCTGTGGACCTCGATGTAAAGGGGGGAACTCTGTGGACCCCGATGTAAAGGGGGGGAACTCTGTGGACCCCGATGTAAAGGGGGGAACTCTGTGGACCCAGATGTAAAGGGGGGAACTCTGTGGACCCCGATGTAAAGGGGGGGGACACTGTGGACCCCGATGTAAAGGGGGGAACTCTGTGGACCCCGATGTAAAGGGGGGAACTCTGTGGACCTCAATGGAAAGGGGGGGAACTTTGTGGACCTCGAAGTAAAGGGGGGGAACTCTGTGGACCCCGATGTAAAGGGGGGGAACTTTGTGGACCTCGATGTAAAGGGGGGGAACTCTGTGGACCCCGATGTAAAGGGGGGGATTTCTGTGGACCCCGATGTAAAGGGGGGGAACTCTGTGGACCTCGATGTAAAGGGGGGGAACTCTGTGGACCCCGATGTAAAGGGGGGGGACACTGTGGACCCCGATGTAAAGGGGGGAACTCTGTGGACCCCGATGTAAAGGGGGGGAACTCTGTGGACCTCGATGTAAAGGGAGGGAACTCTGTGGACCCCGATGTAAAGGGGGAACTCTGTGGACCCCGATGTAAAGGGGGGGAACTCTGTGGACCCCGATGTAAAGGGGGGAACTCTGTGGACCTCGATGGAAAGGGGGGGAACTCTGTGGACCCCGATGTAAAGGGGGGAACTTTGTGGACCCCGATGTAAAGGGGGAACTCTGTGGACCCCAATGTAAAGGGGGGAACTCTGTGGACCTCAATGGAAAGGGGGGGAACTTTGTGGATCCTGATGTAAAGGGGGGGAACTCTGTGGACCCCGATGTAAAGGGGGGAACTCTGTGGACCTCGATGTAAAGGGGGGGAACTCTGTGGACCTCGATGTAAAGGGGGGGAACTCTGTGGACCCCGATGTAAAGGGGGGGAACTCTGTGGACCCCGATGTAAAGGGGGGAACTCTGTGGACCTCGATGTAAAGGGGGGGGGTGGAACTCTGTGGACCCCGATGTAAAGGGGGGGATTTCTGATGTGGACCCCGATGTAAAGGGGGGAACTCTGTGGACCTCGATGTAAAGGGGGGGAACTCTGTGGACCCCGATGTAAAGGGGGGGATTTCTGTGGACCCCGATGTAAAGGGGAGAACTCTGTGGACTCCGATGTAAAGGGGGGAACTCTGTGGACCCCGATGTAAAGGGGGGGGAACTCTGTGGACCCCGATGTAAAGGGGGGAACTCTGTGGACCTCGATGTAAAGGGGGGGAACTCTGTGGACCCCGATGTAAAGGGGGGATTTCTGTGGACCCCGATGTAAAGGGGGGAAACTCTGTGGACCTCGATGTAAAGGGGGGGACCTCTGTGGACCCCGATGTAAAGGGGGGGATTTCTGTGGACCCCGATGTAAAGGGGGGAACTCTGTGGACCTCGATGTAAAGGGGGGGACTCTGTGGACCCCGATGTAAAGGGGGGGATTTCTGTGGACCCCGATGTAAAGGGGGGAACTCTGTGGACCTCGATGTAAAGGGGGGGAACTCTGTGGACCTCGATGTAAAGGGGGGAACTCTGTGGACCCCGATGTAAAGGGGGGAACTCTGTGGACCCCGATGTAAAGGGGGGGAACTCTGTGGACCCCGATGTAAAGGGGGGGAACTCTGTGGACCTCGATGTAAAGGGGGGGGGAACTCTGTGGACCCCGATGTAAAGGGGGGGATTTCTGTGGACCCCGATGTAAAGGGGGGAACTCTGTGGACCTCGATGTAAAGGGGGGGACTCTGTGGACCCCGATGTAAAGGGGGGGATTTCTGTGGACCCTGATGTAAAGGGGGGAACTCTGTGGACCTCGATGTAAAGGGGGGAACTCTGTGGACCCCGATGTAAAGGGGGGGATTTCTGTGGACCCCGATGTAAAGGGGAGAACTCTGTGGACCTCGATGTAAAGGGGGGAACTCTGTGGACCTCGATGTAAAGGGGGGAACTCTGTGGACCCCGATGTAAAGGGGGGAACTCTGTGGACCCCGATGTAAAGGGGGGGAACTCTGTGGACCCCGATGTAAAGGGGGGGACACTGTGGACCCCGATGTAAAGGGGGGGACACTGTGGACCCCGATGTAAAGGGGGGAACTCTGTGGACCTCGATGTAAAGGGAGGAAACTCTGTGGACCTCGATGTAAAGGGGGGGAACTCTGTGGACCTCGATGTAAAGGGGGGAACTCTGTGGACCCCGATGTAAAGGGGGGAACTCTGTGGACCCCGATGTAAAGGGGGGGAACTCTGTGGACCTCGATGTAAAGGGGGGAACTCTGTGAACCCCGATGTAAAGGGGGGGACTCTGTGGACCCCGATGTAAAGGGGGGGAACTCTGTGGACCCCCATGTAAAGGGGGGGAACTCTGTGGACCCCGATGTAAAGGGGGGAACTCTGTGCATCGTAGAGCTTTCCTACGATTCCACGTCACAGTAACTACCCGCAATATCTGTATTTTATTATATTTTATTTTAACCGCTTAGAGCCCGCCGTATGAATACGTCGGCTGTTTGAAGAGGAATACAATTGTTATGGCAGCAGCTACCGTAACCCCGGTATCCTCTTCTTCAGCAGGCGGTCCGCTATAAGATAAAAGTGGTCTCTGCGACGGATTCGCCACAAGATCACTTTTATTAGCGGCGTGAGAGGGGCCCCCCCCCCCCTTCCCACCGCTCTCCGGTGCCCTCCGCCGATTACCGGAGCCGTCGGCAGCAGCGAAGGCGATCGCTTCTGTCCCCTGGCTGGGTATGGAGACGAGTGAGGGGTCAAAACGTCACTTCCTCTTATACCTCTTAAAGGAACATTTTTTTTTTATTTTTATATTTTTTTTTAGAATGACATTTTATTTTTTTATTGCATTTTAGTGTAAATATGAGATTTGAGGTCTTTTTGACCCCCCCCCCCCCCCCCCCCCGATCTCATATTATAAGAGGACCTGTCATGCATTTTTTCTATTACAAGGGAAGTTTCCATTCCTTGTACTAGAAATAAAAGTGACCCAAAATTTTCATTTTTTTAAAAATCAGTGTCAAAAGAAAGAAAATAAAGTGAAATAAATAAGAAAAAAAAGCGCCCCGTCCCACCGAGCTCGCGCGCAGAAGCGAACGCATACGTGAGCAGCGCCCGCATATGAAAACGGTGTTCAAACCACACATGTGAGGCATCGCCGCGATCGGTAGAGCGAGAGCAATAATTCTATCCCTGAACCTCCTCTGTAACTCAATACGTCCAACCTGTAGAATTTTTTAAACGTCGCCTATGGAGATTTTTAAGGGTAAAAGTTTGTCGCCGTTCCACGAGCGGGCGCAATTTTGAAGCGTGACATGTTGGGTATCAATTTACTCGGCGTAACAATATTTTTCACAATATAAAAAAACAAAAATTGTGCGCTTTAAAGACCGCTGCGCGAATACAGTGTGACAAAAAGTTTTGCAACGACCGCCATTTTATTCTCTAGGGAGTTAGAATAAAAAAATGATAATGTTTTGGGGGTTCCAAGTAATTTTCTAGCAAAAAAAAATATTTTTAACTTTTTTTAACCAAATCTCAGAAAGAGGCTCATTCTCATCCATGTATAAATGGTACAATTTGGGCCCACATAGCCGAGGTCCATTATTATGTGTATCGTGTTGGAATAATTGAGTTCTATCAATTGTTTTGATGATATCCATCGAGACGTTTTTTATTCTATTACATTCTATATACCTTCTCTACCAATTTATATGTATTTATGCCCTTTGTAAGTAAACAATTATTCTCATTGGTTGGTTTCATTTAGTAGTGCGCTTCATATAAAGTCCTGCAATCTCTTTCCTTTTTCATATATACTCAACACTTCATTTGTAAAGCCCCCCCCCCCCCGGGGACTCAATACACCGAGAAGGGGAGGCTGATATCTTGGAGACGGCGTTGGCCGGGAATCGAACCCGGGTCATCTGCTTAGAAAGCAGCTATGCTCACCACTGCACCACCAACGCAAAGTAGCATGTCTTTTATAGGGTGGGAGGAAACCGGAGAACCCGGAGGAAACCCACGCAAGCACAGGGAGAACATGCAAACTCCATGCAGATAGTGTCCTGGTCAGGATGTGAACCAAGGACCCCAGTGCTGCAAGGCTCACCACTAAGCTTCTGTGCTGCCCATATGTGACCTCTGTTCTATAAGGGAAAAAAAGAATTGGGCATGGAGGGAGAGAGAAGGAAAGAGAAAGAAAGACACTGCACTACAATAACACACTACAATAACACACTACAATAACACACTATAATAACACGGCACTACAATAACACATTATAATAACACTGCACTACAATAACACACTATAATAACACTGCACCGCAATAACACACTACAATAACACTGCACTACAATAACACACTATAATAACACACTACAATAACACACTATACTGACCCGGCAGTATTTATAATATAATAACGAAATAACTGCGCCCGCGCAGCTTAACACACAACTCGGGCAATGCCGAGACACCTGAACTCCCACGCCTGCGCGGGAGTGACGTCATGTTGGCCCGGCCAATTAAATTGTCCGGAGATTGGTACCTGGAAGCCTCCTGGCCAAAGCTGGCAGTGGCTCCGGGACACCATAGCGCTGGAGCGCTATGAAAAGTATAGATCCAGTTTAAGACTCCTGGCGGTCCTCCTTGGTTGCCCTGCGCTTCTTCACTAGCTGGAATAATTCCCGTAGGTGAAGACGGGTCTGATTATTACGAGTTTCGACATCGGGATCAACAGCCGGTGTTGCCCTTTGTTGACCGATGAAGGAATCCAATAGCATATCGATCTCATCAGTCACTGGTGACATAAGGAAACTCGGTAATGAGAGGATACCACCTTTCTGTGGGATGATGTTGCTGTGATCCCTAGGAGGCGTGGCGCTGGGAATGGGAACGTCAGTCTTGCCCAAAGCCCTTTTCGCATTTTTCTTACGACGTACGACGCTGGGATGGACAGTAAATGTACACCTCCGTGGCCTGAGGCCGGATTCCATTGCTGGGGTCATGTATTTGGTTGGAAAGATCTCATCACTCCATGGCCTAGCGTTATTCCTGGTAGGTGCGACGCTGGGAACGGGAAAGGCCGTCTCTTTTTGGTTGTTGATGGAATGATGACATCACTCGGTGGGATGATGACATCACTCGGTGGGATGATGACATCACTCGGTGGGATGATGACATCACTCGGTGGGATGATGACATCACTCGGTTGGATGATGTCACTCTTTCCTTGGAAGATATTCCTGTGCCCGGCCACCATTTTTGATTTGAGCCTCTTTATACTCCGGCTTAGCCGAGCACGAAGGGAAGCTCGAGAAGGTGTGACTCTAGAAACGGGAACGTCGGTCACCTCCATGGTGCTCTCCACATTTTCAAATTTTATTAAAAAACAAGCTAACTAACCAGCGTCACCCGTAACAGTAATACAAAAAAAAAATGGCTACCTAGCGGCACCAGTGACACTAATGCAGCGATCAGAAAAACAATCGCTTAGTGACACTGGCAAAAGGGGGTGAAAGGGTTAACTAGGGGCAATCAGGGGGTTAAACCTTTATTAGGTAATATATGGGGGTACCTGACGCTATATAAAAACCTGACGGGGAACCTAAATAACGAAATAACTAACTGGCTAACCAGCGTCACCAGTGACACTTATACGGTGATCACTGGTGAAAGGGTTAACTCTAGGGGCAATCAGGGGGTTAAAACCTTTATTTAGGTTGTAATATGGGGGTACCTGACCTATAAACCTATTTATGAACCTATATAAACATGGCGGTTAACCTAAAAAAAAACTTGTCACCTAGCGACACTAATGCAGCGATCAGAAAAACGATCGCTTAGTGACACTGGCAAAAGGGGGGGGGGGTGAAGGGGTTAACTAGGGGCAATCAGGGGGTTAAACCTTTATTAGGGGGGGGGGGGGTAGGGGGCTACCTTGGACCTAAAACTAACTGCCCTGACAGTTATTACAGTCACACTGACACTAAATGCAGTGATCAGTAAATAAATGATCACTGCAATTAGTGACACTGTGACTGGGGGGGCAGGGGGTGATCTGGGGGGTGATCTGGGGGTGACAGGGGGGTGGAATATGTGCCTATGTGTACTGGTGTCAGTGTACTGTTTGTGCACTAACCTTTACATGTTCTCTCCTCGGCGTCCCCGGTCACATAGACCGACGCACCGAGCGTGACATCACATCCGCCTTCCTGTCTATACAATAGACAGGAAGGGGAAGCTTTTCATTCGCCAGGAGCGATCGCGAGGGGGCGGCCAGAAACCACTGGCCGTCCCCTCGTCCCGGATCGCTCCTGAAGCGATGCCGACCGTCCCCGCCGGCGGAGGGGGATCCGATCGGACACCCCACCCGCCGGAAGAATGTCACGTACAGGTACGTGATTCTGCCTGTACGTGCCATTCTGCCGACGTATATGTACATGGGGCGGTCGGCAAGTGGTTAAACGTCCCAAATCGTTGCCCAACAAAACCTCTGCAGGTAAGTTCTGCATTATTCCAACTTCCACTTCTTTGGCCCCCGAACCCCAATCAAGGTGGCAGTGGGGACCCGCATAACATTTCCCTCCGGCCACCCGCACAGCCACAGACTGTCCCGTCTGCTCTGCTGGGGATATCATCCGGGACTGTATCAGGGTAATAGTAGCTCCCGTGTCCCTCAGTCCCTGGGCAGCCTGACCATTAATCCACACAGCTTGTCGATGGTGCAAACGATTATCCGTAGCGGCAGCTTGCACGGGGTCTGCCTCATGTAGAATTCCAATATTCTCCTCACTTGGGTAAGTCACATCTCTCTCCAGACAGTGTGCGGCAGCCCGAGCGGGTCCAAGGGGCCTGTTGTTCCGTGCGCCCTGGGAAACATTCTGCGGACAATACCTCCTAACATGCCCTGCTTGGTTGCATCTGTAGCAGAGGTCCCCTTTCCCTCGTGAAGATGGTAGCTGAGTGGGACCGAAGATTGAAGGCTGGTGTGGAGGTGGCAACGCTCCGTGGAATGTTGGGGACAGGCCGAGCTGGGGGTCTTAGGCTCTGGTTGTACCGTCCGCCTTGAATCCACGTATTGGTCAGCTAGGGTGGCAGCTTCATCTACTGTGACTGGCCGCCGATCCTTTACCCAGTCTCTAACTTCAGGTGGGGTATGGTCATAGAATTGTTCCAGGAGGATTAGCTGGAGCGCATCTGCCATGGTAACAGCTTGGCGCCCAGCCATCCAACTCTTCGCTGCTCGGGTCATTTGATGAGCCCATTCTGTGTACGGTTCTCTCTCCTTTCGGCGGAGGCAACGGAACCTCAAACGGTGTGCCTCTGGAGTAATGCCGAAGCGAGCCAATAGTCTTTCTTTTACCCGATCGTAGTCCTGGCTGATCTCGTCTGGGACATTATTGTATGCCTCTGCAGCCCTTCCTGTGAGCCGGCTGACCAGGAGCGTGACCCAATCCGCTTTATTGACACCTTGGAGACCGCATTGCCTCTCAAACATTTGCAGGTAAACATCCATCTCATCTTCCCCGTCTTGAAACATTCGGAAGGCAGCATAGGGTAGCTTTTTGCGCGCCGCTGGAGCTTCCCGGTTGAACATAACTGACGCTCCTTGGTCCCGCTGGAGTTCAGCCATTCGCAGCTGGGACACCTCTCGTAACACCTGACTGATAACCTCCTGCGGGGGGTGAGTACCATACAAGGCCAGTCGCACACTGGACGTCACGCTGGAACTCTGTCCCCTCTGAGGTATGTGCTGGTGGGTTGCTGGTCTGGTCGATCTCCATTAGTTCGGTTATGAGAGTCGCTTTGGATTTGTTGCTGGAGACTTTTCCACAGGCTTCCAAGAGATCCTTCAAGGTGCTGCGCTTGAGTCTGGCGTAGTGATGTTCCATCCGCTGTTAGGCGCAGGGGGTCCCGGAGGTGGTTTGGGTGTGCCTAGGTAAGAGGAAGCATCCCACCGCTTGCCACCAATGTGACGGATCCTTTTCCTCACTCCGCTGAGGCTTCCTTCAGTAATTCTGCTTCCTCCAATCTGACCATCAGAGAGAGGTATTCTAGCTGCATCAAATACAAGTCTAGCCGAGAATAGCTTGTATAATCTTGAACTGATTTATTTGACAGAATACAGCCTTTTTATATACATTTAACACAAAGGGTTGATAATGAGGTGGGGCTGCTCATGGATTCTTCCCCCTCCCCTATAGCAACAACTCAAAAGACAATAACACAATCAACATTCCAATTAACCCGGCAGCCTAGGTGACCAGACAGTCCGTCTCCAGATCAGCCTTTTCAAGGTTTGTGTATTGTATAAAATTTACACTCAAGAAAACAGACTCTCCAAAATGCAACAAAAAGAGATTAATTATAGCAATGTGGACAGAAAAAGGTCCTTGCAGCCAGTGCCCGTGACACACACTATAATAACACGGCACTATAATAACACACTATAATAACACTGCACTGCAATAACACACTATAATAACACTGCACTACAATAACACACTATAATAACACTGCACTACAATAACACATTATAATAACACTGCACTACAATAACACACTATAATAACACTGCACTACAATAACACACTATAATAACACACTACAATAACACACTATACTGACCCGGCAGTATTTATAATATAATAACGAAATAACTGCGCCCGCGCAGCTTAACACACAACTCCGGCAATGCCGAGACACCTGAACTCCCACGCCTGCGCGGGAGTGACATCATGTTGGCCCGGCCAATTAAATTGTCCGGAGATTGGTACCTGGAAGCCTCCTGGCCAAAGCTGGCAGTGGCTCCGGGACACCATAGCGCTGGAGCGCTATGAAAAGTATAGATCCAGTTTAAGACTCCTGGCAGTCCTCCTTGGTTGCCCTGCCCTTCTTCACTAGCTGGAATAATTCCCGTAGGTGAAGACGGGTCTGATTATTACGAGTTTCGACATCGGGATCAACAGCCGGTGTTGCCCTTTGTTGACCGATGCAGGAATCCAATAGCATATCGATCTCATCAGTCACTGGTGACATAAGGAAACTCGGTAATGAGAGGATACCACCTTTCTGTGGGATGATGTTGCTGTGATCCCTAGGAGGCGTGGCGCTGGGAATGGGAACGTCAGTCTTGTCCAAAGCCCTTTTCGCATTTTTCCTACGACGTCTGACGCTGGGATGGACAGTAAATGTACACCTCCGTGGCCTGAGGCCGGATTCCATTGCTGGGGTCATGTATTTGGTTGGAAAGATCTCATCACTCCATGGCCTAGCGTTATTCCTGGTAGGTGCGACGCTGGGAACGGGAAAGGCCGTCTCCGTAGCGCCCGCTGCATTTTTGGTTGTTGGTGGAATGATGACATCACTCGGTGGAATGATGACATCACTCGGTGGGATGATGACATCACTCGGTGGGATGATGACATCACTCGGTGGGATGATGACATCACTCGGTGGGATGATGTCACTCTTTCCTTGGAAGATATTCCTGTGCCCGGCCACCATTTTTGATTTGAGCTTCTTTATACTCCGGCTTAGCCGAGCACGAAGGGAAGCTCGAGGAGGTTTGACTCTAGAAACGGGAATGTCGGTCTCCTCCATGGTGCTCTCCACATTTTCTCTTGGTGGAACGATGTCATCGCTCGTTGGGAATATGTTGCTATCCTTAAACACTTTGGTTGGCCTGCGTTTCTTCATTGGCCGGCATAAATCCCGTATGTAAGCACGGATGTGATCCCTAGGAGGTGAGACTCTGGGAATGGGAAAGTCCATCTGCTCCATGGTGGTCTCCGCATTTTCTCTTGGTGGAAGGATGTCATCGCTCGTTGGGATTATGTTGCTATCCTCAAACACTTTGGTTGGCCTGAATTCCTTCACTGGCTGGCATGACTCCTGCCGTATGTGAGCCCAGATGTGATCCCTAGGAGGTGCGACTATGTGAATGGCAAAGTCAGTCTCCTCCATGGTGCTCTCTGCATTTCCTCTTGTTGGAAGGATATAATCACTCGTTGGGATTATGTTGCCCGAGTTGAACAGTTCGATTGGCCAGTGGTTCATCTGTTTGCGGCTGACCACCATTCGTGGTGCACGTCTCTTCATTCGCTTGCGCAGACAGGGACGTATGTAATCCGGAGGAGGTGAGACTCTGAGAATAGGAAAGACAGTCTCCTCCATGGTGCTCTCCACATGTTCTCTTGGTGGAAGGATGTCATCGCTCGTTGGGAATATGTTGCTATCCTTAAGCACTTTGGTTGGCCTGCGTTTCTTCATTGGCCGGCATAAATCCCGTATGTAAGCACGGATGTGATCCCTAGGAGGTGCGACTCTGGGAATGGGAAAGTCCATCTGCTCCATGGTGGTCTCCGCATTTTCTCTTGTTGGAACGATGTCATCGCTCGTTGGGATTATGTCGCAAGCTTGGAACTTGATGATGGTTGGCCTGCGGTTCATCTTTCCTGGGAATATATTTGTGTTCCTGAGCACCATTCCTTTTCTTTCTTTCTTCATTCTTCGACCTAGCCGAGGACGTAGGTAATCCCCCCCTTTGTGAGCACCGATGTGATCCCTAGGAGGTGAGACTCTGAGAATGGAAAAGTCCATCTGCTCCATGGTGGTCTCCACATTTTCTCTTGCTGGAACGATGTCATCGCTCGTTGGGAATATGTTGCTATCCTTAAGCACTTTGGTTGGCCTGCGTTTCTTCATTGGCCGGCATAAATCCCGTATGTAAGCACGGATGTGATCCCTAGGAGGTGAGACTCTGAGAATGGGAAAGTCCATCTGCTCCATGGTGGTCTCCGCATTTTCGCTTGATGGTGGAATGGTGTCCTTACTTGCTGTTAGAATGACGTCACTTGGTGGTGGGGTGATGTTTCTACTTGTTGGTCGGAACAGTTGCCAGAATGGCTTGAAATATATTAGGAGCAGTACCACCAGCATGGTGATAAGCCCCAGAAAGCATTCTGACCGGTGCTCAGTAGCAATATTTATAAGCAGGGGTCGGACTGTGTTCTCAAAGGATACCTCCCTGCTGTTCCATATGTCATTCAGTAGATAAACAAATCCACATATCTCCAGGAATATAAAATAGTGTTCTAATATTCTTCTGACCAGGCAATTTCGGTGCAGGATGTACTTTAGAATTAGAACACATGTCAGGACTGCCAAGTAAAACCAGGATGGAGGGCGGGTCAGGACTAAAATCCAGCTGATTCCTCTTACTGTTTCCTCCACTGGCTGCTCCGTCCTCTTCATGTTCTCCTCCTGCACGCGGGACCCTCTGATGACATCCCTGGGTACGGCCCATGGGTAGAATATTCTAGGGTAGAATATTCTATAAATAAGCGGAATCGTCGCTGGTTTCTGTGTTGTGTCCGCTATCCCCTCCTCTGGGGACCCGGTGAGGACATTTCTGGGCTCCTCCATGCGGGTCGGTGTGGACTGTACATCTCTGGGTACAGCCCATGGATATAATATCCTAATAATAAGCGGAATCTTCGCTTTTTGCTGTGTTGTGTCCGCTATCCCCTCCTCTGGGGACCCAGTGATGACATTTCTGGGCTCCTCCATGCGGGTCTCTGGGGGTTGGACATCTCTAAAAATCGCTGGCTGCTGCGGTCTTGTACCTACAATCACCTCTTCCTGATCCACGTGGACCTCTGGGGATTGTATGATGGTATTTCTGTTTAGTCCCCAAGGAACCAACAGAAGAAGAATCACGGTGAGGACTCTGCTCCTCATTTTTTTTATTTTTTATAGAAAATGACAAGAAATGCCAATTACTATAAATAGAAGATTAAACAATTGATGCCAATCGATAAATTGACTCTCAAATCCAATAACTGGAGATAATATCAGCAAAAACAAATCACTCTGTCAGGAGCTCCTGCAAGAGATGCTTTAGCTGTGAAGACGTATTGTCAACTGACAAGTTCTCCCTCTGCAAAGCTACTTAACAGCTGCAGGACATGTGACCACCACTATGACATCATCAAGCTTGTTTGCTCTGTGTGTGTTGCTATGGATAGCCTGCAGGTCTTGTGACCAGCACTGTGACATCATAGTGTCTGTGCTTGTAAACAACCTCCAGCCAATCATTGGTCTCCTTTGCAGCTGCTTCAATCTGATTGGCTGATCTGGATCTTCAGCAGATCTGGAAAGGATCCTATGATAGAACATAACATGTCCTATATATTCACCAAAGGGGGGTGTTTAATTTTGGGTGTATTATATATTATAAGAGGTTTCAGGGACAGAATTATGGGGGGGCGATAAAAAACGTTTACAGAACGAGAAAATTAAATTACCGCATCAGATAGAAAATATATATATTTGTATTATTAGAGCAGATCATCATTTATCATCATTCGTTTTATTATTATATATTTTAATTAATTATCGCTGTTTAAACATGAAAGTATATATTTTATATGTATAATAATAATACAATGTAATATGTTTTATTATTTATTTAAATATAATATTATTAATGATATTATTATTTGTAATAATATTTACAATAATAATAATAATATTAGAATGAAACGTCTCTCTGTATTCAGTCATTTCACTGACTGCACTGATCTCCGGTGCCACTAGAGGGCAGCACTTCCCCTTCTGTGCGATCACTGGACACTTCTTCTGGGAATTGGCATAGAGCTCCGCCCGGTACAGGAAGTGACGAAGGAGGAGGGGCGTACACGGAATACGGCGGTCCTCCCGGTAGGCGGGGTGATGATGGGGAAGACGGGGAAGCTCCGCCCCCGGTTGCCATAGCTACTCCCAGGTGTCCGTCCATTCCTGTTGTTCGATGACTCCGCCCCCTCGTGGTAGTTGACAGTCCGTCTCTCCTCCCCTTGGCGGTGATTGGTGCGCTGTGTCTCCGCCCCCCCGGCGGGGATTGGCGGACTGTCTTCTCCCGGTGATCTCCGCCCCCTGAACTCTGACTGCAGCCGGGAAGAAGATCGGAGCAGATCGGAGTCCGCGGGGAGCCGCCATGGCGATGAGAGGATTGGTGGACGGAGAGTGCGGAGGAGCCAATCCGCTCATGTCCCTCACCGGACACTTCACCCAGGACAAGGGGCTCCGGGAGGAGGGGCTACCGCACGTGTCCTGGCCCCCGGGGGCCACGCCGGTGAGTCCCCTCCCCCCCACCGTACTACAATCCCCTCCTCCACCCTGTACTACAACCCCCTCCCCCACTGATACCAACTACTACTACCCCCGTACTACAATCCCCCTCCCCGTACTACAATCCCCCTCCCCTCCCCGTACTACAATCCCCTCCTCCACCCCGTACTACAATCCCCTCCCCGTACTACAATCCCCCTCCCCTCCCCTCCCCGTACTACAATCCCCTCCACCCCGTACTACAATCCCCATCCCGTACTACAATCCCCTCCTCCACCCCGTACTACAATCCCCCTCCCCTCCCCGTACTACAATCCCCCTCCCCGTACTACAATCCCCTCCCCTCCCCGTACTACAATCCCCCTCCCCACCGTACTACAATCCCCTCCCACCGTACTACAATCCCCCTCCCACCGTACTACAATCCCCTCCCCCACCCCGTACTACAATCCCCCTCCCCCACCCCGTACTACAATCCCCCTCCCCACCCCGTACTACAATCCCCCTCCCCTCCCCGTACTACAATCCCCCTCCCCACCGTACTACAATCCCCTCCCCCACCCCCGTACTACAATCCCCCTCCTCCACTCTGTACTACAATCCCCCTCCCCCACTGATACCAACTACTACTACCCCCGTACTACATCCCCCTCCCCCACGGATACCATCTACCACTACCCCTGTACTACAATTCCCTCACCCACCAATACCCCCTGTACTACAACCCCCTCCCCACATCCGTACTACAACCCCACCTCCTGTACTACAATTCCCTCCCCCACTGATACCAACTACTACTCCCCCTGTACTACAATCCCCACCCCCTTCATACTGCCCCTCCCCCACTGATAACCCCCCTGTACTACAACCCCCCTCCCCCTACAATCTTACCCTGTACACCCCCCCCCCCTCATTGTACTCCTCCCTCATCTACCAATAGAAGTGGAGTATCTCCCCCAGTCTGTGTCCCGTGACAGGAAGTGAGGGGGGGGGGAATCCTTCCTGGTCATCTCCGTCTCTCTATAGAGATTTCCTCTCACTTCCTGTTGTGTCTCCAGAGGAGGAAATGAAGAGAAATCTCATTGTAGCCGTTTCTGTTCTCTGATAATAATTCTTCTTCTTCTCTCTGTAGATCTCGAAGCCGCTGGGAGAAGCCACAGAAGATGAGGTGAGCGACCGGCACCCGCCGATCCTGTCCCCTCCCCCCCCCCGGGTGACAACACTTCCTGTCCCCGCCCCCCACGGGTGACAACACTTCCTGTCCCCGCCCCCCACGGGTGACAACACTTCCTGTCCCCTCCCCCCCGGGTGACAACACTTCCTGTCCCCCCCGGGTGACAACACTTCCTGTCCCCTCCCCCCCGGGTGACAACACTTCCTGTCCTTTGTCTATAGCGGATCACGGTTGCCAAGGATTCTCTTCTGATTTGGACTACAGGCACCTCCCTCATCCTTTTCTCTGTTACAGAAAGAGGAAGTTGCTTTGTAGATCGCTGAGAACCCCGATGTCAGATCCGTCCACAGGAAGTGACACGGGCGCTGGATTTCTCATTTTGTAAGGGGGATGGGGGAGGAGTTATAACCTCTTGTCATCTGTGTCCCCTTGAGGAGATTTCCCTTCACTTCCTGTCCCCCCCCCTCCCCCCATAGCCAAACAGGAAGTGAGGAAATCCCTGAAAAGTGAGAACTAGTGTCCCCATTGGAAGATTTCTCCTCTCTTCCTGTTCTGAGGACAACCCAAAATCTGGAGTTTTCTTTCAATAATAATAATAGTAAACAATAGAGGGGGGGGGGGGCGCAGACAGCAAAATAAAAACTGTCAGGGGTTCTAATCCCTCTCCACTCCATCCAACACTACAAATAAAGCCTTGCCTTTAGTTCTATATAGGAGGCGGTCTCTGCCCTCCTGTGATTGGCTGAGAACACGGCTTTGCTGGAAGCTCCCCATGGAAATGAGATGGGGGGGGGGGGGGGGGGGAATGGTAAGTACGGGGGCCTGATCAGGTGACATCACATTAGAGGAGGGGGCGGGGTATAGACGGGAACTTCTACTTCTCATCGTCTTCACTCCGATTCCCATCAATATTGTCCATGGGGGGGGGGGAGGGGTTATAACCACTGGCAGGTTTTTATTTGTCAGTGTCCCCATTGCAGAGATTTCACTTCACTTCCTGTCCCCCATAGCCAAACAGGAAGTGAGAGGAAATGCCTGCAAGTGGCCCCTGAACGCAGCCAGTGTGAGTTCTGCTACCCGCCCTCTCATGGGTGTCATATGGGGGGCACAGCGGCTGCATCCAAATTGACATGAATGGGGCGGAACACCTGAACACACCCCCCCATGTGGGTATGCACCGCAGTGCGGTGTCGGCCCCCCTATCCCTCTGTCCCCCCTCTACCATTGTCTGCCCCTCTGCTCCCCCTCTACCTTTGTCGGCCCCCCTATCCCTCTGCTCCCCCTCTACCTTTGTCGGTCCCTCTGTCCCCCCTCTACCTTTGTCGGTCCCTCTGTCCCCCCTCTACCTTTGTCGGTCCCTCTGTCCCCCCTCTACCTTTGTCGGCCCCCCTATCCCTCTGTCCCCCCTCTACCTTTTGTCGGTCCCTCTGTCCCCCCTCTACCATTGTCGGCCCCCCTATCCCTCTGTCCCCCCTCTACCATTGTCGGCCCCCCTATCCCTCTGTCCCCCCTCTACCATTGTCGGCCCCTCTGCTCCCCCTCTACCTTTGTCGGTCCCCCCTCTACCATTGTCGGCCCCCCTATCCCTCTGTCCCCCCTCTACCATTGTCGGTCCCTCTGTCCCCCCTCTACCATTGTCGGCCCCTCTGTCCCCCCTCTACCTTTGTCGGCCCCCCTATCCCTCTGTCCCCCCTCTACCATTGTCGGCCCCCCTATCCCTCTGCTCCCCCCTCTACCATTGTCGGCCCCCCTATCCCTCTGTCCCCCCTCTACCATTGTCGGCCCCTCTGTCCCCCCTCTACCTTTGTCGGCCCCCCTATCCCTCTGTCCCCCCTCTACCATTGTCGGCCCCCCTATCCCTCTGCTCCCCCCTCTACCATTGTCGGCCCCTCTGTCCCCCCTCTACCATTGTCGGCCCCCCTATCCCTCTGCTCCCCCCTCTACCATTGTCGGCCCCTCTGTCCCCCCTCTACCATTGTCGGCCCCTCTGCCCCCCCTCTACCTTTGTCGGCCCCCCAATCCTTCTGTCCCCCCTCTACCTTTGTGGGCCCCCCTATCCCTCTGTCCCCCCTCTACCATTGTCGGCCCCTCTGCCCCCCCTCTACCTTTGTCGGCCCCCCAATCCTTCTGTCCCCCCTCTACCTTTGTGGGCCCCCCTATCCCTCTGTCCCCCCTCTACCATTGTCGGCCCCTCTGCCCCCCCTCTACCTTTGTCGGCCCCCCTATCCCTCTGCCCCCCCTCTACCTTTGTGGGCCCCCCTATCCCTCTGTAAGGCCGTGCACTGTCAGAAATGGTTACATTTGGGACACATGTATATGTCGGGGGTGGGGATCGGTTGTATATTGGATGCAGAGTATTGCACTCCTGATGTCTGAGCCCCAAGCCGGGCCTGTTGTGGATCTTGTGACCCCCCCCCCCCCTCCCCCCCTGACTTTGTTTTGTGCCCCCAGCTGGTGTCGGAGTTCCTGCACTCCCGTGTGCCGTCTCTGCACACCCGCGCCCCCCACACCTTCAAGATGGACGGCCTCCTGGCAGAGATGCAGCAGATTGAACAAAGCAGCTTCCGCCCCCAACCCCTGCGAGGTGCGTGCCCCTCCCCCGTATAGGACGCCTCCTTTTATTTGTATTCTTTGTATTATTATTTGTTTATAATTGTATTTATGTGTGTCCCTCCAATCAGCTCTGAGTTCTCCTCACTGAGCTCTGCAGAGTGTCATTTCAGATCTCCTCCCCTCCCCCCCTCTTCTTCTATTTATTTATTTTTAAGCTCTCAGACAAACTTAATAAATTGAGCGCTTTGTTTGTAGAGAAGAGAAGACTGCAGATAAACGGGTACAACTTATGTAGGAAGAATTCTCATCTCTGTGTATCACCTGAGGCCGGTCACCTCACTGGGGATACGGAGGGTTTACAATCACTATAATCCAACGTGGGGGACACAATGTGCCTGTAGTATGTATGGCGGCTGTGTGCAGACTGACCAATCATCTCATTCCTCTCTGTGAAGCTCCCGGGGTGGCGGATCTGGCTCTGTCTGAAAACTGGACAGAAGACTTCCTGGCACAAGAGCCGCCGGAGGCGGCGGAGGAGGAGGACTGGACCCGAGAGTTCACCGACCAAGCAGGTAAGTGTGCCTAAAGCCTGCCGTTTGCTGCCCCTCCCCTGACTCGCCCCTCCCCTGCTGTCTGCTACCCCTCCCTTCTGCTGCCCCTCCCCTGACTCGCCCCTCCCCTGCCGTCTGCTACCCTTCTTCCGCCGCTGCCATCTGCTGCCCCTCCCCTGCTGAATCGCCCCTCCCCTCTGCTACCCTTCTTCCTCCCCGTCCGTCTGCTGCCCCTCCCCTGCTAAATCGCCTCTCCCCTGCCATCTGCTGACGCTCCGCTGATCTGCCCCCTCCCCGTCCGTCTGCTACCCTTCTTCCACCGCTGCCATCTGCTGCCCTTCCCTGACTTGCCCCTCCCTTGCCGTCTGCTACCCTTCTTCCACCGCTGCCGTCTGCTGCTCCTCCCTTCTGCTGCCCCTCCCCTGACTCGCCCCTCCCCTGCCGTCTGCTACCCTTCTTCCACCGCTGCCGTCTGCTGCCCCTCACCTGACTCGCCCCTCCCCTGCCGTCTGCTACCCTTCTTCCACCGCTGCCGTTTGCTGCCCCTCCCCTGACTCGCCCCTCCCCTGCTGTCTGCTACCCCTCCCTTCTGCTGCCCCTCCCCTGACTCGCCCCTCCCCTGCCGTCTGCTACCCTTCTTCCTCCGCTGCCATCTGCTGCCCCTCCCCTGCTGAATCGCCCCTCCCCTCTGCTACCCTTCTTCCTCCCCGTCCGTCTGCTGCCCCTCCCCTGCTAAATCGCCTCTCCCCTGCCATCTGCTGACGCTCCGCTGATCTGCCCCCTCCCCGTCCGTCTGCTACCCTTCTTCCACCGCTGCCATCTGCTGCCCTTCCCTGACTTGCCCCTCCCTTGCCGTCTGCTACCCTTCTTCCACCGCTGCCGTCTGCTGCTCCTCCCTTCTGCTGCCCCTCCCCTGACTCGCCCCTCCCCTGCCGTCTGCTACCCTTCTTCCACCGCTGCCGTCTGCTGCCCCTCACCTGACTCGCCCCTCCCCTGCCGTCTGCTACCCTTCTTCCACCGCTGCTATCTGCTGCCCCTCCCCTGCCGTCTGCTACCCTTCTTCCACCGCTGCTATCTGCTGCCCCTCCCCTGCCGTCTGCTACCCTTCTTCCACCGCTGCCATCTGCTGCCCCTCCCCTGCCGTCTGCTACCCTTCTTCCACCACTGCCGTCTGCTGCCCCTCCCCTGCTGAATCGCCCCTCCCCTCTGCTACCCTTCTTCCTCCCCGTCCGTCTGCTGCCCCTCCCCTGCTAAATCGCCTCTCCCCTGCCATCTGCTGACGCTCCGCTGATCTGCCCCCTCCCCGTCCGTCTGCTACCCTTCTTCCACCGCTGCCGTCTGCTGCCCCCTCACCTGACTCGCCCCTCCCCTGCCGTCTGCTACCCTTCTTCCACCGCTGCCGTCTGCTGCCCCTCACCTGACCTCTCTGCCCCTCCCCTGCCGTCTGCTACCCTTCTTCCACCGCTGCCATCTGCTGCCCCTCCCCTGACTCGCCCCTCCCCTGCCGTCTGCTACCCTTCTTCCACCGCTGCCGTCTGCTGCCCCTCCCCTGCCGTCTGCTACCCCTCCCTTCTGCTGCCCCTCCCCTGCCGTCTGCTACCCTTCTTCCACCGCTGCCGCCCCTCCCCTGCTGAATCGCCCCTCCCCTCTGCTACCCTTCTTCCTCCCCGTCCGTCTGCTGCCCCTCCCCTGCTGAATCGCCTCTCCCCTGCCATCTGCTGACGCTCCGCTGATCTGCCCCCTCCCCCGTCCGTCTGCTACCCTTCTTCCACCGCTGCCGTCTGCTGCCCTTCCCTGACTCGCCCCTCCCCTGCCGTCTGCTACCCTTCTTCCACCGCTGCCGTCTGCTGCTCCTCCCTTCTGCTGCCCCTCCCCTGCCGTCTGCTACCCTTCTTCCACCGCTGCCATCTGCTGCCCCTCCCCTGCCGTCTGCTACCCTTCTTCCACCGCTGCCGTCTGCTACCCTTCTTCCACCGCTGCCATCTGCTGCCCCTCCCCTGCTGAATCACCCCTCCCCTGCCATCTGCTGACGCTCCGCTGATCTGCCCCTCCCCCGCTGTCTGCTGCCCCTCCCCTGCCGTTTTTTTTTTTTTTTTTTTGCAACCAGCAGCTGGCTTTCTCATGAGCCGCTTGAATGCCCCTCCCGCCACTCAACGGTGTTTCTCGGGCTTACCAGTTCTGCTGGTACACGTGAGAAACAATCAGACAATGCAGCCAGCTGCTCCCATAGGCCATCAAAGAGTAGATACTCTATGATCGCCTCTATGGCCTTGGAGGACGGAAGCATGACGTCACTTCCTGTCCAGGGTGGAAGAAAATAATTATTTTTTTTTTTTTTGAACTTTTGCTTTTAACCGCTTCCATACCATATTATTTGGTGCAAAGTTACTCAGAACCCCCAAACATATTATATATATATATATATAATATATATTATAATATAATCTGTGTGTTTTAGCAGAGACCCCTAGAGAATAGTTTTTATTTAATTTTTTTAGGTCACACAGTTCTTACGCAGCAATTTTTCAAAGATGTGTTTTTTTTTTTTCTTGTATAATGTAAAAGATGATGTTACGCCAATTAAATAGATACCCAACCAATCACGCTATAAAATTTTCCATGTTTTTTTTTTTTTTTTTTTGCATATGCGGACGCAACCTACGCGTTCACTTCTGTGTGTGAGCACACGGGGACAAGGGGGCGCATTTAATTTTTATTTTAAATATTGTTTCTTATATTTTCTTAAACTGTCCCTTTTATTTATTTATTTATTTATTTTTTTTTATTATTTTTATTCCCATTACAAGTAATGTAAACATCTCTTGTAATATGAATAGGGCATGACAGCTCCTCATTTGTGGAGAGATCTGGGGATGTTTACATTCCTTGTAATGGGAATAAAAGTGATTAAAAAAATAATAATAAAGGGACAGTGTAAAATAAGAATTTTTTTTTTTTTTTTTTAAGCGCCCCCATCCCTTTGTGCTCGAACGCTGAAGCGAACTCGTATGTAAGTCACACATGCATTTGTAAACGGTGTTCACGCTAAACACATGTCAGGTATGTCAGAGCGAGAGCAATAATTCTATCAATAATGTCTCCTCTGTAAGGCCACTTTCACACTGAAGCGCTTCTAAACTGCCAGTAAAAACACTGAGCGCTTTTGAAGAGCTTTTCATTCATTTCAATGGGGAGGGGAGTTTTTCACAGCCCTGCCAGCCCACTGCCCCAGTGTGAAAGCGTTCGTTGATTTTTAATGGAAATAAGTTTTCGTGAGCTTTTTAGGCGCCGTTTTCATCGTGAAAGCGCCTGAAAAGCGCCTCAGTGTGAACGTGGTCTAACTCTAAATGGGTAACCTGTAAAGGCGTTTAGAATGTCGCCTATGGAGATTTTTATATACCGCCGTTTGTCGCCAATTTTATGCAATTTTAAAGCGTGACATGTTGGGTATCTATTTACTCAGCCTAACATCATCTTTCACATGATACAAAAAAATTGCGGTGACTGTTTTGTGTTTTTGTTAGTTTTTTTTAAATTCAAAAAAAATAAATAAATCTAAATAAATAAAAAAAAATATATATATATATATATAATTATATTCTCTCCCCCCCCCCCAAAAAAAAAAAGAACTGCATTGGAAAAACTGCTGCGCAAATACTGTTTAAAAGTAGAAAAAAAAAATGTTAGAACTCGCAGTAAATATCTGACCACATGCAAAAATCATCTACAGAGGAGTCCCGGTCCACCGATGATGGCAAATCACGGCCCTTGGATGTGCTCAAAGGGCTGGAGAAGTTCTGGGGCTCCCGTGGGTATAGGGCAGAAGTGATGTCAGCTTGGGGGTGGACCCCCCCCCCCCTCTACATCTCCTCCAACTCCGTGAGCACCTCCAGCGGCCCCGATTTGCTATCACCGACGGACCGGGACACCTACTACATATCTGGCCACATGCAAAATAATCTACATAGGTGTCCCGGTCCACCGATGATAGCAAATCAGGGGCCGCTGGAGGTGCTCACAGGGTTGGAGAAGTTGTAGAGGGGGGGGGGGGGCATCACTTCAGCCCTATACCCATGGGAGTCCCAGAACTTCTCCTCCAGCCCTGTGAGCACCTCCCAGTGGCCGTGATTTTCTATCATCGGTGGACCGGGACACCTCTGTAGATTATTTTGCATGTGGCCAGATATGTAGTAGGTGTCCCAGTCCACCGATGATAGCAAATCGTGGCCGCTGGAGGTGCTCACAGGGTTGGAGGAGATGTAGAGGGGGGTCCACCTCCAAGCTGACATCACTTCTGCCCTATACTCTCAGGGAGTCCCAGAACTTCTCCTCCAGCCCTGTGAGCACCTCCAGCGGCCACAATTTGCTATCATCGGTGGACCGGGACTCCTATGTAGATTATTTTGCATGTGGGTCTGATATGTAGCGCAAGTTTTTTTTTTAAACTGCCCCCTAGATGGCGCTTTTCCCTTTCTATACATACACCCGGTAGGGGAAATCAAATGCGATTCTTTGCAGTGCGATTTTATTTTTTTCACCCACTCATTCTGTACTGATAGATAAAACCGATGTGCCTGGAACGCTTTTGTGCGAATTGTTGCTTCCAGACTGGAATTTGATTTATTTTTTTTCTCTTGTATTGATGAAGACTCGATGCCGTCGCCCTCCCGCTGGGCGGAGGAGTACCTGCAGCAGTCGGAGGAGAAGCTGTGGCTGGGGGAGACGGAGGGAGCCATGGCGGAGAAATGGTGAGCTTTTTACAATCGCTGGGTAGCTGCCGGTGTGTTGCCTGTGACAGCCAATCGGATTCCGATTCTGTGACCTGCAGCGGAAAGAAGCAGCCAGCTGATTGGTTGTTTCTGGTCATTTTTGATATTAAAGTAGTTATTAAACCTCCTACCTATAAAACGTCATTTCCCTTGGGGCCCCGTTCACACTTGGCGTGTGCTAAAACGCTGCATTTTTGGGCTGCTTTCGCACTTTTTTTTTTTATTTTTTATATTTTTTTATTTATTTATTCATTATTTATTTTTTTTTCCGGTTGAGCGATTTGCATGCAATTTCACGTGACGCACATTCACTTCATGGGCTGCCCTGTGCTCGTTTTTGTCACCTAAAAAAGCGCCCTTTTTTTTTTTGTATTTTATTTTTTTTTTTACGTTTAAATTTGCTTTTATATGAATAGAGGGATCCTCGAAACCCCAGATGTCCCATGATCCTTTGCTTGCAACTATGAGCCCCTGGAGGCAGATCAAGCACCCAGCTGTCACTCACGTGTGTGTGTGTGTGTCTAAGTCACCTTAGAGCAAGGGGTCTCAAACTGCCGCCCCCCCCCTCTCAGCTTTTGCAAAACTATAAGTCCCATAAGGCATTGCAAGGTAGACATGTGCAATTAGTTTCGTTTTTTTTCGTTAAAATTCGTTATATTCGTTCATTCGTTATCGTACGAATGAACGAACGATTCGCTAAAAATTTTAACGAATGTTCGAATCAAACGAATACGAAAAACAACGAAAATCCGAAATAACCAAATTAGAAACTACGAAAGAAGAAAATCCGAAAAACGAAAACAGGAACAACGAAAATCAAAATGAACGAAAAAATTCGTACATTCCTAACTTTTTTTTTTTTTTGTTGGTAATTTTCCGTGTCTCTTACAATGGCGCTGCTTAACGCGCTTCGAATAGATTGAACGAAAAAATTCATACATTCGTAACTTTTTTTTTTTTTTGATTCGTCATTTTCCGTGTCTCTTACAATGTAATAATAGCATACACATTACATAAAATTATGAATTATGCTCCGATTACGAATCTACGAAAACAATGTTACGAAAGTACGAATGTAACTAAGTCTACGAAAATACGAATGCGTCCGAATTTCGAATAAACGAAAATTAGAAAAACGAATCAACGAAAAAATAACTCTTACGAAAATACGAATCGTTACGAATCAACGGAAACGAAAGAAACAAAACGAAAATAAACAAATTTTTCTATTGCAAGGCTGACAGTTACAAGCATGACTCCCTCAGGCATGATGGGACTTGTAGTTCCCACAACAGCTGGAGGGCTGTCAGTGTGAGACCCGCCTGACCTATAGGGATTGTTCCTTGAATTTGTTGCTCTGGAGAGGACACATTGCCCTGAAAGGAAAAAAACGATTTGCAACATTTGTTACAGAATTTTTCATAGCAGTTTTCAGATTTGGTGTGACGGGTTTGGTGACACGTAGAAGCCGTTTGTCCTCCTCCTCTCTCTTTACTATCGTTTTATATTCGATTCTTCCTCATGTAGGTGTCAGGAGTACCAGCCTGAGGACGACCTGCAGAAGGAGGCGAAATCTCTTCTGTCCAAAGTGACCGACCCGAAACTGGCCAACAGTCAGGTAGGGCTGTGCTGGGATGACCACCCGTGTTCTCTTCACCTTCATATCCATCTCATGTTCCCGTGTTATCCCCCCCCCCCCCCCCCGTGTTCGGTTATGATTCACAGAACTATTAGGCCCCGTTCAACACCTGAGCGATTTTCTGCTTGTAGCTTCAAAACGCTCAACAAGCCAAACCCCATTCATTTCAGTGCCCCTCCCCCCTCCCTGTTCACATCAGAGCGTTCTGTCGCCTGAAGCAAAACGCCTGTCGCTCAAAAAAAGTACAGGAGATTCTTTTTGGCCCCATAGACTTTAATAGAAACACTCGAGCGATTTGTATGTTCAAATAGCAGCTCTCCACCCCAAATTTACTCCCCTCCTCCCCCTAGTGCTTTTCTATTGGCTAAGCAAAAATGCCTGAAGCTGTAAAAAGCTTGTAATATGCTTCCAGTAGATCGATACGCTCAGGTGTGAATGGAGCCTCATACAGGGGGTCCCCGACTTACGAACGCCCGTTCTATGCACATCTCCTACTTGCGAACCGGGCGCTGCGGGGACCCTCCGCCATTTTCCGCGGACCTTTGGCCGTTCTGCGCATGCGCGGCCAGACGGAGCCTCGGAAAATGACGGCAAACATCGGAAATGTCCGTAATTTGCCGCGCACGTGCAGAACGGCATTCGACAGAACATCGGAAATGACCGTAATTGTCGGTCTGCGCATGCGCGGCCGACTTCCGAACATTTCCGATTTGAGGACAGTCCCTAACGAGTTCGTAACTCGGGGACCCCCTGTATACCGTATGTGCCTCATATTAAAGCCCCGTTCTGGATGAACCTTCGGCACATTGCTACACACAATTTCTAACAAACTTTATAAAAAAAAAAAAAAAAAAAAAACGGGAATTTCTAGTTTTCCATACATTGCAATACACGTTTAAGCCAACCAACTGCGTCAAAGTAATCCCTCTCTGGCCAGTCCCGACTCTACTCTGCACAATGGGTATAGTGCCGATTATACAAATAGTAGGAGAGTTACAGGCTCAGGTCTAGTCACCGACCTAAACTATGAAATAGAAATAAGCTATACCTGTGCTAAAATCCCTTCGCTTCTACGTACAGTGGAACCTCGGATTACGAGCATAATCCGTTCCAGGAGAATGCTTGTAGTCCAAAGCACTCGCATATCAAAGGGAGTTTGCCCATAGAAGTCAATGGAAACTAAGATAATTCGTTCCGCATTGACTTCTATTACTCACAATACTGCAAGTGGCCAGAGGTGGGGGAGGGGGGGGGGGGCAGAGAGCCTCGGACATACTTGTGGGCAGCTTGGCTGACCTCGGAAAGGCTCGGGAACGGAGTATTTTCCGAGTCTTTCCAAGTATTTCTGAGTCATTCCGAGTATCTCCGAACGGCTCAGAACCGCTCCGAGTGTCCCCGGCGCCCTCCGCACCTCTGGCCAAATGCGGTACTGCAGTGCCCATTAGCTTGAATTCTGCTTGTTTTGCAAGATAACACTCGCAGACTGTGTCAAAAAAAAAAAAAAAGTTGCTCGTCTTTCAAAACGCTCGTTAACCGCATTACTCTTAAACCAAGGCTCCTGTGTGTGTGTGTGTGTGTGTGTGTGTGTGTGTGTTATATATATATATATATATATATATATATATATATATATATATATATATATATATATATATATATAACACACAGAGTGGAGCCTTGGTTTTAAACCTCAACCTCTGGCCACATGCAGTATTGTGAGTAATAGAAGTCAATGCGGAACAAATTCTCTTAGTTTCCATTGACTTCTATGGGAAAACTCGCTTTGATATGCGAGTGCTTTGGACTACAAGCATTCTCCTGGAACGGATTATGCTCGTAATCCGAGGTTCCACTGTACGTAGAAGCGAAGGGATTTGAGCACAGGTATAGCTTATTTCTATTTCATAGTTTAGGTCGTGACTAGACCTGAGCCCGTAACTCTCCTACTATTTGTATATCGGCATATAATTCCATCAGGTGCTTAAGGGGTGTGGCCACATGTAAACACTATAAACATTCTGAACACAGCCATGCACAATTCCTAGCAAACTTTGCACAAGACCAGGGATGTTTAGTTCACATACATTGCAATGCATGTTTAAGCCGGCCAACTGCGTCAAAGTAATCCCTCTCTGGCCAGTCCCGACTCTACTCTGCAAAATACTTTTGCACATATAGCACACTTCATTGGATAGAGAATGTCAATATGGGGGCAAATGGACACAAGCTGTCGGAGAGCTGCAGACTCGGGTCTGGTCACTGACCCGGACTATGTAATAGAAGAAAGAGATACACATATATATATATATATATATATATATATATATATATATATAAATATATATACACATACACATACATATACTGTATAGCAGTGGTCACCAACCCTGTCCTCAGGGCCCACTAACAGGCCAGGTTTTCAAGATAACTGAAATACATCACAGGTGATATCCTTTGCTGCTCAGTGATTGCCGTATTCTAGTCTGCATCTCCCCCCCAAGGTAATACCTAAAACCTGGCCTGTTAGTGGGCCCTGAGGACGGGGTTGATGACCACTGCTATATATAATCCATCAGGTGCGAAAAGGGGTGTGGCCACATGTTAACACTAAAAATTCTGAATGACCCCCATCTGAACACTGCTATACACAATTCCTAGCAAAGTTTTCACAAAGCCATGGATTTTTAGTTGCAATGCATGTTTAACTCGTGTCAACTGTGTCCAAGTAATCCCTCTCTGGCCAGTCCCTACTCTACTCTGCACAATGCTTTGGTACTTATAACATACTTCATTGGATAGAGTGTCAGTATGAGGCAAGTAGACACAAGCTGTCAGAGATACAAGATTCCTGTCTGACCTGCAATACAATAAAATATCTGGATGAGCCGTGTGCAGAGGGTTCAATCAAAACCTTGCGGTCCGAACCCCCTTTATCACCTGATGCCTTATATACATGCTATTGGGATTTTAACCGCAGGTATCAATAACCAATAAGGTTATCAAGCTCAATAACCTTTCCAGGGTTAAAGCAGACTGGAAGACTCCTCCAAAATCTACCCCCCCCTCCCCCCATCAAGTACGCTTTTAGATTCAGAATACTTTAATAATTCGGTAGGGAAAGTATTGCAGCACAAAGACGACACAGGATCTTCTACATCCTGCAAAGACCCCATTTATGTGCTGGATTGATGGAGCAGTCAGTGTACTATGTAAATGCTGCAGGTCTCCCAGTCCCCCGGTCACCTCTCCACTTCCCTTTCCTCTAGGCCAGGGGTCTACAAACTGTGGCCCTTTGCCTGCTTTTGTGTGGCCCCTGGGGCACTGTTTTATCCACTGATACCAACAATGGGGCATAATTCCCCCTACTGACACCAGTGAAGGGGCATAATTCCCCCCCCCCCTCCCGTGACCCCATTGACGGGGCATAATTCCTCCCATCCTGTGGCACTATTTTTTCCCCAGTGATGGGGCACTATTTCCCCCCCCCCCCAATGACCCCTATGATGGGGCACTGTTCCTCCCCCAATGATGGGGCATAATTCCTCCCATCCCGGCACTATTTTTTTCCCCAGTGATGGGGCACTATTTCTCCTCAATGACACCGAGGCCTAATGATGGGGCACTATCCCCCCCCCCATGACCCCTATGATGGGGCACTATTCCTCCCCAATGATGAGGCACTACCCACCCATGACCCCAATGCTGGGACACTATTCCTCCTCCCCCCCCCCCATGACCCCAATGGGGTATTATTTCTCCTCAATGACACCAACAATGAGGCCCAATGATGGGGCACTATTCCCCCCCCCCCCCATATGACCCCAATGGGGCACTATTTCTCCTCAACACCAACAATGGGGACCTTTTCTACTCCCAATGGCCACAGTGCGGCCCCCCCTAAAGTCTGAAGGACAGTAAACTGGCTCTTTTATTTAGAAACGTTGTAGGCCATTTATAAAATTACACCTAGGGCTGTGTGTTTTTATGAATGGCCTGGAGAAAGGTGGAGAGATGACCCAAGCACTGGGGACTGTGAGACCTGTCTGGAGTGGTCTGGCACTACCTAATCCCAGCATGTAAGACCCCCGTTTACATGGACCAATCTACACTCGTGCAGAGGGGCGGCATTCACCTGCACAGGTGTTCCATGGAGGCGGCTTGCTGAAATCCAATGACAGGCAGTCGGCTGCACGGACCTGCGTGGATCTCCATGTACATACCAGAGTATGTATCCATGCCCGTCTGTTGGAACGGATCAGAAGACAATCTGTGTGCCCCCCCCCCCCCCCCTCATGGGTGATCACTGTGAGATCTATGCAGGTCCATGCAGCTCGCTGTCTGCAGGGAAAACACCTGTACATCCTGCATGGGAGAAGAGGGACCCTCTCTGCATGGTGTGTGAATGAGGCCTAAACCAGCATCTTTGCAGGATGTAGAAGAAAGTCTTTTGAGGCAGAGGAATGCTTTGCTGCTTTATCCCTGGTAAGGGTACTGTGCCCATAGTTGGGCTTTAAAGTGTATTTATACCCAAAACTCCATTATTTCCTTTATTTTGGATGGAGAGGGGGAAGGGTTAGAACCCCCGTCCATCTAATATTTTGGTCTCCCTTCAATTCCTGTCCCATAGTGAGAGACGATTGTCACTGCCGCGGGTCCCTCCCATTGGAGGAGTTCTCCTCTTCTGGTGACGGCTGTGAAAATGTAGCAATGTGATGACATTGCATCTCTCTTTGTATCAGTAGACACTGAGTGTAGGAGGCCGAGCCCAGTGGGCGGGGCAGTGACACCCTGTACTCAGTCTTACCAGTTGAGTGATAATGGGTGTCACTCAACCTGAAGGACTGAGGACATCTTGTGGCAAAGAAATGGTACTGCATGATAGTTTTGGATTGACAGTTGATTTTTGTTTTGGTGGAGCTGGGATATATATAATATATAATTACCCCGGAGTTGGACTTTAGGAGGCTCCATGCAGGAATTGTTTTGTCTTTCAGTTGTTACAAATGACACGTCTTCATCGCCTCCATTCTCACTCCTCTCCATGTCTCTCTCTTTTCTCTATTAGTTCTTACAATTTGTGAGGAAGATAGGAGATGGGGAGATGTCTCTCTCTCAGGCTTCAGGCGATACGTCCCAGGCCGCTTCCCAGGCAGAGCAGTGGTCAGAACAGTTTGTAAAGGAACAGGTAGTGATCAGTCACTGGGGGGGGGGGTAAAATGGGAGAGAGGTGTGCGGGCATCTGGTTACGCTGGCCGTACATTTATCAATTTCTTTCTTTATTTTTTTTATTTGTTTTTTAAATTTATTCATTTGCTTTTGTGTTTTTTTTTTTTTTTTTTTTTTTTTTTTTTTTATTCGTTTTTTGTTAAAACAATTATTAAAAAATAAAAAGAATTAACAAAAAACGAATAAAAAAGAATAACAAAATAAAAAAAGACAAACACAAAAGCAAATAAAACAATTATTAAAAAAATAAAAAGAATTATTTGCTTTCGTTTTTATTATTTAGTAATTCTTTTTATTTTTTAATGTTTTTTATTTGCTTTTTGTTTTTATTATTTAGTAATTCTTTTTATTTTTTTTTAAAAATGTATTTGATTTTATTTATTATTATTATTAATATTATTAATATTATAATAATATTATTTTTTGCTTTTTATTTATGTATTGATTTATCTTTTAATAAAATCCAATCAAACATTCAAAAAGATCAATTGAAAGAACAGATCATCATCTATTTTTTTTTTTTTTTTCAAAAAATTATTTAATTGGATTACGGCACCTGATGCTTTACAATGGTGGCTGTGGAAATGCGATTTTTATTTTTTTTTTATTTATTTATTTTTTTCAATTATTTCTGGAGTCCCTGGACCCCGGATGTGGGTGGCGGCTCCCATGCCGCCTTTGTAGACCCTTGTATAGACCCATGGGTATTCAGAGGAGGGACCTGCAAAAATAGGTGGGCATTACTGCTTGGAGGAGGGGCACCTGCGTGTGCACGCGGTACACCCAGACTTGCACAGACTCCACCCACATCCGGGCTCTGCTGCGTCACCCAATCAACATTCGGCAAAAAAGATGATTTTTTTCCGCTTCAGAAATGACACCTACAATTTCTCTTGATTTTAAAGCTGAACTCCGGGATAAACAAAATATCCTCTAAATACATTCGTCATGTGTATTCTTCCTTTAAATCTTGGGGTTCTATTTATAAAAAAAAAAAAAAAAAAAAAAAAAAAAAAAGAAAATTGCTGTATGAATGTGAGAAACGTTCGCACAGCAGCAACAAAAAAAAAATCCTCATTTTGTCCATTATGATTATTTCCTCTGGTCATAGGCGCCATCTAGTGGCCATAAACCAATATTTTCCTAAAATACCTTAAATCAGGAAAGTAACGCATTATGGCCACTAGATGGTTTTGGCAATGATAGGAAATAATCATATTCCATAAAAAAAATAAAAAAAAATGTAAAATTTTGTTGCGTCCGTGTGAATGTTTGTCACATTTGTATAGCAGTTTTAATAAATAGACCCTTCCTTGTGTATTTCACCCAGTGTGAGACTTCCTGTAATAAAGACCAATCACTGCTCCCTTTCTCCTTGTGGTGGGGGTCTGGTCTTGTCTCCACCCCCTCCTGTGGTGGGTGGAGCCTGCTTTGCCCCTCCCACAGCTCTGCTCTCACTCTCCTTGTGGTCGGGGTCTGGTCTTGTCTCCGCCCCCTCCTGTGGTGGGTGGAGCCTGCTTTGCCCCTCTCACAGCTCTGCTCTCACTCTCCTTGTGGCGGGGGTCCGGTCTTCTCTCCACCCCCTCCTGTGGTGGGTGGAGCCTGCTTTGCCCCTCCCACAGCTCTGCTCTCACTCTCCTTGTGGTGGGGGTCTGGTCTTGTCTCCACCCCCTCCTGTGGTGGGTGGAGCCTGCTTTGCCCCTCCCACAGCTCTGCTCTCACTCTCCTTGTGGTGGGGGTCTGGTCTTGTCTCCGCCCCCTCCTGTGGTGGGTGGAGCCTGCTTTGCCCCTCCCACAGCTCTGCTCTCACTCTCCTTGTGGTGGTGGTCTGGTCTTGTCTCCGCCCCCTCCTGTGGTGGGTGGAGCCTGCTTTGCCCCTCCCACAGCTCTGCTCTCACTCTCCTTGTGGCGGGGGTCCGGTCTTCTCTCCACCCCCTCCTGTGGTGGGTGGAGCCTGCTTTGCCCCTCCCACAGCTCTGCTCTCACTCTCCTTGTGGCGGGGGTCTGGTCTTGTCTCCGCCCCCTCCTGTGGTGGGTGGAGCCTGCTTTGCCCCTCCCACAGCTCTGCTCTCACTTTCTTTGTGGTGGGGGTCTGGTCTTGTCTCCGCCCCCTGGGTTTGCAAAGGCATTTGGTGCTCACAGATCGGATTTCTATCCTTTTGTCTAATCCTTTTATTTAGTATTTTTCTGTGTAATTATCAAAATAATCAATCAGATTGATAGGTGTATGGCCGGCTCTGGACTGTCGTGTCTTCTGTGACTTACTGTCAGTCAACTTTAAATATAAGTTAAAGCAGAACTCCGAGCAAATCTAAAAACACCCGTTAGATCTCCAAACCTTTTAGAATCAGATATAGATATATCTCTCACACTCATTAGGGCTGTGGAAATTAAAGATTAATTTTTCGATGTAATTGTTAATTTTTTTAATCGATCAAAATTCTTTTGATCAGTACTCACCTTATGGTCCGTGTTATACCCTTTTGATACCCGCTTGCATAACCGCCTGTTTGCACCGGGGTCCATGCCATAAGGTGAGAGCGATTAGTTAGAGCGGAGGGGGAGGGATTGTCACGCTACTGTGGGAAAAAAAAAATGACTTCAGTCAGTGCTACAGATTGAATGTAAAACGTATTTGTGTGAACTGTGAAGTTAAGTCATGGATTGTGGAAACTAACTAGTGTCGGATGATTGTATATAGTATATACCACATTTACCACTGACTAATGGAGAGTTGCAATGCGCGCACACACACACACAGTATCTGACAAAAGTGAGTACACCCCTCACATTTCTTTAAATCTTTTCTTCTATCTTTTCATGTGACAACACTGAAGAAATGACACTTGTCTACAATGTAAAGTAGTGAGTGTACAGCTTGTATAACGGTGTAAATTTGCCGTCCCCTCAAAATAACTCAACACACAGCCATTAATGTCTAAACCGCTGGCAACAAAAGTCAGGACACCCCTAAGTGAAAATGTCCAAATTGTGCCCAATTAGCCATTTTCCCTCCCCCGGTGTCATGTGACTCGTTAGTGTTACAAGGTCTCAGGTGTGAATGGGGAGCAGGTGTGTTAAATTTGGTGTTATCGCTCTCACTCTCTCATACTGGTCACTGGAAGTACAACATGGCACCTCATGGCAAAGAACTCTCTGAGGATCTGAAAAAAAGAATTGTTGCTCTACATAAAGATGGCCGAGGCTATAAGAAGATTGCCAAGACCCTGAAACTGAGCTGCAGCACGGTGGCCAAGACCATACAGCGGTATAACAGGACAGGTTCCCCTCAGAACAGGCCTCGCCATGGTCCACCAAAGAAGTTGAGGTCACGTGCTCAGCGTCATATCCAGAGGTTGTCTTTGGGAAATAGACGTATGAGTGCTGCCAGCATTGCTGCAGAGGTTGTAGGGGTGGGGGGGGGGGGTCAGCCTGTCAGTGCTCAGACCATACGCCGCACACTGCATCAAATTGGTCTGCATGGCTGTCGTCCCAGAAGGAAGCCTCTTCTAAAGATGATGCACAAGAAAGTCCACAAACAGTTTGCTGAAGACAAGCAGACTAAGGACACGGATTACTGGAACCACGTCCTGTGGTCTGATGAGACCAAGATAAAGGTATTTGGTGTCAGATGGTGACAAGCGTGTGTGGGGGCAACCAGGTGAGGAGGACAAAGACAAGTGTGTCTTGTCTACAGTCAAGCATGGTGGGGGGAGTGTCATGGTCTGGGGCTGCATGAGTGCTGCCGGCACTGGGGGGGCTACAGATCATTGAGGGAACCATGAATGCCAACATGTACTGTGACATACTGAAGCAGAGCATGATCCCCTCCCTTCAGAGACTGGGCCGCAGGGCAGTATTCCAACATGATAACCACCCCAAACACACCTCCAAGACCACCACTGCCTTGCTAAAGAAGCTGAGGGTAAAGGTGATGGACTGGCCAAGCATGTCTCCAGACCTAAACCTTATTGATCATCTGTGGGACATCCTCAAACGGAAGGTGGAGGAGCGCAAGGTCTCCAACATCCTCCAGCTCCGTGATGTCATCATGGAGGAGGGGAAGAGGACTCCAGTGACAACCTGTGAAGCTCTGGTGACCTCCATGCCCAAGAGGGTTAAGGCAGTGCTGGAAAATAATGGCGGCCACACAAAATATTGACACTTTGGGCCCAATTTGGAAATTTTCACTTAGGGGTGTCCTGACTTTTGTTGCCAGCGGTTTAGACATTAATGGCTGTGTGTTGAGTTATTTTGAGGGGACGGCAAATTTACACTGTTATACAAGCTGTACACTCACTACTTTACATTGTAGACAAGTGTCATTTCTTCAGTGTTGTCACATGAAAAGATTTACACAAATGTCACTGAGGGGTGTACTTACTTTTGTCAGATAGCGTGTGTGTGTATATTTTTTGTATCAATGAGGTTTATTGAAAATATAAATGATACATTATATATATATATATATATATATATATATATATATCTCGTTATCAACACAGAACACAATGCTTCATATTCACAAAGGATTTAATGTTTATTTATACACAAATACATACAGATATCCCATCCCCATTAGATCCCCCCCCCCCCCACTCTGGGAGTGTCCCTTTACATCAGGGACCCCATCAGAGCCCCCCCTTAGGGACCACCCTTACATCAGGGTCCCTATCAGATCTTCTTTACATCAAAATCCACCTTGGGAGTCTCCGAAGCTGAGCTCTAATGGTGCCATCGGGGTCCCCCTCAGATCCCCCCTTACATCAGAGTCCACCTTGTGGTCTCCCTTTTAAATCAGGGACCCCATCAGAGCCCCCCCTTACATCAGAGTGCTTCCTTACATCAGGGTCCCCCTCACATCCCCCCTTACATCAGAGTCCACCTTGGCAGTGTCCCTTTACTTCAGGGGCCCCATTGGAGGCCCCCCCATCCCCAATATTCAAGTCTACATAGCCCCCCATACATCAGGGTCCCCATCAGAACCCCTTTGCCTCAGAGGCCACCTTAGGAATCTCCTGTGCAGCAGAGTCCCCATCGGAACCCCCCTTACATCAGAGTCTACCTTAGGAGCCCCCCATCTCACCCCAGGGTCCTCATCAGAGCCCCTCCCCTTACATCAGGGTCCCCAACAATGCCCCCCCCCTTACATCAGAGTCTACCTTAGGAGCCCCCCATACATCAGGGTCCCCATCAGAACCCCTTTGCCTCAGAGGCCACCTTAGGAATCTCCTGTGCAGCAGAGTCCCCATCGGAACCCCCCCCTTACATCAGAGTCTACCTTAAGAACTTCCCTTACATCAGGGTCCCCATCAGATCCCCCACCTTAAATCAGAGTCCACTTTATGAGCCCCCCATCTCACCCCAGGGCCCTCATCAGAGCCCCCCCTATGAACTTCCCCTACATCAGGGTCCCCATCAATGCCCCCCCCCTAACATCAGAGTCCTCATCAGAGCCCCCCTTACAACCTGACCCCGAGCTGCAGGTCAGATTTGGCCGCTGGCCGTAGTGTGAAGCCCCCCCCCCCCCCCCCCCCCCCCCGACGGACCGTATTGATTCAAAGTCCAGTAAATTCATTTTGAAATCTTCCCAATAGATTTCCATGTCTGAGATTCCCTATCTGTCTGGAAGAGAATGGGGGGGCTCTCTTGTATGGAATAGTCACCCTAACATGTTTCAGGCACCGGGAGCTGCATGGGGGAGGGGCATCGTTTGCTTTAAGCAGGACCAAAGACCAGAATTTCCCCAGCGTAGCGATACGCCTTCTGTGATTGGTGAGGAGGCTGGAGGCGGGGCAGTGACCCCCGAGGAGGAATGTAGGGTCCCCCCCCCCCTCTCTCTATATAGTGGGGTGGGGAAGAATAGAGATGCGATTATTCTGGCAGGTAAAACAATCCACATTTATAGATTCCAGCGATGTGATTGGCTGGAGTTCAGCTTTAACTTCTAGAAAAGATCTTTTAGTGATGTCCCCTTCTACTCCACTGACCATATATGGACATCCTGTGATTGGCCGCTTCCTGTGATTGGCTGTTCAAGGTGACGGTCAGGGAAAGGATCTCCCCTATGATCCCTATGGGGGGGGGGTTCAGGCCTCAGCAAAGCCTTCACTATGGGCAAAATGACCCCCTCCATATTAATGGCCAAGGAGGGGCAACTTTATATTAATGGTCATGGGGGAAAGGGGGCATCTCTGTATTGATGGCCATGGAGGGGGGGGGGGGGCAACTCTGTATTGATGGCCATGGAGGGGGCATCTCTGTATTGATGGCCATGGAGGGGGCATCTCTGTATTGATGGCCATGGAGGGGGCAACTCTGTATTGATGGCCATGGAGGGGGCAACTCTGTATTGATGGCCATGGAGAGGGCGACTCTGTATTGATGGCCATGGATGATGGCCATGGAGGGGGCAACTCTGTATTGATGGCCATGGAGGGGGCAACTCTGTATTGATGGCCATGGAGGGGGGGGGGGCAACTCTGTATTGATGGCCATGGAGGGGGCAACTCTGTATTGATGGCCATGGAGGGGGCAACTCTGTATTGATGGCCATGGAGGGGGCAACTCTGTATTGATGGCCATGGAGGGGGCAACTCTGTATTGATGGCCATGGAGGGGGCAACTCTGTATTGATGGCCATGGAGGGGGCAGCTTTGTATTGATGGCCATGGAGGGGGCAGCTCTGTATTGATGGCCATGGAGGGGGCAGCTCTGTATTGATGGCCATGGAGGGGGCAACTCCGTATTGATGGCCATGGAGGGGGCAACTCTGTATTGATGGCCATGGAGGGGGCGACTCTGTATTGATGGCCATGGAGGGGGCAGCTCTGTATTGATGGCCATGGAGGGGGCAACTCTGTATTGATGGCCATGGAGGGGGCAACTCTGTAGGTTGGGGGAGGGGTCTACAATTGTTCAGCCGTATCCTTCTCCTCTCTCTGTGTGTTACATTCATCATGAACATGATTGGTTGCCTCTTTGATGTTTCTATTACCCCCCCCCCCCCCCCATCGTCCTGTATGTTGGTCTATACATCACATTTTGCTCTTTTTGGAGCTGTTTTTCTATAGCTGTTGGTGAGGATCTTCAGTTTCACTCCATTCTACATCCGCTAACATCCCGCCGCTTCTTCCCACTCTCTCTAAAGACGCACAATCCTTAAAATCTGAATCCCCGGGATTAGTAAATATTGTCTAAACCCATCGGTCATGTGACTTCTTCCTGAACCTTCCAGATCTGTGCCGTCATCCAGTGTGAGGCTTCCTGTAATAAAGACCGCCCACTGCCTGTTCTCTCTCCTTCTGCAGGGGGGGGACTGGTCTTGGCTCCGCCCCCTCCTGTAGTTTTTTGTGTGGTAGGTGGAGCCTGCTGGGCCCCTCCCACCGCTTTGCTCTCTGCACACACTATGTACAGCACAGTGATGATGTCACAGCTACTTTTTACCAGGTAATATCTGGGACTGCAAAGGTATTTGGTGCTCACGGAGTGGATTTATATCCTTGTTGGCTGTTGAGGAATAGATTTAGATGACAATTTTTCTGCCCGGAGTTCAGCTTTAAAGTTCTCTGCTTGGGGGGGGGGGGGGGGGGGGGGGGTCTGTGCTGTGCAATAAAACTTTCCGTCCTTTTCCTTCATTTCATTTTGTAGTTTATTTTTTATTGCTGGAGATCTTCATTCCTGTCTTTTTACTCTCCGCAGACGTCGGCTGAGCGATGGGTGGATGAGTTCACCCCCCTAGAGAACGACTTCCAGAACGCCAAGGCTGCCGTGGAGGTAACCAATGTTTTTTATTTATTTTATGTGTGTGTATGTGTGTGTGTGTATATATATGTGTATATATATATATTATATATATATATATATATATATATATATATATATATATAATATAAAATAATTTTAAAATATAAAATAATTTTATTAATTTTATTATTATTATATAAATATATATATAATTTTATTATTATTATATAAATATATATAATTTTATTATTATTTATATAAATATATATATATATATTAATATATATATATATATATATATATATATATATATATATATATATATATATATATTATTTGTGTGTGTGTGTGTGCGAGAGCTCGCTCTCTACTCACCGGCCACTTTATTAGGTACACCTGTTAAATTGCTAACAGTATTAATTTAGTCGACTAAATGAATACTATTTTAGTCGCCTAAAATACGACTAAAACAATTGAGATGACTAAAACTAAAATGGCATTTTAGTCAAAAGACTAAGACTAAATTGAAATTTGACTTTAACCACTTCAGCCCCGGAAGAATTTTACCCCCTTCCTGACAGAGCAATTTTTGCGATTCGGCACTGCGTAGCTTTAACTGACAATTGCGCGGTCGTGCGACGTGGCTCCCAAACAAAATTTGACATCCCCCCCCACAAACAGAGTTTTCTTTTGGTGGCATTTGATCGCCTCTGTGGTTTTTTTATTTTTTTGCACTATAAACAAAAAACAATTTTGAAAACAACTTATTATTTTTTACTTTTTGCTATAATAAATATCCCCCCAAAAATATATTTAAAAAAACTTATTTTTTTCCTCAGTTTAGGCCGATACGTATTCATATTTTTGGTAAAAAAAAAATCACAATGAGCGATTATTTGGTTTGCGCAAAAGTTATAGCGTTTACAAAATGGAGGAAAGATTTATGGAATTTTTATTAATAATTATTTTATTTTGATTTTTTAAATGGTGGCAATCAGCAATTTTATTTTTTATTTAATTTTTTGTAAGCGGGGCTGTGACATTACGGCGGACAGATTACACTTTTTTTTTTTTTTTTGGGACCATTGACATTTTATACAGAGAATGCATTGATTACTGTATAAATGTCACTGGCAGGAAAGGGGTTAACACTAGGGGGGGCGATCAAGGGGTTAAATGCGTGTCCATAGGGAGGTGTCTCTTACTGTGTGAGGGCAGTGTAGTGACTGGAGGAGGAGAGAGATCGCTGTTCCTGATCACTAGGAACAGCAGATCTCTCTCTACTCCCTTGTCAGAACGGGGATCTGTCTGTTTACGTGGACTGCCCCCCCCTTCTGTCCCTCTGTTGGGGTGGCGATCGCGGGTGGCAGGTGGACATCGCGCGCCTCCTATCACTCCTAAAGCAGCCGACGTAAACCTACAAAGATTTACCCAGGAGAGCCAACCTGCTGCAGTATGATGTCCGCGGCTGGAATTAAGGCATTCCCTTAACCGCTTCCCGACCGGCGCACGACGATGTACGTCGGCAGAGTGGCACGGACAGGCATAAGGGCGTACAGGTACGTCCCTTTTGAATTTGGCGGCACGAGCCGGTCGGGAACTCTGAGTCCGAACGCTGGTCCCGCGGACTCTATCGCCGTGGGGATACCCGCGATCGTCTCACAGGGAGGAAGAACGGGGAGATGCTGAAGTAAACAAGCATCTTCCCGTTCTGCCTAGCAACAAGTGACACTGATCTCTGCTGTGATTGGAGCAGAGATCAGTGATGTGCACAACACAGCCACGACCCCCCCCAGTTAGCAACACCCCCCCTAGGACACACTTAACCCTACACTGCCACCTCCTGGTTAACCCCCTTCACTGCCAGTGTCATTACACAGGAATCAGTGCATTTGTATAGCACTGATTGGTGTATAAATGTGTCAAAATTGTCCGATGTGTCCGCCATAATGTTGCAGTCACAATAAAAAATCGCTAAATAAGAATGACCTTCGCGCTAATAAAAAAAAACTAGAAAAGTGCACTAAAAACAAAATAAGTGTTCAGTGTAATATCTGATAATGAAATCAAAGTAATGTAACAGCTGGACGAAAATCCAGCTAAAAAGTGCTAGGAAATAAAGGTAAAATTCTAAGGAACAGCAGCAAAAGTGTACACAATCCCACAAATAACATAAAAACAATATTGATTTTTGCGCTAAAAATTAGCGCGAAATCACTATTTTTATATAAATAAAAATCGCTGATCACCGCCATTACTAGTAAAAAAAAAAAAAAATATTAATAAAAATGCCATAAAACTATCCCCAATAACGTTTGCGCAAAACAATCAATAATCGCTTATTGGAATTTTTTTTTTTTTTTACCAAAATATGTAGAATATATATTGGCCTTAACTGAGGAAAAAAAAAAAAAAAAAAAATATATATATATATATATATATATATATATATATATATATATATATATATATATATATATATATATATATATTATATATATATATATATATATATATATATATATAATATTTTTTTTTTTTTTATATAGATTTTTGGGGGATATTTATTATAGCAAAAAGTAAAAAAATAATGCTTATTTTTATTTTTTTTTTCAAAATTGATGCTATTTTTTTTAATTTTTTTATAGCGTAAAAAATAACCGCAGGGGCGATCAAATACCACCAAAAGAAAGCTCTATTTGTAGGACAAAAAGGACGTCAGTTTTGTTTGGGAGCCACGTCGCACGACCGCGCAATTGTCAGTTAAAGCGACGCAGTGCCGAATCGCAAAAAAGCGCTCTGGTCTTAAGCCAGCAAAATGGTTCGGGGGCTGAAAGTGGTTAATTGGCTGGGATTTCCTCTCACTTCCTGTTTCGGTTATGAGACAGGAAGTGAGGGGAAATCTCCTCCCCAATGGGACAAAGATGCTGAAAAATACACGGATAGGGGTTATAACCCCTCCCACACTCTATCCAAAATGCATCTGAATCGCACATGGGATCAGTTTTGAACACGAATAAGATCCGAACCCTCCCCCCAATCCATACCAGGCCCTTTCGGGTTTGGTACAGATTTTAAGAGGAACCCCAAAAAAAATAAATGGCGCGGGATCCCCTCCCAAATCCATACCAGACCCTTATCTGAGCATGTAGCAGGGCAGACCAAGAAAGGGGGGGGGGGGGAGGAATGAGCCATACCAGGCTACATGCCCTCAACATGGGGGGGGGGGTGCTTTGGAAGCAAGGGGTGGCATGTTCCCCCACAACCCAACCCTGGGCTGTGGTTGTAGGGGTCTGTGGGCAGGGGCCTTAGAATCTGGAAGCCCCCTTTTAACAAGGGCCCCCCCCCGCACCCTATGTGAATGAGTATGGGTTACATTGTACCCCTACTCATTCACCAAAAAAAGTGTCAAAAGAAATAAATAAAAACTCAGTTTTTGACATTTACCTTTATTAACCGCTTCCCGACCGCCTAACGCAGATATACTGCGGTAAAATGGCACGGGCCGGCCCAATCACGTACCTGTACGTGATCGTGCATGTGCCTGCCTGTGGGTCGCGAGCGCGCCGCTGGCGGCGCGCGCCTGGTCGGGAGCTCCGTGACCCCAGCCGCAGGACCTGCGGACCCGATCGCTGCTGGTGTCCCGCGATCGGGTCACGGAGCTGAAGAACGGGGAGAGGTCTGTGTAAACAAACCTCTCCCCGCGCTTCCTACACTGCCTGTCATTGATTGGCTGTTCCCTGTCATCGGGAAAGCCGATCAATGACGTCAGACGTCAGCCCCGCCCCCTAATGTAAAAAAAAAACACACACGTCACAGCCCATAACCCCTCCCTCCCCCTAGTGGTTAACCCCTTCACTACAACTGTCATTTACACAGGAATCAGTGCATTTAAATAGCACTGATTGCTGTATAAATGACAATGGTCCCAAAAATGTGTCAAAAATGTCCGATGTGTCCGCCATAATGTCGCAGTCACAATAAAAATCGCTGATCGCCGCCATTACTAGTAAAAAAAAAATATTAATAAAATGCTATAAAACTATCCCCTATTTTGTAAACGCTATAACTTTTGCGGAAACCAATCAATAATCGCTAATTGCGATTTTTTTTTTTTTTTTTTTTTTTACCAAAAATATGTAGAAGAATACGTATCGGCCGAAACTGAGGAAAAAAAATGTTTTTTTATATATTTTTTGGGGATATTTATTATAGCAAAAAGCAAAAAAATATTGCATTGTTTTCAAAATTGTCGCTCTATTTTTGTTTATAGCGCAAAAAATAAAAACCGCATCAAATACCACCAAATTAAAGCTCTATTTGTGGGGGAAAAAAGGACGCCAATTTTGTTTTGGAGCCACGTCGCACGACTGCGCAATTGTCAGTTAAATCGATGCAGCGACGAATCGCAAAAAGGGGCCTGGTCCTTTGGCTGCCAATTGGTCCGGGGCTGAAGTGGTTAAAAAAAACAAAAAAAACGATGCCCCCCTCATGTAGATCCATCATCAATCACAATGCCCGCCACACCCGGAAAAAAACGTGCCCGAGGTTCCTGCTCTGTCGTGTGACAGTTCTTAAAAAGCTTAGGGGCGGGGCTACCTGGTGACGTCACCTGGAGGCTGCGCCCCCACACCCCGTGACGTCACCGTCCCAGCATACACCGGACATGTGTGAACCCAGCCTAATGAGAACAAATGTATTTCTAATTGGCTCCTGGCCAGGACTGATCACATGACATCTGTTCAGTCCCAGGGATGGAAGATGTTGAGGGGTGACGGAGCCCCCCGAGGCTCCACTGAAGGGTCTTGTTGTTGATCTGATGAGGGTTGGAAGAAGAAGCCATTGCATTGGTTCTATTACTCTTGATGTGACTCCAGGTCTTTTCTGGACAGGCGGACACGGATTTCTGGGACAAGCTGCAGGAGGAGTGGGAGGAGATGGCGAAGCGCGACGCAGAAGCTCATCCGTGGCTCTCGGACTTCCAGGACCTCTCCGCCAAATCCTACGACAAGGTGAGGAGCTTCCTGTATCTTATTGGTCCTCCAACCTGGTAATCTCTTCATAGATCCTCCCCTTCCTCATAGTCTTTGGCTCCAAGGTTAGGAGTGCCTGGGTACAGGTGGGCACAGGTGGTCATATAGCCAGGTATTGGTATGAAATGTTCATTGAATAAAATACAACTAACGCGTTTTGGGGAATGGCCTCCTTCATCAGGGCTTAATTGTCAAAACGAGGTGGCTGGCAACATGGATCTGCTGATGGCACATTCAGGCTTAAAGTGAGCATTTCATACCAACATCAAGATATCTGACCATTTGTACCGCGAGCTCCTAACTTTATACCCAGATTTGCATTAGTCCAGTTTTTTTTTTTTTTTCTCTTTCAATTCGGATGAGCTTTATTGGTAGGACCAAATACATTTTAGCATTTCGAAAGCGGTTAAGTTTGTATGATAAGGGGGAGGGGGAGTGAGTACCTCTAAGGCAGTCACCATTGACTCCTAAGCTATAGAAATTCTCTCTCTCTCTCTCTCTCTCTCTCTCTCTCTCTCTCACTCTCTCTCTCGTTCTCTCTCTCGTTCTTTCTCTCTCGTTCTCTCTCTCGTTCGTTCGTTCGCTCTCTCGTTCGTTCGTTCGCTCTCTCGTTCGTTCGTTCGCTCTCTCGTTCGTTCGCTCGCTCTCTCGTTCGCTCTCTCGTTCTCCCTCTCGTTCTCCCTCTCGCTCTCCCTCTCGTTCTCCCTCTCGTTCTCCCTCCGTTCTCTCTCTCGTTCTCCCTCTCGCTCTCCCTCTCGCTCTCCCTCTCGCTCTCCCTCTCGCTCTCCCTCTCGCTCTCCCTCTCGCTCTCTCTCTCGCTCTCTCTCTCGCTCTCCCTCTCGCTCTCCCTCTCGCTCTCCCTCTCGCTCTCCCTCTCGCTCTCCCTCTCGCTCTCCCTCTCGCTCTCCCTCTCGCTCTCTCTCTCGTTCTCCCTCTCGTTCTCACTCTCTCCTCACTCTCCTGCCTCTCATTCTCTCTCAGGGATATGTCTTTGAAGATGACAATCCGTTTTCGGAGGTGGAGCAGCCATTTGAGGAAGGTCTGAAGCGTCTTCGGGAAGGAGACCTCCCCAGCGCTGTGCGGTGCTTTGAGACTGCGGTGCAGAGAGACCCCAAACACATGGAGGTAAGAGGGGGAAGACGGCGTCTGATATAAAGGGGGGCAAATATATAGATGTGACTGAGAGAAGAACTAATGACTCTCATGGGTCGGGCCGCCATCCAGGCCTGTTGGGGGGGGGGGGGGGGATACCATAATACCCCCCCCCCCCCTTTGCTCTGTGATTTAATTTTCCGGTTCCTGTGTCACTACTGTGTCCTCTAGTGATGTTGGAGCCAATAGGAGGAGTCACTTCATTGGTGGTCTCTTTGCAGTACAATGTAGATCGGGGGTGGGAGAGGTAAGTATGAGCTCCTCTGTGCTTTATAGGGGGCACTTTTTTGTATGAGTGTCACTTTAAGAGCTTGTTCACATGGGCAGTGAAACGCGTCAAAAGCAAGCAGTTAAGCTGCAATTTTACCACCCCCGACTGCCCACCTAAACGAGGGAAGCTCGGGCCTCCTATACCCACCCCAGCTGATCACAGATCGAGGTGAAGAGACAATCACAGCGACTCTTTACCATGTGGCCGGCTGTATCCAATCACAGCTCATCGCGGTGTAAACAGGATTTGCTGGTTATCGGCAAATATCTGCTGACGGCTCATGAGGAGAGCCACATAGGGGACATCTACACTCAGTGCCGCCTTCCTCTCCCCTGCAGCCACCGCTGGCTGACATCTGAGAGAGCTGGGTCACATGACCGGAGTGGGGTGAGTATAGGTGAGTCTATACATCTTTCTTGCACAGGTGTTGGGGGGGGGGGGGGGGGGGGACATTTTTGGCGGCAGAACCTCCTTAAGTGACTCTGTATAGTATTCCCTCTTCCCTCTCCTCAGGCAGCTACATAAAAGGTTGTGAGGGAAGGGGACGGAGGAGATGGGCCAGCACAGACATAATTAGACTCTCTCTACAAAGAGGGGGAGGGCTGTGACGTGGAAGAAGGGAGAGGGCTCTGCTAAGGAATGGACTCTCCTGAAGTCGGCTAGCAAGTTGATTCTTCTGAGCTTTTATCTGCAATTTTTCAAATTTGGTGACGGTGTCTCTTTTAAAAAGGAGACCATTGATTGCCGGGACAGGGAGGTGTGGGACCCGGAAGTGAGACATTCCCAGACAGGGTTGTTGATAGTCTGGTTATCATTTTGTGAGATCGGCCCATCCCCCCCCCCCCCCCCCCCCCACGGGTGACCTTTGTTCTGAACGGGCTACAGCCAACAATAGGCTGATGTAATCAGGTGGGGGAAAGGTGAAAAAACAATTTTTTTTTCAGCAACAAAATAACTTTTAATAAACGTGTGTGTGATATACCGGTACAGGAAGGGGGTCGGTGAGAATGTAACCCCTGTACCCGCTCTTCCTCCGCCAGGCCTGGCAGTATTTGGGCACCACTCAGGCAGAAAATGAACAGGAACTGGCAGCGATCAGCGCCCTGCGCAGGTGAGGTCACATTCCTGCTCTGGGCTCCCCCTGGCGGCGCCTGTCTGCGGCCTCTCACCATCTCCGTATCTCCCTCAGGTGCCTGGAGCTACGGCCGGACAATCCGCATGCGCTGATGGCTCTGGCGGTGAGTTTCACCAACGAATGCCTCCAGCAGCAGGCCTGCGAGACGCTGCGGGAATGGATCAAGCACAACCCCAAATACAATCACCTGGTGAAAGAGGGCGCCGGGACTGAGGCGAGGAAACGATCGCTGGGCACACTGCTGTCAGAGTGAGTGTAAAAGGGTCAACACACCCAAAACTGAGTTCCCAGCTGCACCCACCTTCCTTGCTAATTGGAAGGGAATGGGGGACCTCTGCACTGCATGTTACGTAATTCTGCTCTCTGAACTCTGTTAGCTGCTCCTGACCCCTGCACGGCGCGCTGCTCCTGACCCCTGCACGGCGCGCTGCTCCTGACCCCTGCACGGCGCGCTGCTCCTGACCCCTGCACGGCGCGCTGCTCCTGACCCCTGCACGGCGCGCTGCTCCTGACCCCTGCACGGCGCGCTGCTCCTGACCTCTGAACTCTGTGCTAGTCCTGACCTCTGAACTCTGTGCTAGTCCTGACCTCTGAACTCTGTGCTAGTCCTGACCTCTGAACTCTGTGCTAGTCCTGACCTCTGAACTCTGTGCTAGTCCTGACCTCTGAACTCTGTGCTAGTCCTGACCTCTGAACTCTGTGCTAGTCCTGACCTCTGAACTCTGTGCTAGTCCTGACCTCTGAACTCTGTGCTAGTCCTGACCTCTGACCTCTGTGCTACCTCTGACCTCTGTGCTACCTCTGACCTCTGTGCTACCTCTGACCTCTGTGCTACTCCTGACCTCTGTGCTACTCCTGACCTCTGACCTCTGTGCTACTCCTGACCTCTGACCTCTGTGCTACTCCTGACCTCTGTGCTACTCCTGACCTCTGTGCTACTCCTGACCTCTGACCTCTGTGCTACTCCTGACCTCTGACCTCTGTGCTACTCCTGACCTCTGACCTCTGTGCTACTCCTGACCTCTGACCTCTGTGCTACTCCTGACCTCTGTGCTACTCCTGACCTCTGACCTCTGTGCTACTCCTGACCTCTGACCTCTGTGCTACTCCTGACCTCTGTGCTACTCCTGACCTCTGACCTCTGTGCTACTCCTGACCTCTGTGCTACTCCTGACCTCTGTGCTACTCCTGACCTCTGTGCTACTCCTGACCTCTGTGCTACTCCTGACCTCTGTGCTACTCCTGACCTCTGAACTCTGTGCTACTCCTGACCTCTGAACTCTGTGCTACTCCTGACCTCTGAACTCTGTGCTACTCCTGACCTCTGAACTCTGTGCTACTCCTGACCTCTGAACTCTGTGCTACTCCTGACCTCTGAACTCTGTGCTACTCCTGACCTCTGAACTCTGTGCTACTCCTGACCTCTGAACTCTGTGCTACTCCTGACCTCTGAACTCTGTGCTACTCCTGACCTCTGAACTCTGTGCTACTCCTGACCTCTGAACTCTGTGCTACTCCTGACCTCTGAACTCTGTGCTACTCCTGACCTCTGAACTCTGTGCTACTCCTGACCTCTGAACTCTGTGCTACTCTTGATCCCTGAATTCTGCAATAAGTACTCCTGACCCCTGTACTCTGCGTGATTACTTACCTCTGCGTTAATATTGACCTCTGAACTCTTCTTTATTTACTAATGACTGCTGCACTGTGCATTACTGCTGACCTCTAAACTCTGCAATACTTACTCCTAACCCCTGCACTCTGCATTGCTCCTGACCTCTGAAAATCTGGGATACCTACTACTGCCCGGTTCACTCTACATTACTCCTGACCTCTGTGGTACCTACTCCTAACCACTGACCTCTGAGATGCATAATACTGACTGTATTACTCGCTCCTGACCCCTGCATTTGGTGTTGCGCCTCATACACACGATCAGATTGTTGGCCAACAGAGTGTCAGAATTTTGTCCGAAGGGCGTGTGTCGGGAACTTGTCTTGCATACTAACGGCACACAATTATCGGTCAACAAACACGAACGTAGTGATGTACAACTTGGAATTTCAGCTCTTGAGCGCCACCTTTTGGGCAGCTTCTGCTAATGTCGTATTTGTTAAGGTGAGCATTGATTCCGAGCATGCGTGTTTGTACTTTGGACTTTTGTGTGACGGACTTGTGTACAGACGATACGAAAATCTGACAACAGACCATTGTCCACCGAAAACTTACTAGCCTGCCATCCAACATTTGTTGGCCGAAAGTTGGACAATTGTCTGAAGGAGCGTACTAACAATCAGCCAACAGTCTGTCATCGCACAATTCCCTGCCGAAAAATCCAATCGTGTGTACGAGGCTTTACTCCTGACCCCTGGCATTCAGTGTTCCCTACCCCCTGACCCCTGGCATTCAGTGTTCCCTACCCCCTGACCCCTGGCATTCAGTGTTCCCTACCCCCTGACCCCTGGCATTCAGTGTTCCCTACGCCCCTGGCATTCAGTGTTCCCTACGCCCCTGGCATTCAGTGTTCCCTACGCCCCTGGCATTCAGTGTTCCCTACGCCCCTGACCCCTGGCATTCAGTGTTCCCTACGCCCGTGGCATTCAGTGTTCCCTACGCCCCTGACCCCTGGCATTCAGTGTTCCCTACGCCCCTGACCCCTGGCATTCAGTGTTCCCTACGCCCCTGACCCCTGGCATTCAGTGTTCCCTACGCCCCTGACCCCTGGCATTCAGTGTTCCCTACGCCCCTGACCCCTGGCATTCAGTGTTCCCTACGCCCCTGACCCTTGAACTCTTCCTTCTATTTATTGGCACTTTTTGGTTTATCTCCCAGCAAGGTGCTATCATATGGCTCAGGTAGATCTCTGCCTCTCCAGGGTTGCCCGCCTCTCCAGGGTTGCCCGCCTCTCCAGGGTTGCCCGCCTCTCCAGCCTCTCCAGGGTTGCCCGCCTCTCCAGCCTCTCCAGGGTTGCCCGCCTCTCCAGGGTTGCCCGCCTCTCCAGGGTTGCCCGCCTCTGCTCTGTTACCTGGTTAGATTTCTGTATCTTATCGGAGTGTTTTGTGCTTTCAGCTCCCTGTTCTCTGAGGTGCAGGAACTGTTCTTGTCAGCGGTACGCCTGGACCCAACGCAGGTGGACCCGGATGTTCAGTGCGGTCTGGGAGTGCTGTTCAATCTGAGTGGAGAATATCAGAAAGCCGTGGATTGTTTCACCGCCGCCCTGAGCCAAAGACCAGATGTGAGTGCGGTCTGGGGGGAGGGGTGAGCTGCGGTCTCTTCTTCTCTTTTTTTTTTTAAGGGTATGAATCTGACTTCGCTGTCCTTTCCTCCGTAGGACTATCTGCTATGGAATAAGCTGGGCGCCACCCTGGCAAACGGCAATGACAGCGAGGCTGCAGTGGAGGCTTACCGACGGGCGCTGCAGCTGCAACCTGGGTTCATACGCTCCCGATACAACCTGGGCATTGCCTGCATTAATCTAGGAGCCCACAGGTGAGAGCTGAACCCGTCAGTTTGTGCTTTTTAAATAAAGTAACAGGTTTACCTTCATGTTGGTGTTACACAGATTTACATACTTACCCCCCACTAGAAAAGGTTTGGTCCTTGTGGTTGGGCACACAAACACAGCACAGTGGAAGCTTCATCTGCAGACCTGCTTAGCTGTCAAATGAGAATAGCCAATCACAGCTCCTAATTTCTGAATTCTTACACACCTACACGAAAGTTGCATGCGGACTATATAAATTAGTGGTTTTGTGTTCAGGATGGGTAAGTTGTTATCCTGGCAGTATGTGGATTTTTATGTTCCATGACTTCGCTTTTCGTTGACCATTTTGACATCAATTGGCCAAATATAAACGGCCTGGACTGAGCATCTGCGCTCTGTGCCCGACCTCCTCTATTCAACCCGGAAGACACCAAAGCTTTGTCACTTCCAGGTTCACAGCTGTCATTTCCTGGCCGGAGAAGAAGCTGATCAAGCAAGATCTGTGGTAGCTGCAGTGGAGGGCGGGGGAGACATTAGTGGTCTAATACAGTGGTCTCCAAACTGTGGAATGCGGGCCTTGGGACACTATTCCACTGATACCAATGATGGGGCACTATATTCCTCCCACTGATACCAATCATGGGGCACTATTCCTCCCACTGATACCAATGATGGGGCACTATTCCTCCCGCTGACACCAATGATGGGGCACTATATTCCTCCCGCTGATACCAATGATGGGGCCCTATTCCTCCCACTGACACCAATGATGGGGCACTATTCCTCCCGCTGACACCAATGATGGGGCCCTATTCCTCCCACTGATACCAATGATGGGACACTATTCCTCCCACTGACACAATGATGGGGCACTATTCCTCCCGCTGACACCAATGATGGGGCCCTATTCCTCCCACTGATACCAATGAATGGGGCCCTATTCCTCCCGCTGACACCAATGAATGGGGCCCTATTCCTCCCGCTGACACCAATGAATGGGGCACTATATTCCTCCCGCTGATACCAATGATGGGGCCCTATTCCTCCCACTGACACCAATGATGGGGCACTATTCCTCCCGCTGACACCAATGATGGGGCCCTATTCCTCCCACTGATACCAATGATGGGAGACTATTCCTCCCACTGACACCAATGATGGGGCACTATTCCTCCCGCTGACACCAATGATGGGGCCCTATTCCTCCCACTGATACCAATGAATGGGGCCCTATTCCTCCCGCTGACACCAATGAATGGGGCACTATTCCTCCCGCTGACACCAATGAATGGGGCACTATTCCTCCCGCTGACACCAATGAATGGGGCACTATTCCTCCCGCTGACACCAATGAATGGGGCACTATTCCTCCCGCTGATACCAATGATGGGACACTATTCCTCCCACTGATACCAATGATGGGACACTATTTTCCTCCCACTGACACCAATGACGGAGCACTATATTCCTCCCACTGATACCAATGACGGGGCACTATATTCCTCCCACTGACACCAATGATGGGACACTATATTCCCCCCACTGACGCCAATGACGGGGCACTATTCCCCCCACTGACGCCAATGATGGGGCACTATTCCCCCCACTGACGCCAATGACGGGGCACTATTCCCCCCCACTGACGCCAATGACGGGGCACTATTCCCCCCCACTGACGCCAATGACGGGGCACTATTCCCCCCCACTGACGCCAATGACGGGGCACTATTCCCCCCCCACTGACGCCAATGACGGGGCACTATTCCCCCCCACTGACGCCAATGACGGGGCACTATTCCCCCCCACTGACGCCAATGACGGGGCACTATTCCCCCCCACTGACGCCAATGACGGGGCACTATTCCCCCCCACTGACGCCAATGACGGGGCACTATTCCCCCCCACTGACGCCAATGACGGGGCACTATTCCCCCCACTGACGCCAATGACGGGGCACTATTCCCCCCACTGACGCCAATGACGGGGCACTATTCCCCCACTGACGCCAATGACGGGGCACTATTCCCCCCACTGACGGGGCACTATTCCCCCCACTGACGGGGCACTATTCCCCCCACTGACGGGGCACTATTCCCCCCACTGACGCCAATGACGGGGCACTATTCCCCCCACTGACGCCAATGACGGGGCACTATTCCCCCCACTGACGCCAATGACGGGGCACTATTCCCCCCCACTGACGCCAATGACGGGGCACTATTCCCCCCACTGACGGGGCACTATTCCCCCCACTGACGGGGCACTATTCCCCCCACTGACGGGGCACTATTCCCCCCCACTGACGGGGCACTATTCCCCCCACTGACGGGGCACTATTCCCCCCCACTGACGGGGCACTATTCCCCCCCACTGACGGGGCACTATTCCCCCCCACTGACGGGGCACTATTCCCCCCCACTGACGGGGCACTATTCCCCCCCACTGACGGGGCACTATTCCCCCCACTGACGGGGCACTATTCCCCCCACTGACGGGGCACTATTCCCCCCACTGACGGGGCACTATTCCCCCCACTGACGCCAATGACGGGGCACTATTCCCCCCACTGACGCCAATGACGGGGCACTATTCCCCCCCACTGACGCCAATGACGGGGCACTATTCCCCCCAATGAATGGTGTCAGTGGGAGGAATTATAGCCCACATATATCAGTGGATGAAATGGTGCCCAAGGGCCAGATAAAACCAAACAACGGGCCTCATCTGGCCCCTGGGCCTCAGTTTGGAGATCCAACTGCCCTCATGTGATGCAATAAATAATTTTTTGTTAAATGTATGAAATACTAAAGAATTGCCCCCAGACTTCCGATGGGTTAAATGTATGTCGTCTATACAGGGAAGCGGTGGAACACTTCATGGAAGCCCTCAGCATGCAGCAACAGAGCGGTGGCCCCGACGGATCCATGTCCGACAATATCTGGAGCACCCTGCGGATGGCGCTCTCCATGTTGGGGCAAAGTAACCTCTACGCCGCGGCAGATGCCCGTGACCTTGCCACGCTCCAGGCCGCCTTCCCGCCCAACTCCAGCCCCAGCCAATGACCACCTGACCCATGGCCGTGCGAGTGCATGCTGGGAGGGCTCCCACAATGCACCGGGGAGATGGCGCCAGAAGAACGCTCTGCGGTTATGGCGCCCGGACCCTGTGCGAGGCCGTAATGATGATTTGAGCAGACTTTGACCTTTCACTCCATTGGCTGGTACAGGGATGAAGGAACTCTTAATTAGCTGATTAATCTTATTTAATTACCTTGTGTGTGAGGAGCCTGAATCTGTTGCTGTCCGTGACGTCAATGTGGAGATATATCACCCGTAATCGCAACTTACCCCTACTCTGTGTGTACGTAACAGTGCGCCACCTAGTGGACAAAGGGAAGCTTAAAGCAGAACTCCAGCTAAATCCCGCATAGAGATATGCTTTACCTGACCCAATATTTGTGACTCTGTGCAGCCGGTCCTTTGATTTGCTCAGCCGCCACCATTCCCTGCTGCAGCTCTGCGTTTTTTTTCTTTGTGCTCTTTGAACTACCAAAAGAGAACCAGTTGGACCCTGGATTGTGCTTCTCGAGTGTAAAATGGCCCATGGTGCCTGGAATTGGCATTACCCAGCATAGGTTAAAGTGAAGCTCCTCCCAAAAGGTGGAGGCTCTGCTTATCTGCCTCCTCCCCCCCCCTCCGCTGCAGTGTGGGGGGGGGGGAGCAGGTATCCGCTCCCCACTTCTGGCTCAGTTTGCCCCCCCCAACCACAGCTGCTCCATTCAACAAGACGGTTTCCCTTAGCCAAGATGGCGGCGCCAGCACCCCGAGAGCCAATTCATGAATCGGCTCGGGTGAGGACAGCACTAGATCCCCGGACAGGTAAGGGCCCTAATACTAAAAGTCAGCAGCTACAGTATTTGAATTTTTTTGGGAGAGGGGCGCACTAATGAACGTCCTGCCTTCTTAAGAGTCACCTGCCAGCACTTTGCGTGGCTTGTGTCTCCTAATCCTGGCTGCGGCTGACGACTCGGGTCTCCACTAATGACCGGGAAGCGATTTTAGAGTGCTTACTGAACATGTGCCATGTCCGATGTGGCATAGTAATCGCATGGAGGCTGCCTTCTACATTGATGAAACAAGCTTTCAGCCTGCAGATCCCACTGTAGCCTGAAGGTGGCAGTGTTTCCTTCTTTAATACTGCAATTGTCAGATACAGATACAGTATTAAAAAAAAAAATATGCATACACAATAGGAAAAAATCCTTTTTTTTTTTTTTTGCATTTGGCAGCCTATTAAAAAAAACAAAACAAAGCTATGATTCTATGAACCGGTTCCCGACCGGCGCACGACGATATACGTCGGCAGAATGGCACGGACAGGCAGGAGGGCGTATATATAAGTCCCTCCTTAATGCCGTCCGTGCCATCGGGAGCGCGCCGGGAGTGGTGCACTCCCACGCCGGTCGGGACCCCCGTAAGGGCCGGTGGCGGGTCCCGCGGACTCTATCGTCGTGGGGACACCCGCGATCGTCTCACGGGAAGGCAGAACGGGGAGATGCGGAAATAGACAGCATCTCCCCGTTCTGCCTAGCAACTATTGACACCGATCTCTGCTCCCTGTGATTGGAGCAGAGATCAGCATTCACTAGCTGACAGCCACGCCCCCCCCACAGTAAGAAACACACCTCTAGGCATACTTAAACCCTACACTGCCACCCCCCTGGTTAACCCCTTCACTGCCAGTGTCATTTATACAGGAATCAATGCATTTTAAATAGCACTGATCGCTGTATAAAGAACAACGGCCCCAAAAATGTGTCAAAAATGTCCGATGTGTCCGCCATAATGTCGCAGTCACAATAAAAGTCGCTGATCGCCGCCATTACTAATAAAAAAAAAAAATTATTAATAAAAATGCTATAAAACTATCCCCTATCTTGTAAACGCTATAACTTCTGCGCAAACCAATCAATAATCGCTTATTGCGATTTTTTTTTTTTGATTTTTTTTTTTTTTTTTTTATTACCAAATATATGTAGAAGAATACGTATCGGCCTAAACCTGAGGAAAAAAAATAATATTTTTTTATATATATTTGGGGGATATTTATTATAGCAAAAAATAAAAAATAATGCGTTTTTTTTTTTTTTCAAAATTGTTGCTCTATTTTTGTTTAGAGCGCAAAAAATAAAACCCACAGGGGCGATCAAATACCACCAAAAGAAAGCTCTATTTGTGGGGAAAAAAGGACGTCAATTTTGTTTGGGAGCCACGTCGCACGACCGCGCAATTGTCAGTTAAAGCGACGCAGTGCCGAATCGCAAAAAGGGGCCTGGTCCTTTTTGGCTGCAAATTGGTCCGGGGCTGAAAGTGGTTAAAACTGTGTCTCAAATAAAATGACATTAACCCCAAAAAATTATTTAGGTACACAAATTGGCAAGTTGGCTGACCCTACTCAATTGCCTCTGCTCCTAAAAGGTTAAAGTTTTTTTTTTTTTTTTTTTTTTAATATTTGCTCGGAGTTCTGCTTTAAAGGAGACTTCTGTTGTTAACTGTAAACATCGTCTGGTAGCGTCGTACTGTAAGCCAATCAAAAGGCCACAAATAGTATTAGGTAGACAAGTGTGTACTTGTTGTATTCTCATCTATACTGGTGCAGACTGAAGGATTGCAAAGGGCGTTAGTTCTTAACCTCTTGGTCCTTTGCGGACGCAAAAATGCGGTCTCTTGGCGGGCGAACCTTGGCGCAGAGCGGGTGCATTCGTGCAAGTAGAGCTGTGCCGGGAATGCGCGCAAGCGACGATCAGGAGCTTTCCAATCATGTGAAAAAATATAGGAATACTTGTGGGATTTTTAAGGTGCATGTACTAATAAATTGATCCAAGGAGGTATATTAAAAAAAATATACATTTTATTTTAAACAATGATTGTCTAAAAACCAGTACAAAAAGTACACTCCTTATGGATACAGCAGATTTGATGGGCGTTCCCAACATGTTTCGCCCTCAAGCTGGGCTTCCTCAGGGGATGCTGTCCACTTGGAACACAAGCCTTCCCAGGATTTGAGACAAATGTGTACACTACAATCAATGACGATTTTAAAAAGTATACAACAAATAGTAGGCATTTAGGGACCAGAGAGGATGGTCTTGCAAAAACGCAGAGCACTCGGGGACACGCTCGTTTTTGCAGGACATCGGCTCCATATGCGAGTGTCCTGCCTTGGAAATGTCCCTGAGTGTTCTGTGTTTTTGCAAGACCATCCTCTCTAGTGCCTAAAAGCCTCCTATTTGTTGTAGACTTTTTAAATCGTCATTGATTGTAGTGTACACATTTGTCTCAAATCCTGGGAAGGCTTGTGTTCCAAGTGGACGGCATCCCCCTGAGGAAGCCCAGATTGAGGGCAAAACATGTTGGGAACTCCTATCAAATCTGCTGTATCCAAAAGGATTGTACTTGTTATGGAATTGTTTTTAGACCCATTTTTTTTTAATCATTGTTTAAATAAAATGTATATATTTTTTTTAATATACCTCCTTGGATCCATTTTAATAGTACAGGCACCTTAAAAATCCCACAAGTATTCCTATATCCATTCATTTTAGGAATGTGGTGCTAATTGTAGCGGCTTATCCGTGGTTAAGAATTTTTCCAATCATGTGACTGCCGGTCACATGACCATAAGCCTCCCGGCATTCTAAACTCCTCAAAGGGCCGAGGCGCCGGCTCCAAGGGGTTAAAGGGACAGCTTAGAGCCAATTATGGGGGAGGGGACTGTAATAAGGACGATTATGCTTGATTTTCGTTCCCGGAGTCCCCGTTTTGTGCTCATTGGTGCCCATCCCCCCCCCCCCCCCCAAGCACTCTGCTACTCCAGGAATATCAGGACTTGTCCTTTATAACGAATGGAATAGGAGAGCGATGGTACGTAGGTTTTTTTATTTGTTGATGGGCGGGTTGTTTTATTTGGCGCTGGAGTTCCGGACCTTTAAATTGTATGTAAACCCGAATAATGGACTGTTAGGAGAATTCCAGATTTCCCGGCATTTAAAAAAAAAAAATTTGGGGCCACCCAGAATGCCAGAATGGACTGGCTGCTGCTAAGACTGTAGTAGCCCATCTCGGCCATTTAGGAGATTTACAAGGCTTCCTCTGATTGGATGAGGTGGAGAGACAGGCAGGTGATCTTTACCTTGGCCAATCCGAGGAAATGTTAATTGAAAATAAAAATACTAGGTTTCTCCTGAATGGAGGGGATGCGGTATGGGTGACTCTGTCTATACCCGGAAGTCTGTTGTGCTGCTGCCAGAACACAGCGCCACCTACTGTACGTAGTACAAGCTACTACTACTGTATATTACAGCCTTAGCCAGTCCATTCTGGCATGCAAATAAGGTCCGAGATGGCCCAAACACATTTTTTTTTTTTTTTTTTTAAGGCCTCATCCTGATCCCTACACCCATGCAAAGGGCCGTCTTTAGCCGCCTGCGATGCACAGGTGTCCCCTGCCGGCAGCCTGTCTGAATCAATGACAGGTGGCCGGTTACACAGATCTCTGAGTGCATCCAAGAGTGTACATCTGGTGCACGGATCAGAACGCAGCCTGTCTACCGGCCGCCTGCACATCCCAGGAGGCTGAAGATGGCCCATGTGAATGGGGGGGGGGGGGGGCAGCGGAGTTGAAGGCACACTGAGTTAAGTCCATTTAGGTGCAAGTCGCCTCCCAGGACTTATCGCTATTACTTGTATGTGGCAGGTTTATTGCACTTCAGGTTTGAGATGAGAAAAGCACATACAGGAGTAATGTCCGCCCCTCCTCTCTGCTGCCCATTCACAGAAGCCTTTGTATTTTGTGAATGAGATCATATAATACAAAGGCTTCTGTGAATGGGCAAAACGAGTGGAGGGGCCTTTGTATTATATGATCTCATTCACAAAATACAAAGGCTTCTGTGAATGGGCAAAAGGAGTCTTTGTATTTTGTGAATGAGATCATATAATACAAAGGCTTCTGTGAATGGGCAAAAGGAGCCTTTGTATTTTGTGAATGAGATCATATAATACAAAGGCTTCTGTGAATGGGCAAAAGGAGAGGATAGGCAGGCATAGCAGTTCCAGCGACTCTTCTAGGAACTGAGACCACAGTGAGCAGCGTCGGAGCGTGTGAGACGCAAATGGAGGAGGATTTTACTCAGGGGAGGTAAAAGAATTATTATTATTTTTTTTTATATATAAAGACTTAAATTGCACAGAAGTCGGATTTGGTACTTGTTTAGAATGTCATACAGGATGTAATGTATAGCAGACCTGTGCTTTGCCCTTACAGGTTTAAACCCGCACCCCCCTCACCAGCATATACATGTTTTTAGGGCTGCACCGATACCATTTTTGATACTTTTTTTTTTTTTTTATCAGGTACTCCCCAATACCAATTACTGATACCTTTTTTTTTTTTTTTTTTTTTTAGTGCGGTGCAATTTGAGCCCATACAAAATGAATGGGCACCAATCGCACCGCAAAGAATAGCATGCGATTTGAACAGGCATGTGGTGCGATTCCTGTCTGAAGTACATGCGCCCCCCCCCCCTCTTGTGTGTAGCCAGGCTGAAGTCACTCTGACAAGCCTGTGCCAGGAGCGGTGCAGGAAACCGCATGCGATTCGGACAAGAACCACACCACATTCAAATCGCATGCAATTCTTTCTGGTGCGATTCATACAAAATGAATAGGCTGAAATAGCATTGCATGAAAAAAGTATTGGAGCATTTGCATGAAGTACATGTACCTGTGTCAAATGCCTAGTATCGGCACCAATACTGATGGTATTGTTAAAGGGGGTTTCCAGATTCCGATAAGCCCCCCTGCCTGCAGACCCCCACAACCACCGAGCAAGGGTGGTGGGGGATGAGGCCCTTGTCCTCATCAACATGGGGACAAGGTGCTTTGGGGGGCGCTACCCCAAAGCACCCTTTATAGGTGCAACCCTCACTAAAGGGGGCTTCCAGATTCCGATAACCCCCACGCCCGCAGACCCCCCACAACCACCGGGCAAGGGTGGTGGGGATGAGGCCCTTGTCCTCATCAACATGGGGACAAGGTGCTTTGGGGGGCGCTACCCCAAAGCACCCTTTATAGATGCAACCCTCAGTAAAGGGGGCTTCCAGATTCTGATAAGCCCCCCGCCCGCAGACCCCCCACAACCACCGGGCAAGGGTGGTGGGGATGAGGCCCTTGTCCTCATCCCCCACAACCACCGGGCAAGGGTGGTGGGGATGAGGCCCTTGTCCTCATCAGCATAGGGACAAGGTGCTTTGGGGGGGGGGGCTACCCCCAAAGCACCCTTTATTGGTGCAACCCTATTACTTTACCTTCACCATCCTCCCTTCAGTGCCAGGAGCCCAAAAAAATGCCCTTTATGGGGAAGCAGGTGACAGCGCTGGGTCAATCGTTGCTGCATGGGGAGTCCTATGCAAACACGAAGTCAGGTGCCTCTTCCCTTCACTCCCGGAAGAAGGATGTAGTGGGGGAGGGAGCAATAAGTTATATGCTGCTGGGGATGTCTGCTTTTATTATGGCCTTTCCCTGCAGAGGAAAAGCACAGATTTGTTTTTCAATAAAGCGGTCTTTGGAGGAATATAGAGGGAGCCGTTGCTGACCTCCCGTTTTTTTTTTTGGTTGGGGTCTCGTCCGGGATTTGCTGACTTAATGCTAGTTGGCTGTTCGCCTGATCCACAGGCTTCTCTACTTTTTGAACAAGTGTACAGATCAGTCAGAAGTCCTCATCTGCGAGAAGTTTGGCATGACAGCCAGTCAACTAGCATTTTCAAGAGAGCGCTGCGGTTGCCAGCCTGCGTTCCCATGGGTGTGGGTTACAGTAAGCTGTGCTCTCTGCAATGTTCTAATTTTTACTGCACACCTAACAATCTTCCAGGGTGCGATTGTTTCTTAATGTAACACATGTGACTGATCATGTGATTATAGCCCCTCCCACTTGGCGCTCAAGATTTCAGGGAGTGTAGCGGAGCGGTCAGCATCGATATCTATTAAACAGGAGCAGGTGAGGAGCTGCAGTAAAGTGTATTAGAATCCTGAAAAGTTTACAGATGAATATGGTTCGTTCTTCTGAGAATCTGGAGTGTCACTTTAAGGCCGCAAGAGGGGGGCGTGCAGGGAGCGTACATGCACTTTAATGGCCTCCCAGTCTTAGTCCGGAGGGTTCAATATTGAGTTGGCCCTTTGCAGCTATAACAGCTTCACCTCTTCTGGGAAGGCTGTCCACAAGGTTTAGGAGGGTGTCTATGGGAATATGTGACCGACCGTTCTTCCAGAAGAGCATTTGTGAGGTCAGGCACTGATGTTGGATGAGAAGGCCTGGCTCACAGTCTCCGCTCTAATTCATCCCAAAGGTGTTCTATCAGATTTAGGTCAGGACTCTGTGCAGGCCAGTCAAGTTCCTTCACCTCAAACCCGCTCATCCATGTCTTTATGGACTTTGCTTTGTGCACTGGTGGGCAGTCATATTGGAACAGGAAGGGGCTGAATCGCCTCAAGGCAAGTCACTACGTTCGTGTTTGTTGGCTGACAATTGTGTGCCGTTATTGTATGCAAGACAAGTTCCCGGCACACGTCCTTCGGACAGAAGTCTGACGCTCTGTTGGCCAACAATCCGATTGGGTGTACGAGGCTTAACACTGGAATGCCATTAAAGTTCATGTGTGCGTAAAGGCAGGTGTCCCAATACTTTTGGTAATATAGTGTATTTGGCAGAAGGGAACCTCAGGGTGCTGGGGTCGGCCTCCCATTGCAATGAATGACTATGCTGCTATAAGGAGGGGGGGGGGGGGGGGGGGTTACATAAATGTACTCACGCACACAGATGCACAACCTTTTTATGCGCCCTCTTGTGATATGTATTTAGCATAAGGAGATATTGTCACCTTGTCTATATAGAGCTGGGGTTGGGCAACCTCTGCCCTCCAGCTTGTGGTGAAACTACAAGTCCCATGATGCACTGCAAGCCCCTGACAATCACAGGCATGACTCCTAGAGGCATGATGGGATTTGTAGTTTTACCACAGCTGGAGGGCCGAGGTTGCCTACCCCTGATTTAGGGTAATGCATGAGTCTCTGGGCAAAGCCCACCATCTATGGTACACTTTCCTTACTCCTTCCTCTGTCTGCCATTGTAGAATATCCTGGTGTCCAATCAATAGCGCCGAGAATGGTCACATGGGAGAAGGGAAATGATACGGCTCTGAGCTCTATGGTGACGGATCTGATGGAGTAGGGGGCATGGGAGGGGCACGAGAGACGAGTGTGGGCGGGCAGTCACTAGAGAGGTGAGGGTGGGCGTTCACTAGAGGTGAGTGGGGGCGGGCACTAGAGAGGTGAGTGGGGGTGGGCACTAGAGAGGTGAGGGTGGGTGTTCACTAGAGGTGAGTGGGGGCGGGCACTAGAGAAGTGAGAGGGTGAGCGTTCACTAGTTGAGTGGGGGCGGGCACTAGAGAGGTGAGTGGGTGAGCGTTCACTAGTTGAATGGGGGCGGGCACTAGAGAGGTGAGCGTGAGTGGGTGAGCGTTCACTAGTTGAATGGGGGCGGGCACTAGAGAGGTGAGCGAGGATGGGCGGACACTAGAGAGTTGAGTGGGGGCGGGCACTAGAGAGGTGAGTGTGGGTGGGCGGTCACTAGAGAGGTGAGTGGGGGCGGCACTAGAGAGGTGAGCGTTCACTAGTTGAGTGGGGGCGGGCACTAGAGAGGTGAGCGTGGGTGGGCACTAGAGAGGTGGGCGGGCACTAGAGAGGTGAGCGGACACTAGAGAGGTGAGCGGGGGTGGGCACTAGAGGGGGCAGACACTAGAGAGGTGAGCGGGGGTGGTACTAGAGAGGGGGCGGGGCTGTACACAGACGCTGTCTCTTTAAATGATCAGTGTAAGGTCGGTGGCTTCATTGACAATGTATGGAGAGGTAATTGTTCATCCTTCGTTGTCTCCCAGAAATGATTGTGAATTGTGAGCTCTGCGGGATATTGCTCGGTCACACAAGTCTGTATAATATTCAATTGTACAATTTCTTTTTTTGTAATAATAAAACATTAAATAATAATAAAAAAAAATTAAGAAATTGAGGCGTCTGAATTTCTATACATAGAGGGTCGGTGTGAATTCAAAGAAAATATAAATCCCGGGAATGTGCGGCACTTTACAGATTCTGCTGCCCCCGGTGGTGCTCTACACTCACCGGACACTTTTTTTAGGTGCATCTGTTCAGTTGCTCGGCAACACAAATTGCTAATCAGCCAATCACATGGCATCTAGACGTGGTGAAGACGACTTGCTGAAGTTCACACCGATCATCAGAATGGGGGAAGAAAGGGGATCTCTGTGACTTTGAACGTGGAATGGTTGTTGGTGGCAGACGGGCCGCTCTGAGTATTTCTGGGATTTTCACACACAACCATCTCTCGGGATTACAGAGAATGGCGGGAAAAAGAGAAAATATCCAGTGAGCGGCAGTTGTGTGGAGGAAAATCCCTTGTTGAGGTCAGAGGAGAATAGTCAGACTGGTTCCAGATGATAGAAAGGCAACACTAATTCCAATAATCTCTCGTTACACCCAAGGTATGCAGAATACCATCTCTGAACACACAACGCATCCAACCTTGGAGCAGATGGGCTACAGCAGCAGAAGAACACACCGGGGGCCACTCCTGTCAGCTAAGAACAGGAAACTGAGGCTACAATTGGCACAGGATCACCGAAACCGGACAATAGAAGATTGGAAAAAACCTTGCCGGGTCTGATGAGTCTGGATTTAGTTTCCAAGAACGTTTCCAACACCTTGTTGTATCTATGCCACCAAGAATGAAGGCAAAAAGGGGTCCAACCCGCTACTAGTGAAGGGGGCCTAATAAAGGGGGTCTGACCCGCTACTAGCAAGGAGGACCTAATAATGGGGGTCCAACCCGCTACTAGCAAGGGGGGCCTAATAAAGGGGGTCTGACCCGCTACTAGCAAGGAGGACCTAATAAAGGGGGTCTAACCTGCTACTAGCAACGGGGGCCTAATAAATGGGGTCCAACCCGCTACTAGCAAGGGGGGCCTAATAAAGGGGGTCCAATCCGCTACTAGCAAGGGGGGCCTAATAAAGGGGGTCCAATCCACTACTATCAAGGGGGGCCTAATAAAGGGGGTCCGACCCGCTACTAGCAAGGGCGACCTAATAAAGGGGGTCCGACCCACTACTAGCGAGGGGGATCTAATAAAGGGGGTCCAATCCGCTACTAGCGAGGGGGGCCTAATAAAGGGGATACAATCCGCTACTAGCGGGGGGGCCTAATAAAGGGGATACAATCCGCTACTAGCGGGGGGGGCGGGGGGCCTAATAAAGGGGGTCCGACCCACTACTAGCGGGGGGGGGGCCTAATAAAGAGGGCGGGGGGGGGGGGGCGGGTGTCTGATCCGCTACTAGCAAGGGGGGCCTAATAATGGGGGGCCTAATAAAGGGGGTCCGACCCACTACTAGCAAGGGGGGCCTAATAATGGGGGGCCTAATAAAGGGGGTCCGACCCGCTACTAGCAAGGGGGGCCTAATAATGGGGGGCCTAATAAAGGGGGTCCGACCCACTACTAGCGAGGGGGATCTAATAAAGGGGGTCCAATCCGCTACTAGCGAGGGGGACCTAATACAGGGGGTCCGACCCACTACTAGCGGGGGGGGGCCTAATAAAGAGGGTCTGATCCGCTACTAGCAAGGGGGACCTAATAATGTGGCTGGTGAGTGCATATCGAAGAGACACTGGGGGTTATTTGCTAAAAGCAAATCCACTTTGCAAAGTGCACTTGGAAGTGCAGTCGCTGTAGATCCGAGGGGGGACATGCAAGGAAAATAAAAAACAGCATTTTAGCTCGGACATGATTGGATAATAAAATCAGCAGAGCTTCCCCTCATTTCAAATCTACCCTTCAGATTTACAGTGACTGCATTTCCAAGTGCACTTGTAGTGCAAAGTGGATTTGCCTTTAGTAAATAGCCCCCATTGTCACCAACCTGAAAAAAAAATGCTCGGTAAAGACAGAAAAATCATACTTTCCGAGCTGTTGCAGCATTTCCATTATCTGTGTTTATACAATTGCACAATGTGCTTCTGAACTTCCTAGGAAATTTGACAACTCCAGGAAGAGTCAATTCCCTAGCACCGCCCCCTCCCTCGTGGCACATCATAGCCCCTCCTCTTCTGGGAGGGTTGAGTTGTCTGTCCTGGCCCAGCTCCTCTATCAGGCCCCTAACCTCCCTCTACATCAGCGGTTCTCAACTCCCGTCCTCAGGACCCACTAACAGGCCAGGTTTTAGGTATTACCTTGGGGGGGGGGGGGGGGAGATGCAGACTAGAATACGGCAACCACTGAGCAGCACATGATATCACCTGTGATGTGTTTCAGTTATCCTGCAAACCTGGCCTGTTGGGGGGTCCTGAGGACAGGAGCTGATAAGCACAGCTATAGAGGGAGTTGATGTGTTAGAGCAGTGGACCATCATACCTGTAAGAACTTGTTGGACATTCCAAAACCATGGCCATTATTATAGAGTTGGCCTTTTATTGGGGGCTACAACACCCCCCCATACTTTTGGGAAGACTTCCCACAAGATTAGGGAGTGTGGCTGTGAGCAGTTATGGAGTCGGGTACTGAGGTTTGTAGGAGACCTGGCTCACCATCGGTGTCCCAATCCATCCCAATGGTGTTCAGTAGGGTTGAGGTCACACCAAACCAAAGTCTTTATGGCCTTCCACCAACGATTACCACAAGATTGGAATCCCACACGTGTCTTAACCAGACTTTCTCAAACTTTTACTGCAGAGGAACCTTTGAAATCATTTTTGGGTCATTTTTGGGTCTTGGAGAACCCCCTACTAAGATGAACTCATTAGGAGTCAGGGAGAAGAATGCACCACTTACAGTAGAGGACTACCGTATATACTCGAGTATAAGCCGACCCGAATAGAAGCCGAGGCACCTAATTTTACCACAAAAAAAAAATGGGAAAACGTATTGACTCGAGTATAAGCCTAGGGTGAGAAATGCGCAGCTACTGTAAGTGGAAAAGAGGGTCAACAATGCCCATCTGCAGCCTCGCTGTGCCCATTTGCAGCCTCACTGTGCCCATCTGCAGCTATAGGTCACCTGAACTTCAAACTTGGTAGTTAAGGGTTCCTAGAGGCCCCCTATCTGCAGCCAAAATTTGGGGTCTCTGGACCCAAAGGGTCCCGAAATAATATTGCTGCAGATGGACACAGTTGACCAAATTTGGGGCCCCGTATCTCAAGGCCACTTGGTGCTAGGAACCCCAAATTTGGTGTGCAAACCCGGTGGAACCAACACTACAACATATCTAATGATGGGGTTCCTAGCACCAAGTGGGCCCCGAGATAGAGGGCCCCAAAGTTGGTTTGGCAAATGTCAGGCACTTTTCTGAAGCAGAGAATGACATTTTGGGAACGGACTTTGGGGCCCCGTATCTCTGGGCCACTTGGTGCTAGGATATGTTGTAGTGCTAGTTACACTGGGTTTGCACACCAAAGTCGGGGTTCCTAGCATCAAGTGGCCCCCGAGATACGGGGCCCCAAAGTCGGTTCGGAAAATGTCTCTGCTGCAGAAAAGTGCTTGACTCAAGTATAAGCCAAAGGGTCCCAAAATGACATTGCTGCAGATGGACAAAGTTGACCGACTTTGGGGCCCTGTATCTCGGGGCCACTTGGTGCTAGGAACCCCAAATGTAGTGTTGGTTCCACTGAGTTTGCACACCAAATGTGGGGTTCCTAGCACCAAGTGGCCCCGAGATACGGGGCCCCAAAGTCGGGTCGGAAAATGTCAAGCACTTTTCTGCAGCAGAGAATGACATTTTCCGAACCGACTTTGGGGCCCCATATCTCGGGGCCACTTGGTGCTGCAGAAAAGTGCTTGACCCGAGTATAAGCCGAGGGGGACACTTTCAGCACAAAAAAAATGTGCTGAAAAACTCGGCTTATACTCGAGTATATACGGTACCTTATTTACAGTGGTGATCAGCATACCACACATACAAACCGCTAGAAAGGTCATTCGTGTCCTGCAGATGGCTCTGCCAAGTGGAGTTGATCCAAGAACTATAGAGGAACCATCCGATGAGAGGTCAGTCAGCCACGGCTCTAAAAATAAACAGAACCTTAGCAATCTCTGGAGGAACCCTGGTAGAGAATGGCCGGTCTAAACTGTCAATATGCTATAGCGGGGTTCCTCCAGGAGGTTTCTAGGGGTTCCTCAAGCCATAGGCAATTTTTACCTCTCAGATGAGCAACCACTGACACCCTTGATATTTTTAGCTAGCTTAAGGGGATGGGATTGAGGGGGGGTCTATCTTCTTAACCACTTCCCACCTGGCCTATAGCAGAATGACGGCCAGGCGATGGTTCTGTTATCCTGACTGGGAGTCATATGACGTCCTTCAGGATAACATTGCGGTGATCGGTGGAGCAGTGTGTCAATCTGACACACCGCTACACTGATCTAGGTAAAGAGTCTCCAGCGGAGGCTCTTTACCATGTGATCAGCCATGTCCAATCACAGCTGATCACGATGTCAACAAGAAAAGCCGGTGATCGGCTTTTCCTCACTCGTGTCTGACTGATCAGCGGCTCTCCTGACAGGGGGGGGGGGGGGGGGGTCTGCGCTGATTGTTTATCAGTGCAGCCACCCCTCAGATGCCCACACTGGACCACCAGGGAAGTGGGCAACATGTGGATGGCCAGGTATGTACCCCATGGCCATCCACATGTGCAAATTATGCCCAATCTGTGCCAGTCAGTGCCCACAAATGGGCACTGACTGGCACCATCATGTACCAAATAAAATAAGTGATGCCCAGCAATGCCACCCATCAGTGTCATGAGTGCCACCCATCAGTGCCCACCTATCCGTGCCACCCATAAGTACCCATCAGTGCCGCCTATGAGTGCCCATCAGTGCTGCATACCAGTGCCACCTATGAGTGCCCATCAGTGCTGCATACCAGTGCCACCTATGAATGCCCATCAGTGCTGCCTATGAGTGCCCATCAGTGCTGCATACCAGTGCTGCCTATGAGTGCCCATCAGTGCTGCATACCAGTGCCACTTATGAGTGCCCATCAGTGCTGCATACCAGTGCCACCTATGAGTGCCCATCAGTGCTGCCTATCAGTGCCCATCATTAGTGGCCATCAGTGCCGCCTTATCAGTGCCCGTCAGTGAAGAAAAAAAAAAAAAACGTATTTATTTACAAAATAAATTAACAGAAACAAAGAAAAACTTTTATTTTTTTTTCAAAGATTTTTGGTCTTTTTTTATTTGTTGCGCAAAAAATAAAAAATCGCAGAGGTGATCAAATACCACCAAAATAAATCTCTATTTGTGGGAACAAAATGATAAAAAATTCTATTTTGGTGCAGTGTTGTATGACCGTGCACTTGTCATACAAAGGGCGACAGCGCTGAAAGCTGAACATTGGTCTGGGCAGGAAGGTAAGTGCCCCCCCCCCCGGTATTGAAGTGGTTAATGATCAATAATATAAGGACCAGTGCCGTATCGTAAAAGAATGGCCTGGTCAGGAAGAGGAAAGAGAAACCTTTTACTTTATAGTCAATAAATCCTTTTGCTTCCTAGACAATTCTAACAATTACAAGTATTGGAATGTAAACATGCCGACCGAGGCTCCGGCGTCACCTAAAAATAACACACAGACACAGAAGTCATACATTTAATTTATTTGTTATATACAGCTTGTTCTTTTTTTCCAACTCCATAAGTATCACTATATAATAAATATGTTTTATGGTTACAAGACATAAAATACACACGTCTATCTACCCGCCCCTCTCTGGAGGGGTATCAATTCCACTTACCCTGCAAGAGAATGTTCTAGAAGCAAATCCCACTTCTGTTTTAGTGGCAAAAAAAATACCCCAAAAGCCTCGACTGACGGAACACACACACAAGCTCAATGACGAAGACTGGAGCCAAAAGAGCAACTTCATTCTGTCCGATTTTCTGGACGCTTCCACCAGAGCGAACAGATGAGCGCAACCCTACCGCCATCTTTATCATAAATAGAAATGTAAACATAGAAATACAGAACCTGCCGGCGGTAGTTTGCCTTGATCTGTTTTTTTTTTGTGAGGAAAAGCTGGTTGAAGACCCCAGAATATTGCACTGTGTGTGGCCAGAATGAAGGTTGAAGGACCAGCTAACACAACAACGTCCCCGGTTAATGTTGGACCCCCCATTGCTAGGAAGGATTCTACCATCATTCTTCTAGGCGGTCACATGACCACAAGGATCGAGCGGGTCTACGTATCTCTGTTTGGTCACCAGTATGTGATGTCGATGCACTGTGGGACCCGAGTTCTAGGGTGTTGTCGGGCAACAAAGAGTTGGTGCCCACCAAGAACAAAAGCCGTAGCTTTGTGGTCACATGACCTTTTTTAGATGCCGATTTAGTAGAAAACGTCAAGGCAATGGGGGAAGTAACCTTTACAAGGTATGTTGTTATAGCCTTTCCTTTCACTTTAAAGCTAAATTCCAAGAATTCAGCTACTTTGTATAAAAAAATAAAAATAAATAAATAAATAAATAAAAAAAAAAATGCAGGAATACCATGACTCAATTCTAGCGAGGCGCTTGCCACCTCCATCGACGTCTCTCTATTATTTACATCTGACACGATTATTGTGCTCCTGGAAGATAACTTCCGGGAGCTGCTAACTGGTGTCTCAGTTCTTTCAAAAGCAGAGTCGCTGGCACTGCTACGCCCCACCCCTTTCCTCCTCCTGCCCATTCACAGAAGCCTTTGTATTGCGAGAATACAAAGGCTTCTGTGAATGGGCAGCTGAAGGAAGGGGCAGACCTAGCTTCTCTATGCGCTTCTCTCCTCTCACAGCCGAAGTGTATCCTCCAGTGCAATGAACCTGTCCTGTCCCATAAAAGTTATAGAGAGATGTCCGGAGGGGGGACATGCACCTAATTGGACTTAACCCATAGTGTTCCTGCAATTTTTGCAAAGTTGCTGAAATCCTGGAATTCAGCTTCAAGGTTGACTTACCAAAGGGGCATTGTGTTTAATGAATCTGCATCGGATCAAACACCCCAATCACATACCAACGTTTTTATTGCTTTTCCATCCTATGCGATTGGTTGAATACAGATATGCCTGGCCATAAGTAACAATCACATCAAGGTATTGATTGTTGGACCACTTTCTGAATTGTGTACAACACAAAGATAACTTTAAAGAGGCACTGGTCATTTTGTCCATTTAGCCCACCCACCATACTCATTAACCCCCCTCCCTGCAACAATGCCGATTGGCCTGAGCAGCCAATCACCAGGCCTGAAACGGTCAAATGGGGGGGCAGTATTGTCAGCCACCCAGGTGAGCTCAGACACCAAAAGGTGAACCAGGGTGGGCTCCTGCTGCAGGATGGAGATGAGGGAGTGCAGATAGGCAATATGGCTGGGCCTCCAGGTATGGGGTAATAATGTGACTTCCTCAATCTCCAGGCCCAAAACTGTCACTTGTGGGGGCAGTGATGTCCTCCACCAAGGTAAGCTCAGACCCTGGAGTTTACCGAGGGTGGGCTCCTGCTGCAGGAAGGAAATGAGGGAGCGCAGATAGGCAATATGGCTGGGCCTCCAGGTATGGGGTAACATGTGACTTTCTGGCTGTCACTTGTGGGGGCAGGGATGTCCTCCACCCAGGTAAGCTCAGACCCTGGAGTTTAATGAGGGTGGGCTCCTGCTGCAGGAAGGAGATGAGGGAGTGCAGATAGGCAATATGGCTGGGCCTCCAGGTAAGGAGGAACATGCAACTTCCTCAATCCCCAGGGTCAAAAAACAGTCACCTGTGATGGCAGGAATGCCCTCAACCCAGGTGAGCTCAGACACTGGTCTTTGCCCAGGGTGGGCTCCTGTTGCAGGAAGGAGAGCATGGATGGGCGAGTAGACCTTGCTGGGGTGAGGGTGGGGGGGCCCCATCATCAGCCCTGTATGGGCAAAGGGACAGCGTCTCTTTAAGAAAAAGAAAGACAATGCAATATTATCACTTATGCTTAAAATTTCATTGGCTGCCACAGATATGGCTGGGTCTCTAGGTAAGGCGACTTCCTCAATCCCCAGGGCCGAAATGGTCACCTGTGGGGGCAGGGATGTCCTACATCCAGGTGAGCTCAGACACTGGTGTTTACCGAGAGTGGGCTTCTGCTGCAGGAAGGAGATGAGGGAGTGCAGATAGGCAATATGGCTGGGCCTCTAGGTAAGGCGGAACATGTGACTTCCTCAATCCCCAGGGCCAAAATGGTCACCTGTGGGGGGCAGGAATGCCCTCAACCCAGGTGAGCTCAGACACTGGTCTTTGCCCAGGGTGGGCTCCTGTTGCAGGAAGGAGAGAATGGATGGGCGAGTAGACCTTGCTGGGGTGTGGGTGGGGGGGCCCCGTCAGCAGCCCTGTATGGGCAAAGGGACAGCGTCTCTTTAAGAAAAAGAAAGACAATGCAATATTATCACTTTTGCCTAAAATTTCATTGGCTGCCACAGAAAAATTGACATTAGGTTGCAGTCACCCAATAGGTACAACATGCTTCGATCGAATGATAACATAGCAGCCTATCCCTTCCCCCAACCTCAGCCATATTTTAGGACTTCGATCTTCTGTGAGCTCAGCTTGTCTGAACAGTTCATCGGACATCTAGTAGATCGTACAATTAGAGTGCAAGCCCTGTGGCCAAATTACTCCTTTAGTAAATAAACCTCCCTTCACATCATCTGAAAGATCAAAGCTGATTGGTAGAATATTGGCCTCACTTTAGTGCTGCGTCTTGTATATGAAACGTTCGCTCGACATTTTATCATCTTCAGATAAGGAGCCGTTGTCACTTTCATATGACTGGACACGTTCCATACATGATTGGAAAACAATGCGACGTGTGTACCAATGTCCAAAATAAAAATGGACGATGACATGTAAATAAAAAACAAAAGTTGCTAAAGGAAACGTACCAGGGAGAACATACAGGCTGCCATTGCTGAACCGCTCTATTGAAAATGCCAGCTGCCTGGCTGTCACACATTCCAATGACTCGCCAACCTCAGAACAGGTACCCAGATCAGGAATTTTGACTTGACCCGGACTAATCTGCGTTCGAAACATGTATATATTTGCCTATTTTAAGCCCGCTCCAGTCATGTGATCCCGTGTGTCAGCCAGCGGCGGTTGCAGGGAAGAGGGGAGAGCGCTCGACAATGGCTGACAATGCCTGGGAGCGGTGACATCACCCATAGGCTTAATATGACCCATCTGTTGTCAGCACTCCCTCCATCACTGATTGACACTCTGGTCCGGTCACATGATCCAGTTCCCATGTGTCAGCCAACGGCGGCTGCAGAGGAGAGGAGGGAGCAGCAACAATGGATGGGCCAAAGGAGCCTAAGGGCGATGCCACTGCTTCCAGGCTTTACCAGCTGTTGTCAGCGCTCCCTTCTCTCTCCTCCGCTCTGGTCCCGTGATCCAGCTTCCATGTTCCAGCTGCAGGGGAGAGGAAGGAGCTGCAACAATGGATAGGCCAAATTAGCCTAAGGGCGCTGTCACTGCTCCTGGCCTTTACCAGCTGTTGTCACAGCACACCCTACTCTTTCCTAGAGCCATTGCTGGTTGACACTCAGGTCCGATCACGTGACCCAGCTCCCACGTGTCAGCCAGTGGTGACTGCAGGGGAGAGGAGGGAGCAGCAGCAACAACGGACAGGCCATAGGAGCTTAAGGGCGATATTACCACTTATGGATGAGGTCATTACTTCCAGGCTTTACCATCTTTTGTCAGCACTTTCTCCTAGAGCTGGGATATGCAATTAGCGGACCTCCAGCTGTTTCAGAACTACAAGTTCCATGAGGCATAGCAAGCCTGACAGCCACAAGCATGACACCCAGAGGCATCATGGGACTTGTAGTTTTGCAACAGCTGGAGGTCCGCTGATTGGATATCCCTGTCCCAGAGCCATTGCTGGCTGACACTCTGGTCCGGTCACCTGATCCAGCTCCCATGTTTTAGTCAGTGGTGGCTGCAGGGAAGAAGAGGGAGTGGCGACAATGGATGGGTCAAAGGAGCATAAGGGTGATTATCCCCACTCCCAGGCTTTACCAGCTCTTGTCAAGTGCTCTCTCCCATGCAGTCGCTACTGGCTGACACATGAGATCACCTGACCAGATCGGAGTGGGCTGAAAATAGGTAGGTATACAGATCTTTCTTTCAGGTTTGTTAGAAAGAAGTGACGTCAGCAAGCAGGAAGTGACGTCAGCAAGCAGGAAGTGACGTCAGCAAGCAGGAAGTGACGTCAGCAAGCAGGAAGTGACGTCAAGGTCAAGTCAAAAATCCTGATCTGGATAGGTGTTGAGGTTGGCGAGTCAGAACACATGAAAATGCTCTTTCCTCTCCCCTGCAGGCGCCGCTGGCTGAAACAGGGGAGCCCGATCACATGACCGGACTGGAGCAGGCTGAGAATAGGTAAAATATATACTTTTTTTTTATTTCATTTTTTTTTTTACACAGCTTGGTGAGCATAGGGGGTTTAGAGGGGGAACATTTTTAGTTTAGTTAGGTTTAGCCTGGAATTCTACTTTAAAGCCCCACTCCGGGTAAAACTTGAACTCTAAAACCCCCTTTTCCCCACCCACCCCCTCCCAACCCAAGTCTCCTGTCCAGGTCCCTCGCTGTTTCCGGTTGCAAAGTCCCACTGATCAAATGCTGCAAATCTGCTTGTCCCTTCCACTGATGTCAAACCTCTTTAGCCAATAGGAAGTGTTGACGTCATGGAGGCAGTGGCATGGAAACCAGTAGAAGGGCCCCAACACAACATAACATACAAGTCCCCTTGTCCAGGACATTTGCTGTTGCTGTTTCCGGTTGCAAGGGACCACAAATCTGCTTGTTCCTTGCATTGACGTCAATCCTCTTTATTCAATAGTTCACATCACGGAGGCAGTGGCATGGAAACCAGAATAAAGACCCCCCCCCCCCCCCTCCAGTAAAACAGAGGAAGAGTGCCGGAGACTTACCACCAGATCAGTCAGAGGGGGTGAGAGGGAGGGGGACCATTATCCAGGATAGAGGTGTCAATACTTACATTTTCCAGATGTCTTCAGGGAGGTCACATCACTGCAGAGTCCTAGTCCAGGCTGAGCGATCCTTATTCACGCAAAGAGTGATGTAGGACCAAACTACTCGGAGGATTGCTTGGCAGTTTGCAGTTTTCTGGAGCCACTAAAATGCAGCTAATCGAGTTCTTGTCACCAGCTGATGGGATTCCACCAGCATCACTCACAGTAGAGCCCACAGCCTTCTGGACTGATTGAAAGACTGAGGACATCTTGTGGCCAAGAAGAGGTACTGTTGAATATGGCTTGAGATTTATTTAAAAATGGCACCTGGGGAAAAAATGTAAACAAAAAAAAAAAAAATACAAAATTTGGCCCGGAGTTGAGCATTTAAAGTTTTGAAGACAGGTAACTATCACTTCCAAAAAAATAGGTTGGCAGTGGTCGCCTCCATATTTCCCTTAGTACGTTTCCTAGGTGTGGGCAGCTGTAGGACTAAACCACTTTGGAGGATTGTAGTTTACTGGAGCCACTAAAAATTGCAGCTACAGCGTTGGGAGATGGGATTTCACCAGCACCACTCACAGTAGAGTCCTCAGTCTTCTGGACTGATTGAATGACTGAGGACATCTTGTGGTCAAGACAAGGTACTGCTCGATATTTATTTAAATGCCACCTGGGGGGCCAAAAATGTATTATTTGGCCCGGAGTTTTTAAAGTGTTGAAGGCAGGTAACTAGCACTTCCAAAAATAGGTTGGCAGTGGTCGCCTCCATGTATCCCGTAGTACGTTTCCTAGGTGTGGGCAGCTGTAGGACTAAACTACTTGAAGAATTGCTGGGCGCGGTTTGCAGTTTTTTTGGCGCCACTAAATTTGCAGCTACCGAGTTCTCTTGTCATCAGCAAGCGTTTGCGCCTCGCCAGTCAAATACTCGTGTGCGGTGCCGCTTCTATACACAAGCAGAGCGATTAGCTAATGATAACTGCAGACCCGCCACCATCTGGTGGGTCAATTTATTTCGTTCTCGCCCAACAACCCCCGATATAGTTTAGGTCGTACCGCCGGGCTATCTTGTACACTAAAAGCACAATGTGGGCACCACAGCTACCATGATATAACCTGTACACAATCCCCCTGCATGCGGGCGCCCTCAGGGTGCCTGGAATGATAAAACAGTGGAGTGTGAGATGGAGCCACGAGGAAGGAGAGACAGACAGGAACACGATGACAGTGACACAGACAGTGCAGGAATGAAGGGGGAGGAGGGGGGGGGGGGTGGAGAAAAGGGTCAAGGGGGAGGGGCTTGTCATGAACACTGCAGGGGCAGAAGTAGGAATGAGTTGCACAACACACGGTCCCCTCGGATTTCCCAAACAGCCCGATAATGCAACAACGTCACAATGATACGTTTTACAGAGCGGCCGCAGTCTCTGGCGGTGCGGAGGACTGTCTGAACTCCGGGAAAAGGGGGGAGAGGAAGAGTCCCAGCAGCAGCAGCAGCAGAAGTGGCAGTTAAAACTGAACCCAGCTAGAAGACTGCGGAGCCTGAGAGGACAGACTGCTGGACAGAAAGAGAGGCAAAGCAAGAGTAAATCATTCAGAGAACAGAACAAGCAAAAGAGCATTACAAGGCATAACACAGAACTAGGCTCTGATGGAAGCTTCCCTCCTCACACCCATGTGGCCCAATACCTGAAAGTGTATGGATACCCCAATACTGAACTTCCATTATTTGCTCCATTTGGCCTGTTAATACAGATCTTTACCCTCCTTCTCCATCCCTCTGCTACCAGAAAACAGCGGTCTTCTTTTTTTTGCAAAAAAATAGGGCGGCGTGCCCCCCCCCCCCCCTGCAAGCATAGGCAAATGATGTGTAGTCCTCCCTTTGCCTCCTGGGTTATGCAAGTTGCATATCCCCAGATATAAGGGAGAGGGGGGGGGGGTTGTAGGGCACATCTTCAGGAGGCACGCCGGCTAAATCAGGAAGAGCCGGCGGGCCTCTTGATGATGTCACAATCAACATGGAGGCGCGGGACTGGAGGTGGCAGAATACAAGAGGATCTTAGCGGGACAACACTGGATCATCTGGGTAGGCGAGTATCAGAAATTTGCATATCCCATGATATAAGGGGGGGGGGGGGGGGGGGGCGTGGGGGGCGGGGGGGGGGGGGGGGGGGGCTAGGGCACATCTTCAGGAGGCACGCCGGCTACATCAGGAAGAGCCAACGGGCCTCTTGATGATGTCACAATCAACATGGAGGCGTGGGACTGAGGTGGCAGAATGCAAGAGGATCTCAGAGGGACAACACTGGATCATCTGGGTTGGCGAGTATCAGAAATTTGCATATCCCAGGATATAGGCGGGGGGGGGGGGTTGTAGGGCACATCTTCAGGAGGCACGTCGGCTAAATCAGGAAGAGACGGCGGGCCTCTTGATGATGTCACAATTAACATGGAGGCGTGGGACTGAGGTGGCAGAATACAAGAGGATCTCAGCGGGACAACACTGGATCATCTGGGTAAAAGAATATCAGGAGAAATTTGCACAATGGACCACCCCGTAAGCAGGGAAGGGGGGGGGGGGGAGGCATGCCAAGCGTAACGTCATCAGGTGTGCCGGCTAATCCAGGAAGAGCCAGCGGGCCTCTTGATGATGTCACAATTAACATGGCGGCGTGGGCCCGAGAGGTGGCAGAATACAAGAGGATCTCAGCCGGACAACAAATTTGCACAACGGACCACCCAGTAAGCAGGAAAGGGAGGAGGCGGCTGAAGATCCGCTTTAAATAGAACACTGAAAGTCTGTGAAAATACCCGCTGATCCTGCCAGAAAGCCAGTGAGCTGATAACTTCCTGTGCCCCCTACTACATGACCGACAGAACTCCCGACCCCTGTAGACATGTAGCGAGAGGTCTCCAGGTCAGAATGAAGATCCTTTGCTTCTGAAACTCCATAATCTGCATTTAAAAGTAAAAAACCTTCTGCATGCAGAGAATGCATTAAAATTACAACTAAAGGCAAAAAATAAAATAAAAAAACTTTAGTTTTGAATAGAGTGGAGAGGGATTAGAACCTCTGTCAGTATTTATTGCTGTCTGTGCCCCCGTTATGGAGAATTACCCTCTCTATTTGTCCTGTTTACCATTATAGGATCATTAAAACTAAAAGAAAATCCCACATTTTGGGTGTCCCCAGAAAAAAAAAAAAAAAGGGAGGGGGGGAGAATCTTCCAATGGGGACACTGGCTCTGGTGACAACCAGGCATTTTCTAACTTTGTAGGGATTTCTTTAGTTCCCATTTGGGAGATTTCCCTTCACTTCCTGTCCCATAGCCAAACAGGACACAGAAGGCAAAAAATAAACTGACAGGGGTTATAACCCTCCCTTACTCTGTCCAAAATGTTGTTATATTACAGCCTTTTCCAAAATTGATTCAATTCATTTTCCTCAAAATTATACAAACAATCCCCCATAATGACAACGTGAGAGAAGTTTGTTTGAAATTTTGCAAATTTATTAAAAATAAAAAAAAGGAATAAAATACCATGTCAAGTATCACAGGCTCCACCCACGTACACAAGTATCACAGGCTCCTCCCACCTACATCTATATCACAGACTCCACCCACGTACACAAGTATCACAGACTCCACCCACGTACACAAGTATCACAGACTCCACCCACGTACACAAGTATCACAGACTCCACCCACGTACACAAGTATCACAGACTCCACCCACGTACACAAGTATCACAGACTCCACCCACGTACACAAGTATCACAGACTCCACCCACGTACACAAGTATCACAGACTCCTCCCACGTACACAAGTATCACAGACTCCACCCACGTACACAAGTATCACAGACTCCTCCCACGTACATCAGCATCACAGACTCCTCCCACGTACATCAGCATCACAGACTCCTCCCACGTACATCAGCATCACAGACTCCTCCCACGTACATCAGCATCACAGACTCCTCCCACGTACATCAGCATCACAGACTCCTCCCACGTACATCAGCATCACAGACTCCTCCCACGTACATCAGCATCACAGACTCCTCCCACGTACATCAGCATCACAGACTCCTCCCACGTACATCAGCATCACAGACTCCTCCCACGTACATCAGCATCACAGACTCCTCCCACGTACATAAGTATCTCAGCCTTCGCCATGACACTCAGAATTGAGCTCAGGCTCCTCCTGTTTCCACTGATCATCCTTGAGATGTTTCTACAACTTGATTGGACTCCACCTGTGGTAAATTCAGGTGATTGGACAGGATTTGGAAAGGCCACACCTGTCTATAGAAGGTCCCACAGGTAACAGTGCATGTCAGAGCACAAACCAAGCCATGAAGTCCAAAGAATTGTCTGTAGACCTCGGAGACAGGATTGTATGGAGGCACAGATCGGGGGAAGGGAACAGAAACATTTATGTAGCGCTGAAGGTCCCAATGAGCACAGTGGTCTCCATCATCTGTAAATGGAAGAAGTTTGGAACCACCAGGACTCTTCCTAGAGCGGCCGACCGGCCAAACTGAGGGATCGGGGGAGGAGGGCCTTAGTCAGGGAGGTGACCAAAAACCCGATGGTCACTCTGACAGAGCTCCAGTGTTTCTCTGTGGAGAGAGAAGAACCTTCCAGAAGGACAACCATCTCTGCAGCACTCCACCAATCAGGCCTGTATGGAGGAGTGGCCAGACGGAAACCACGCCTCAGTAAAAGGCACATGACAGATCGCCTGGAATTTGCCAAAAGACACCTGAAGGACTCTGACCATGAGAAACAAAATTCTCTGGTCTGATGAGACAAAGATTGAACTCTGTGGTCTGAATGGGAAGCGTCATGTCTGGAGGAAACCGCTCATCACCTGGCCAATACCATCTCTACAGTGAAGCATCAAAAAGACTTGAGGCTGCAATTGGTGCCAAAAGGGGCTTCAAAGTATTGAGCAAAGGCCGCGATACTCTTGTCCACGGGATTTTATATGAGCACTTTTAGAGTGACCATCGGGTTCTTGGTCACCTCCCTGACTAAGGCCCTCCTCCCCCGATCACTCAGTTTGGCCGGGGCGGCCGGCTCTAGGAAGAGTCTTGGTGGTTCCAAACTTCTTCCATTTACGGATGATGGAGGCCACTGTGCTCATTGGGACCTTCAATGCTTCAGAAATTATTCTGTACCCTTCCCCCGATCTGTGCCTCCATACAATCCTGTCTCGGAGGTCTACAGACAATTCCTTGGACTTCATGGCTTGGTTTGTGCTCCGACATGCACTGTTACCTGTGGGACCTTCTATAGACAGGTGTGTGCCTTTCCAAATCCTGTCCAATCAACTAAATTTACCACAGATGGCCTCCAATCAAGTTGTAGAAACATCTCAAGGATGATCAGTGGAAACAGGACGGACCTGAGCTCAATTCATGTCATGGGAGGAGCCCGTGATTACTTATGCGCATGGGGGGAGCCCGTGATTACTTATGCGCATGGGGGGAGCCCGTGATTACTTATGCGCATGGGGGGAGCCCGTGATTACTTATGCGCATGGGAGGAGCCCGTGATTACTTATGCGCATGGGGGGAGCCCGTGATTACTTATGCGCATGGGGGGAGCCCGTGATTACTTATGCGCATGGGGGGAGCCCGTGATTACTTATGCGCATGGGGGGAGCCCGTGATTACTTATGCGCATGGGGGGAGCCCGTGATTACTTATGCGCATGGGAGGAGCCCGTGATTACTTATGCGCATGGGGGGAGCCCGTGATTACTTATGCGCATGGGGGGAGCCCGTGATTACTTATGCGCATGGGAGGAGCCCGTGATACTTATGTACATGGGAGGAGCCCCGTGAATACTTATGTACATGGGATTTTATTCCTTTTTTATTTTTAATACATTTTCATATGCGCATGGGGGGAGCCCGTGATTACTTATGCGCATGGGAGGAGCCCGTGATTACTTATGCGCGTGGGAGGAGCCCGTGATTACTTATGCGCATGGGAGGAGCCCGTGATTACTTATGCGCATGGGGGGAGCCCGTGATTACTTATGCGCATGGGGGGAGCCCGTGATTACTTATGCGCATGGGGGGAGCCCGTGATCACTTATGCGCATGGGGGGAGCCCGTGATCACTTATGCGCATGGGGGGAGCCCGTGAATACTTATGCGCATGGGAGGATCCCGCAAAACGTATGCGCATGGGAGGAGCCCGTGAAACTTATGCGCATTGGAGGAGCCCGTGATTACTTATGTACATGGGAGGAGCCCGTGAATACTTATGTGCATGGGAGGAGCCCCGTGAATACTTATGTACATGGGAGGAGCCCCGTGAATACTTATGTACATGGGATTTTATTCCTTTTTTATTTTTAATACATTTTCAAAAATTTCAAACAAACTTCTCTCACGTTGTCATTATGGGGGATTGTTTGTAGAATTTTGAGGAAAATAATTAATTTAATACATTTTGGAATAAGGCTGTAACAGAACAAAATGTGGAAAAAGTGAAGTGCTGTGAATACTTTTCAGATGTGCTGTACGTTGAGCTCAGCGTACATTTGTGGCATCCCTCTGTGTCATAACGGTGCGACCTCCATGCACATGTGCGGGAGTGATGTCATAGTGGCATGGACATTCAAGCAGCCGAACAAAATCGAACTCAGAAGGAAGATCGGCAGCCTGTAACCAGCGGGAGCACTGAGCGCACATTACTGGAGGGCATCGTAGGACAGGCAAGTCTGCCCTAATGTGCCAATAGGCAGTGCACACATTATGGCATAAAGCTCCTGGGCCCACCCCACATTTAAAGCGGTTGTATACCCTCAATTACAACTTGCACCTACAGGTAAGCCTAGATTAAGGCTTACCTGTAGGTACAAGAAATATATAAAATATATTTGCAAAGAACGTTTTACAACGTTGTCTACGGTGCATGCGCACCGTAGACAATGGTGCATTTACAGGGTTAATCCCCATTCACAACTACGGCTCACCGCAGTTGAAGTGCCCCGCGCGCAGCGACATCTTCGCTGTTCTGGCCAATCACAGCGCCACAGCGGCGATACCCGGAAGGGTACCTGTGAAGAGATGGCTGGAGGGGGAGAAGAGGACGGCGTTGGGGGGCCCCGATCTAAGGTAAGTGATGCATAATGAGCTAGTATGCTAGTCATACTAGCTTATTATGACTTTGTATTGCAGGTAGTTTTAAAAAAAAAAAAAAAAAAAAAAAAAAGGGAGACCAAAAACCGGGCATACAACCACTTTAATAAAAAACTTGCAGCGTTTAATTCCACTTTAAATCTGGATCGGACGTCATTGGTGTGCGACTTCCTGCTTTTCAACAGACCTCGCTTCTACTACTGATGAGGAGGAGAGGCGTTTGTAGTCCTAGGGTACGGCCAGTGCTGTCCCCCTAGGACAGGGAGTGAGTTATTGGCAGGGTCACCAGGTTAAAAAAAAATAAATAAAAAAAACACAACTAATGCAGCCCAAGGACTGATAAGCTGCAATAGATTTACATTTTTTGGGGTTCTGATATGTTTTAGTGATCAGGTCAGTTTTCTGGCTCAGAACTAGAATGCACTACATGGGGTCAGAGAACGGCAGCTTCCATCAGATCATTTTTCTTTCCCAAAGTTGTTTTGCTTCACAAGGAGGTTCCCTTTAAAGAGCAGAGAGGAGAATATGTAAACCCAACACTTCATATTCTGGATATGTCCCCTCAGCACCATGTACTGCTATCAGAAAGTCTCCTGTACTCTTTGTTTTGCTTCTTTTGTGTGAAATCCCTGGGTGGGGCTGCCAGTGCCGCTGGTTTCCCCCATTTTTAAACTGAACACGCCAGGCATGAGAGCACAGAGTGGTCAGTTCTCTAACTGTGCTGGGAACTCAGCCTGCTCTCCTCCAGTGATCACACTTGTCCTGACCTGTCCCTCCCCCCCCCCCCCCACACACACACAGTTTTTCCTCCCCCCCAGCTCTTATGTAGCAGGGAACAGAGGGAATGTGATCACCTATTAAAAAAAAAGGATTTACCATTTTTTTTTTTTTATCATATCTATAAATAAATGTTGCTTTTCATTACCATTTTAAACTGAATAGGTTGTTTTGAAAGGTGATTATTTTACAACCACTTTAAGAAAAAAATAAATCAAACAGGTCTTCCCTTTATAAAGCCAACAGGTCTTCCCTTTATAAAGCCAACAGGTCTTCCCTTTATAAAGCCAACAGGTCTTCCCTTTATAAAGCCAACAGGTCTTCCCTTTATAAAGCCAACAGGTCTTCCCTTTATAAAGCCAACAGGTCTTCCCTTTATAAAGCCAACAGGTCTTCCCTCCACAGACTGAGTAGTATCTGCACTCCAATAGCCCCCATGTGAGAGCATATTGTAGGTGAACAGTCCTCTTTAGGAGATATCAAGGGTCTATTAGACCCCTCAACATCACCTATGCACCCCCCCTCCCCCCACATTGAAGCTGATCAGGCACAGATCGCATTTGATCAGCTTCATCCCCATCCAGTGCTGTCGGGGGGGAATGACAGCTGTGAATGCTTCTGGGTTCAACCACTAGAGGGGGGGACAGGGAATTAATGATCAGATGTTCACTGAGCTCCCTCCATTCCACCCAGCAACACCCGCAGATTGGAAAGCGGAGTCTGAGATACATAAAGGACGGACGGTAAGTTCCCAGGGACTGTGGAAGTGAATCACTTCTATCAGAATGCCAACAAATCGGCTTGACAAGAACACAAGACTCCCGGGGGATGTAGAAGCCAGGAGTGTGCAAAAGCCGGTGCTACCACCAATGAATGCCTTGTGGTCTGTGGCAGTACGAGGGTTAAAAGCAGGATGCAGCTAAATGAGTTGTGCAAAGAGATTCTACTCACCTCTCCGGCGGCCCGTGTCCTCCTTCCTATACTCGGGTTGCAACTCCTTGATGTTCAACACTTCAAGGAATGATGGATGTCGGTGTCCCCTGCTGCATGTCATGGTTCCATCCTCCGACTGTTGCACCCTGCAGTGACTTAGGGGGTCTGAGGACTGAACCATGATGCCTAGTGGGGGGGCACAGTCACCTAACACTACTAGAAGTGTGAAACGCTGGAGGTCTGCAGACGCTGCAGGACACACGGACCACCAGAGATGCCAGTATAATGCTTCTTCTGCTGCAGGGAACTTTCAGGTCGGGCTCTTTTGCAACTGACAGGATCCCTTTAACCCTCAGTGTACACTACAGACCCGGCCAAAAGTTTTGAGAATGACACAAATATTACATTTTCACAAAGTCTGCTGCCTCCGTTTTTATGATGCCAATTTGCATATACTCCAGAATGTTATGAAGCGCGATCAGATGAATAGCAAATAATTGCAAAGTCCCTCTTTGCCATATAAATGAAATTAAAAGAGAAGTATATTATTTTTTTTAAAGATTTATACTTACCTAGGTGGATGCTGCATCTGTACCCCCCCCCCCCCCCCCGGCGCCTCAAACACTGAGAACCGGGCAATCAAACCCGACCGATCGCTCGGTTCCCAGGGTTTCCTTGAGCTGAGAGCTGGTAACAGTCATCAGCTCTCTCTGCGCCCCCCCCCCCCCCCATGCTCACTGGAGCGCTGGGCTGTGGAGGGGGCGGGAGCAGCTGGCTCAGGCTCTCGGCAGGCTCACTGAGAGGCTGAGCCGGGTGTCGGTCCAGGCATATGGGCGGATCCCGACTCCATTGCCCAAGCCCGGACCGGTTCTGTGACCTTAGCCCTCTTTCTGCTGAAAATGGGTCACAGGAGTGCAGAATGAACTGCACTTCTGTAGAGCCACAGGAAAAGTACAGCCAAACAAGCTTTCCCTGTACTTCTCCTTTAATCCCCCCAAAAAAATTAAAAATTCCACCGAATTTCAGCCCTGCCACAAATGGACCAGCTGACGTGTCAGTGATTATTTCATTAACACAGGTGTAAGGATGAGCTCAGGCGTGTTCGAATGGTCCACGTGCAGAGCCTGCCAGGAAGTCGGCACAGCGCTAATCACAGGCAGTGAGACATTGCCCCGATGTGCGGCTGCAAAGATCGGGCAATGTCTCAATGCCTGTGATTAGCGCATTGCTGCGCCGACTTCCTGGCGGGCTCTGCACGTGGACCATTCAAACACGCCTGAGCTCATACTTACACAGGTGTCAGGGTTGACGAGGACAAGGCTGGAAATCACTATGTAAAGCCGAGGCTGGGTTCACACTAGTACGCCACGACTGTCACCATACTTTGCTCTGCGACATCGGTCCTACTTCTGTCCAACTTGAATGTACAAGATAAGATTTTGCTTCGACTTTGAGATAGTACGACTTGTCCTTTGACCAATCAAAACAATCCCAGTGTGACATAAATTCCTTTCACTGCTGCTGTAATCACCATGTCAGATGTCACAAGTCGGATGGTTAGGACGAGGATCCAACTTCAGCGATATTCAATGGGCTGAAGTAGGACCACAGTAGTGCAGGAACCTTTTTCAAAGTTGGACCAGTTAAGATGTCTCTCATAGGGAACTATGAACTATGCATGTTATAAAATGTATACTTTAATACTATTGGCTTGGTCTATTAAGGACCCTAAGGGGTTCCTCACCGTACCTTTTGGTACCAGGTCGTTTTTATATGTTTGCTCATAGGGAACCATTGATTTACACAGGTCCCAAAGTTGGAGCGTGTCACACCAGTGTGAACCCGGCCTCAGTTAGAATAACAGACTGGCAGCTTTTAAAAAAAAAAAAAAAAAGAAGGAGGAGGGTGGTGCTTGAAATCTTTGTTCTTCCTCTGCCAACCATGGTTACCTGCAAGGAAACACGTGCAGTCATCATTGCTTTGCACAAAAAGGGATTCACAGGCAAGGATATTGCTGCTACTAAGATTGCACCGAAATTAACCATTTACCGGATCATCAAGAACTTCAAGGAGAGAGATTCAATTGTTGTGAAGAAAGCTTCAGGGCACCCAAGAAAGTCCAGCAAGCGCCAGGACAGTTGATTGAGCTGCGGGATCGGGGCACCACCAGTGCAGAGCTTGCTCAGGAATGGCAGCAGGCAGGTGTGAGGACATCGGCACCCACAGCCAGGAGAAGACTTTTGGAGGACGGTCTGGTGTCAAGAAGGGCAGCAAAGAAGCCGCTTCTCTCCAGGAGAAACATCAGGGACGGTCTGATATTCTGCAAAAAGTATTGGGCTGCTGAGGACTGGGGGGGGGGGGGGGGGGGGGGGGGGGGGGGGGAGTCATTTTCTATGATAAATCCCCTTTCCGATTGTTTGGGGCATCCGGGAAAAAGCCTTGTCTGCAGAAGAAAAGGGGAGCGCTACTATCAGTCCTGTGTCATGCATCCTGAGATCATTCATGTGTGTGTGGGTGGGGGGGGGGGGGGGGTGGGGTTGCTTCTCAGCCAAGGGAGTGGGAGGGGCTCACTCACAATTTTGCCATGAAGAATGGTACAAAAACCTCCTCTGAGAGCAACTTCTCCCAACCATCCAAGAGTTTGGTGAGGAACAATGTCTTCTCCAGCATGATGGGGCACCTTGCCACGAGGGCAAAAGTCATAACTAAGTGCCTTGGGGAACAAAACATGTGAATTTTGGGTCCATGACCAGGAAACTCCCCAGACCTTCATTCCATTGAGAACTTGTGGTCAATCCTCCGGAGGCGGGTGAATAAAAAACCCACAAATTCTGACAAACTCCAAGCATTGAATATGGAAGAATGGGGGGCGGCCACCAGTCAGGATGTGGCCCAGAAATGAATGACTGCATGCCGGGGGGGGGGGGGGGGGGGGAATTGCAGAGGTCAGGAAAAAAGAAGGGTCACCACTGAAAATATTGACTCTTTACATCAGGGGTCTCAAACTGGTGGCCCTCCAGCTGTTGCAACTGCAAGTCCCATGAGGCATTGCAAGGCTGACAGTTACAAGCCTGGCAGAGGCATGATGGGACTTGTAGTTTCACAACAGCTGGAAGGGCCGCCAGTTTGAGACTCTTTACATAAACTTCATGTCGGTCAATAAAAGCCTTTGACGCTTATGAAATGCTTTAATTATACTTCAGTATCCCATAATAACATCTGACAAAAAGATCTAAAAACACTGAAGCTGCAGACTTTGTGATAATTAATATTTGTGTCATTCCTCA
>CM053036.1:4378812-4423812 GCA_028564925.1 Lithobates sylvaticus
CATAAGTCCAGAGTCCAAATTAAACAGTCAACACGCGGTAGCCCCACTGATCAAGAAAGAAAATAGAAAGATAATAAAAATATAACAGTAACCAATTTGATATAAAAATAGTAATTAAGAATAAAGTAGAAAACATAATTGACACATTTGGTTTGAATGCAATGAACTTACTTTAAGTTGAGGTTTTGTTTTAATGGTAAAGCATAATAAGTTAAATTAAATGAGTACCACAATATGAAGATTAATAATAAAAAGGACGAATTATACTGAGAACCAATCAAAAGGGGTAGGAAATATAAAAAAGACTCAAAAGAGGAGATAAAAATAAAAAAAAAAATAAAAGGATTTAAAAAAAAGATAATCAACAAATCCAAGGGAAAGAGTAAGAATATGAGAAGAAATCAATTAAAAGAAAAAAATAAAAGAGAAGGTTCAGAAACCAAAAAAAAAATAATTATAAAAAAATAAGAACAGAAATACAAGTCAAAATGAAAATCGTCAGATAGTATCAAGAAAAACAGAAAAAAAGAAAAAAAATTACATTCCAAGGAATAAACATAGAAGAAGAAAAGCGAGATTAAAAGGCAAGATCCAAATAAAAAAAAAAAAAAAAGCAAACAAACGTCCAAAACAACAAAAAAAAAATCAAAAATTCAATATAAAAGAAGAAACAAAACAAACCCAAACAGAAAGAAAAAAAAAACCACAAAAAAAGAAAAACAAAAACAGAAAGGAATAAGAGGTAAAACACAAAAAAAAAGAAAAAAAAAAAAAAAAAAAAAAAAAAGTTCAAAAAACAAAAAAATAGAAATAAGAAGGAGAGTGAGAAGAATAAAAAAAAATAAAAACAAGGTAATAAAAGTCACTATAATAAGAAATTAGAAGACAAGAGACAAAAAAGTCTATGAGCGGAATATTAGGTGGTAAATAACGCAACAACGGCCAACAGCTCACCAAATCCATCCCAACACCCACCATGCTCATTCCGTCGGTTGTCCAGCGCGAAACCAACCCCATGTCCTATTCACGTCGGAAGCACCCAGCACACCACACTATCTGGCTGGTCGTACCCCATCCTAATACCTCCAAGATGGCAGGTATGCACTACAGGCCTGCGCATAAGAACACTGCGGTTGCACGAGTGGGGCCTATAGAATAGAGTGGGGCTCCTGATGGAATGGGGTGGAAGGGGCGGAGTGGGGCTCCTGATGGATGGGGGCGGTGTGGGGCTCCTGATGGAATGGGGCGGAGTGGGGCTCCTGATGGAATGGGGCGGAGTGGGGCTCCTGATGGAATGGGGCGGAGTGGGGCTCCTGATGGAATGGGGCGGAGTGGGGCTCCTGATGGAATGGGGCGGAGTGGGGCTCCTGATGGAATGGGGGTGGGGCTCCTGATGGAATGGGGCGGAGTGGGGCTCCTGATGGAATGGGGTGGGGCTCCTGATGGAATGGGGTGGAGTGGGGCTCCTGATGGAATGGGGTGGAGTGGGGCTCCTGATGGAATGGGGTGGAGTGGGGCTCCTGATGGAATGGGGTGGAGTGGGGCTCCTGATGGAATGGGGTGGAGTGGGGCTCCTGATGGAATGGGGTGGAATGGGATCGGATAGAGGGCAGTCACTGTTCGGCTGATACAATTTCCCTTTTGTTGAGCCAACTTATAGGGCCACCCACAACTTAAAATTGCAACCAATTCCTCCTGCATCTGCTGAAATGCCAGCCACATATGAATGGCTTAAAAAAGAAAGAAAATAGCACAGTAAGGGCAGATTTGCAGATTGAAATGATGTATGTAAAGGGAAGAAGTTAGAATTGAATGGCATTCGATTCCCTGAGGCCGAGGTCTTTAACCACTTCAGCCCCGGACCCAATTTGCAGCTAAAGGACAGGCCCCTTTTTGCAATTCGCACTGCGTCGCTTTAACTAACAATTGCGCTGTCATGCGACGTGGCTCCAAAACAAAATTGGCGTCCATTTTTTCCACAAATAGAGCTTTCTTTGGTGGTATTTGATCGCCCCTGCGGTTTTTATTTTTTTGCGCTATAAACAAAAATAGAGCGACAATTTTGAAAAAAAAATGCAATATTTTTTACTTTTTGCTATATAAATATCCCCAAAAAATATATAAAAAAACATTTTTTTATCCTCAGTTTAGGCCGATACGTATTCTTCTACATATTTTGGTAAAAAAAAAAAATCGCAATTAGCGATTATTGATTAGTTTACGCAAAAGTTATAGCGTTTACAAAATAGGGATAGTTTTATAGCATTTTATTAATATTTTTTTTTTTTATTAGTAATGGCGGCGATCAGCGATTTTTTATTGTGACTGCGACATTTGGCGGACACATCGGACATTTTTGACACATTTTTGGGACATTTGTCATTTATACAGCAATCAGTGCTATTAAAATAGCACTGATTCCTATGTAAATGACAGTTGTAGTTAGGGGTTAACCACTAGGGGGCGGGGAGGAGTCAGTGTGACGTGTTGTGTTTACTTTACTGTAGGGGGCGTGGCTGTACGTCTGACGTCATTGATCGGCGTTCCCGATGACAGGGAACCGCCGATCACTGACAGTCAGTGTAGGAAGCGCGGGGAGAGGTTTGTTTACATAGACCTCTCCCCGTTCTTCCGCTCCGTAACCGATCGCGGGATACCAGCGGCGATCGGGTCCGCTGGTCCCGCGGCCGTGGTCACGGAGCTCCCGACCGGGTCGCGCGCGCGCCGCTGGCGGCGCGCGCCCCCCGGGCAGGCAAATTAAAGGGGACGTACAGGTACGTGCTTTTGCCTGCCCGTGCCATTGTGTTGACGTATATCTACAGGAGGCGGTCGGGAAGCGGTTAATTGACAGTTATATTCACACTGGAAACCCCCATGCTGTAGAAGTAGGGGGGGGGGTGATTTGTCTGCAGAGAATTGATATTCAGACTTTTGCACCATTAATAAATGTATTGAGAGAGAGATTGAGCCAATCATCTTTTGTGCCCGGGTTGTAAAGTTTCTTACCTGGAGATCCTACCAGTAAAATATTTTCTGCAGGCTGACAACCCAAATCCCACGCTTTGCAAATATCAGAGGTGTCGTTATCCTGCCATGTGCGCTTTCAAAGGGCCAAAGGGCTGCCTATCAGAAAGGCCCGATATCACTTCGCCATAAAGCAGCCTAGATGTCCTCTCCTGGGTGATATCCCCCCCCCCCCCCCCACCGCACCTTACATCCTTACAGCAGGCAGAAGGCAGAAGGCACGGCATGTCTGGACAGAGGGCGGGAGCTGCCCAACTTTTTAAGTTAACAAGCCGGTGATTTGTTTCTAGGAAGCGGGCGGTCTTAGCAACCCATCACCTACCTGTTAACACAAATATTTGTGAAGCCCCAGCCCTCTGTCCAGACATGCCGTGCCTTGTACTTGCTGTGTAAGGTAGGATTGGAAAGGTTGGGGAAGGGTTGCGATTGGAAGGGGGGGGGGGGGGAGATTTACTAAAACTGGAGTGCGCAGACCCTGGTGCAGCTGTGCATGGTAGCCAATCAGCTTCTAATTTCAGCTTGTTCAATGAAGCTTTGACAATACTAAGCAGAGCTGCACCAGATTTTGCATCCTCCAGTTTTAGTAAATACTCCCCCCACCACATAGTGTCTTTTCTTTGATGGGATCTCAGTTGGGTGAAGAGACAGAAAGCGTTTGAACATACCTGGGCTGGTGGGGGTGTTGCTGGGCTGTATAGGTGGAGGAGTCACATGGTTAGCGACGGGTACTGAAGGGGTAACGGGAGCTGAGATTTTACCACCAGGAGGGGGTGGAAGCAGAATCCCACCAGCACCGGCACCCCCTCGAGGCTTGGCACCATCCCTCTTCTTAATGTTCTATAGGGAAAGAAAAACATTGCTGAACATTCGTCCTCTCTCTAGTGTATGTTGAATATATATATATAATATATATATATGTATATATATAGTATATATATAGTATATATATATAAATATATTATATATATATATATATATATATATATATATATATATATATATATATATACATATACACACACAAACACACACACACACACACATACACAGGATAGAAGGGCGGCGGTCGTACGTACCCCGATGTTCAGTTTGATCGTCTGACCCTCTTTGAAACCCAAATCCAGCTTGGGGAGATTGTCTTGTCCTTGAGGCTCTTTGGACAGCTCCGTCTCCTGCTTCACCCATCTGTATCAGGAGGACAGTTTAGTAACTAGGCAGACGGTGCAACGTCACAGAAAAACTACACTATACATACAATGAGCTTCCCTTTATTAACCACTTGCTGACCGGGCTTTTTATGGCACTTCTTCTTTACAAGTTTAAATCATTTTTGGCTAGAAAATTACCCCCCCCCCCCCCCCCCCGATAAATGGCCAGGCAAACAAAAAGAGCTATAACAGGAAGGGACAAAATCCTTGTGGCGTCCGGTGTTTCATCAGATTAGGCGACCCGTTAGATTTTGTAACAGAAGTGAGGTTCTGTTGCAGCCATCTTGCTACACCCCGCACTCACCCACAGTAAGGATACAGTGAGAAGGCAGCAAGCGGACATCTTGTTACACCCATCGGAGTCTCTCGGTTACCGAAGTTTTCTGCGATTTTCACGGGTGTGCCCAGTTTTAAAGGTGGGAATAAACTCCCTATTGTTTTGTACCTACAGGTTGGCATATAAGACGACTTACCTGTAGGTACTGTATCCAGTCAGTGACGTCACCAATGCATGTGCACGGGTCTCTCAATGACATCATCGTGGATCGGCCATTCAAGCGGCCGGAGCCTGGAAACCCAGAAGGAAGACCAGGTAATGATGGATTTCCTGTCAGCGGTGACAGCGCACTGCTGGAGGGATCCTTTCACAGGTAAGTATGTCAAAATGTTTTAGTATGCGCATACTAGCACATTATGACATTAACCTGTGGGGCAGCCCCCCCCCCCCCTTCGTTTTTTTTTTTTTAAATGCAGTTTATGACCGCTTTACAACTTGACATGTTTGGTATCCATTTACTCAATGCAACCTCATCTTTTATATATTTTTTTTGTCTTGAAAAATATGCATTTGATGAATAGCTGTTCAAATATCCTACCACAATAAAAATAGAAACTTCCACCATTTTATTCTCCCCTGGGTTACAGTATTTTCTAGCAAAAAAATGGAAGTGGTTCTGTTATCCTGACTGGGCATCATATGACGTTCTTCAGGATAACATACCGCCACGTGCCCGTGGGGGTGCGCATCGCGGCGATCGGTGGAGCGGTGGGTCAGTCTGACATACCGCTACACTGATCTCGGTAAAGAGTCTCCAGCGGAGGCTCTTTACCATGTGATCAGCTGTGTCCAATCCCGGCTGATCACGATGTCAACAGGAAAAGCCAGTGAGCGGCTTTTCCTCACTCGCGTCTAACAAGTCGCAAGTAGAGGAGAGCCGTACAGCGGCTCTCCTGACGGGGGGGGGGGGGGGGGTCTGCGCTGATTGTTTATGAGTGCAGCCCCCCCCCTCAGATGCCCACACTGGACCACCAGGGACTCCACTAGGACCACCAGGGAAGTGGGCAACATGTGGATGGCTCTCCTCTACTCGCGTCTGTCAGACGCGAGTGAGGTAAAGCCGATCACCAGCTTTTTCTGTTGACATCGTGATCAGCTGTGTTTGGACACGGCTGATCACGTGGTTAAGAGCCTCCGCACCGAGATCAGTGTACCAGTGTGTCAGACTGACCCACCGATCGCCGTGATGCGCACACCCACGGGCACGTGGCGGTATGTTATCCTGAAGAACGTCATATGACACCCAGTCAGGATAACAGAACCACTTCCCGGACGTCAATCTGCTATTGACCGGGCGGGAAGTGGTTAAATATTTGTTACTCATGCATTTTTTGCTAGAAAATACTGTAACCCTGGGGAGAATAAAATGGTGGAAGTTTCTATTTTTATTGTGGTAGGATATTTGAACAGCTATTCATCAAATGCATATTTTTCAAGACAAAAAAAAAAAATATATAAAAGATGAGGTTGCATAGAGTAAATAGATACCAAACATGTCAAGTCTTAAAGCGGTAATAAACTGCATTTAAAAAAAAAAAAAAAAGGGGGGGGGGCTGCCCCACAGGTTAATGTCATAATGTGCTAGTATGCGCATACTAAAACATTTTGACATACTTACCTGTGAAAGGATCCCTCCAGCAGTGCGCTGTCCCCGCTGACAGGAAATTCATCTTTACCTGGTCTTCCTTCTGGGTTTCCAGGCTCCGGCCGCTTGAATGGCCGACCCACGATGATGTCATTGAGAGACCCGTGCGCATGCATTGGTGACGTCACTGACTGCATACAGTACCTACAGGTTAGTCTTATTATATGCCAACCTGTAGGTACAAAACAATAGGGAGTTTACTCCCACCTTAAAACTGGGCACACCCATGAAAATCGCAGAAAACTTTGGTAACCGACATTCTCCATGGGCAACACTTCAGCCCGAGATTGTTTAGTATTTTGGGATGTCACGGGTTCTCTCTAAACTGATCATCTGTAAAGAAAAAGCCCTAATAGGCCCTTTATATTAACAAACACATTCACGCCCTATGCTGTATGTTGATATGGGGTGTGTCTTTTAATATATTAATAAGTACAGGATCTCACAAAAGTTAGTACACCGCTCACACGAATACCAACATGTACTGTGACATACTGAAGCAGAGCATGATCCCCTCCCTTCAGAGACTGGGCCGCAGGGCAGTATTCCAACATGATAACCACCCCAAACACACCTCCAAGACCACCTCTGCCTTGCTAAAGAAGCTGAGGGTAAAGGTGATGGACTGGCCAAGCATGTCTCCAGACCTAAACCCTATTGATCATCTGTGGGACATCCTCAAACGGAAGGTGGAGGAGCGCAAGGTCTCCAACATCCACCAGCTCCGTGATGTCGTCATGGAGGAGGGGAAGAGGACTCCAGTGACAACCTGTGAAGCTCTGGTGACCTCCATGCCCAAGAGGGTTAAGCAGTGCTGGAAAATAATGGCGGCCACACAAAATATGGACACTTTGGGCCCAATGTGGAGATTTTCACTTAGGGGTGTACTGACTTTTGTTGCCAGCAGTTTAGACATTAATGGCTGTGTGTTGAGTTATTTTGAGGGGACGGCAAATTTACACTGTTATACAAGCTGTACACTCACTACTTTACATTGTAGACAAGTGTCATTTCTTCAGTTGTTGTCACATGAAAAGATAGAAGAAAAGATTTACACAAATGTGAGGGGTGTGTAAATATATATATATATATATATATATAATATATATATATATATATATATATATATATATATTTATATATATATATATATATATATATATATATATATACATATACACATACACACACACACACACACACACACACACACACACACACACACATTTTTTTTTTAATGTTGATATATATATATGTACGTAGATATGGGGTGTGTCTGTTGATATGAATGTACAGTGGAGCATGAAAATTTTTATTTTATATAATTTTTTTCTTCCTTTTATACTCTTAGCATAGAAGATTACAGGAACGTGAAAACCAAATCTCAGTGCGGCACTTACTTGAAGTGATCCTGTAACGTTACATTGAAGTCAAACGCGTCCCCCCGATCAGAAAAGCCGATACCGATAAACGCGCTCCTCCCTGGTGGTTTATAAGAAAGAAGCAGTTAAAAACAACAACTTTAATTTCTGATAACATGACCAATTCCATATATCCCTACAGCACCCCCCCCCCCCCCGGCTACCCTTTGATCAAAATTCCTGCAATAAGAACTCTCAGTGTTACTCTGCAGTCACCAGATCCTTGTTATTTTTTTCCATTCATTATAAATAATCCATTTAATTGCTGTCACAAAAAAATGAAGAACATCCCTTGTGACAATGTGGGCCGTGACAGGTCCTCTTTATGGAGAGATTTGGAGTCTATTAGACCCCCCCCCCCCCCCCCCCCCGTCTCTCCTCCGCCCTCAAAAGCTTCTCACCAAACTGAGATCGGTTTTGAGGGATTCTGTTAGAAGCAGTTGATATTACTTTATTACAAAAAAAAAAATAATAAAAAAATTGGTCGTTCCTCTCACCATTCCCATCTTGAATTCTAAGCACAAAGTAGCGGCTGGAGTCGGTGACGGTTTCCACCGCGATTCCAGGGAATGCGTCTACCGGAGCCTGAGCGAAGAGTTCCCCTGATAGAGAAAATAACCATCAATGTGGAGTTTTTTTGTATACATGGGAGGACCTATGACCCCAAGAACACCATCCCCCACCGTCATACATGGAGGTCCTATGACCCCAAGAACACCATCCCCCACCGTCATACATGGAGGTCCTATGACCCCAAGAACACCATCCCCACCGTCATACATGGAGGTCCTATGACCCAAGAACACCATCCCCCACCGTCATACATGGAGGTCCTATGACCCAAGAACACCACCCCCCCACCGTCATACATGGAGGACCTATGACCCCAAGAACACCATCCCCCACCGTCATACATGGAGGACCTATGACCCCAAGAACACCATCCCCCACCGTCATACATGGAGGACCTATGACCCAAGAACACCATCCCCCACCGTCATACATGGAGGACCTATGACCCCCCAAGAACACCATCCCCCACCGTCATACATGGAGGACCTATGACCCCCCAAGAACACCATCCCCCACCGTCATACATGGAGGACCTATGACCCCAAGAACACCATCCCCCACCGTCATACATGGAGGACCTATGACCCCCCAAGAACACCATCCCCCACCGTCATACATGGAGGACCTATGACCCCCCAAGAACACCATCCCCCACCGTCATACATGGAGGTCCTATGACCCACAAGAACACCATCCCCCACCGTCATACATGGAGGACCTATGACCCCAAGAACACCATCCCCCACCATCATACATGGAGGTCCTATGACCCCAAGAACACCATCCCCCACGTTCATACATGGAGGTCCTATGACCCACAAGAACACCATCCCCCACGTCATACATGGAGGTCCTATGAACCCCAAGAACACCATCCCCCACGTCATACATGGAGGTCATATGACCCCAAGAACACCATCCCCCACCGTCATACATGGAGGTCCTATGACCCCAAGAACACCATCCACCCACCGTCATACATGGAGGTCCTATGACCCAAGAACACCATCCCCCACCGTCATACACGGAGGTCCTATGACCCCAAGAACACCATCCCCCACCGTCATACATGGAGGTCCTATGACCCCAAGAACACCATCCCCCACGTCATACATGGAGGTCCTATGACCCCCATGAACACCATCCCCCACCGTCATACATGGAGGTCTTATGACCCCAAGAACACCATCCCCCACCGTCATACATGGAGGACCTATGACCCCCAAGAACACCATCCCCCACCGTCCATACATGGAGGTCCTATGACCCCAAGAACACCATCCCCACCGTCATACATGGAGGTCCTATGACCCCAAGACCACCATCCCCCACCGTCATACATGGAGGTCCTATGACCCCAAGAACACCATCCCCACCGTCATACATGGAGGTCCTATGACCCCAAGAACACCATCCCCCCACCGTCATACATGGAGGACCTATGACCCCCAAGAACACCATCCCCCACCGTCATACATGGAGGTCCTATGAACCCAAGAACACCATCCCCACCGTCATACATGGAGGTCCTATGACCCCAAGACCACCATCCCCACCGTCATACATGGAGGTCCTATGACCCCCAAGAACACCATCCCCCACCGTCATACATGGAGGTCCTATGACCCCAAGAACACCATCCCCCCACCGTCATACATGGAGGACCTATGACCCCAAAGAACACCATCCCCCACCGTCATACATGGAGGACCTATGACCCCCAAGAACACCATCCCCCACCGTCATACATGGAGGACCTATGACCCAAAAAAACATTGCCTTGCCTACTGATGGGGTTAATGGCTCATTGATTGATGAACTGTTGCCTGGAATGCTTAAAAAAAAAAATCAGAAGACCCCCTCAGTGATATATACAGTATGTGACAAAAGTAAGTACACCCCTCACAATCCTGTAAATCTTTTCATGTGACAACACTGAAGAAATGACACTTGTCTACAATGTAAAGTAGTGAGTGTACAGCTTGTATAACAGTGTAAATTTGCCGTCCCCTCAAAACAACTCAACACACAGCCATTAATGTCTAAACCGCTGGCAACAAAAGTCAGTACACCCCCTAAGTGAAAATCTCCAAATTGGGCCCAAAGTGTCAATATTTTGTGTGGCCGCCATAATTTTCCAGCACTGCCTTAACCCTCTTGGGCATGGAGGTCACCAGAGCTTTACAGGTTGTCACTGGAGTCCTCTTCCCCTCCCCCATGATGACATCACGGAGCTGGTGGATATTGGAGACCTTGCGCTCCTCCACCTTCCGTTTGAGGATGTCCCACAGATGATCAATAGGGTTTAGGTCTGGAGACATGCTTGGCCAGTCCATCACCTTTACCCTCAGCTTCTTCAGCAAGGCAGTGGTGGTGTTGGAGGTGTGTTTGGGGTGGTTATCATGTTGGAATACTGCCCTGCGGTCCAGTCTCTGAAGGGAGGGGATCATGCTCTGCTTCAGTATGTCACAGTACATGTTGGCATTCATGGTTCCCTCAATGATCTGTAGCCTCCCAGTGCCGGCAGCACTCATGCAGCCCCAGACCATGACACTCCCACCACCATGACACTGCCACCACCATGACACTCCACCACCATGACACTCCCACCACCATGATCAAAAAAAAGTAAAATACTTACTTTTGTGATATTCTATACATAGGCCCCCCCCCTCCCCCCGGTGATCTATAAATACGGCCCCCCTCCCCCCGGTGATCTATAAATACGGCCCCCCCTCCCCCCGGTGATCTATAAATACGGCCCCCCCTCCCCCCGGTGATCTATAAATACGGCCCCCCCTCCCCCCGGTGATCTCATAAATACGGCCCCCCCTCCCACCGGGTGATCTATAAATACGGGCACCCCCTCCCCCGGTGATCTATAATTACGCCCCCTCCCCCCCAGGTGATCTATAAATACGGCCCCCTCCCCCCCCCCCCCCCTCCCACTCCCCCGGTGGGGTGTTGTGGTGATCTATAAATACGGCCCCCTCCCCCGCTAGGGTGATCTATAAAATTACCGGCCCCCCCCCCCCCCCCCCCCCCCCCTCCCCCCGGTGATCTATTAAATACGGCCCCCTCCCCCGGTGATCCTATAAATACGGGCCCCCCCCCCCCCCCCCCCCCCCCCCCTGTGTGATCTATAAATTACGGCCCCCCCCCCCCCTCCCCCCCAGTGTGATCTATAATAACGGCCCCCCTACTCCCCCGCGGTGATCTATAAATACGGCCCCCCCCCTCCCCCCGAGTGATTAATAAATACGGCCCCCCTCCCCCCGGTGATCTATAAATACGGCCCCCTCCCCCGGTGATCTATAAATACGGCCCCCCCTCCCCCGGTGATCTATAAATACGGCCCCCCCTCCCCCGGTGATCTATACATACGGTCCCCCCCTCCCCCCTGGTGATCTATACATACGGCCCCCCCTCCCCCCGGTGAACTATACATACGGCCCCCCCTCCCCCCGGTGATCTTTACATACGGCCCCCCCCCCCGGTGATCTATACATACGGCCCCCCCTCCCCCCGGTGATCTATACATACGGCCCCCCCTCCCCCCGGTGATCTATACATACGGCCCCCCCTCCCCCCGGTGATCTATACATACGGCCCCCCCTCCCCCGGTGATCTATACATACGGCCCCCCCTCCCTCGGTGAGGAGTACCTGTCACCTTGTCCTCCAGTTTGATGAAGGCCACCTTCCCCTTGGATGTCAGTCTCATCCTCCCCGTCCAATCCGGTTCTTCCAACTTCCAGTCCGAGGCCCTGAGAGTACAAACAGGGGGGTCACCCGGGGGAGGGGGGTTATAGTACCAGAGTCCCCTGTACCGCGGTTGGAGGAGGGGTGGATATGGAGGGGGAGGGGTGTTGTAGTACTGAGGTCCCCTCTCCTCTGGGATGGGTGTGAAGGGGTTTTGTAGTGCCTGTATCCCAGATAGTAGGATGTGGGTGAGGGGTATGAAGGGGTGTTATAGTACAGAGTCCCCCCCTCACCTTTATCCCTGGTCGTAGGGATGGGTATGGAGGGGGATTGTAGTACTGAGGTCCCCTCTCCCCTGGTTGGAGGCCTGGGGTGGGAGGTGTTGTAGTAAGGCAGTCCACCCAGGTGGGGGGGGGAGGGGTGTTGTAGTACCTGTACCCCTGGTTGGAGGCCTGGGGTGGGATGTGGGGAGGGAGGTGTTGTAGTACCTGTACCCCTGGTTGGGGAGATGTGGGGAATGGGGGGGGGGGGTGTTGTAGTACACATACCCCAAGTTGGTGAGATGATGGGTATGGAGGGGTGTTGTAGTACAGAGTCCCCCCTCACCTTTATCCCTGGTCACAGGGAAATGGGGGATGGGTATCAGGTGGAGGGGTGTTGTAGTAAGGGGGTCCCCCCGGTTGGAGGGATGTGGAGGATGGGTATGGAGGGTGTTGTAGTACGGGGTCCCCCCCGGGTGGGGGAGGAGTATTGTAGTACCTGTAGCCCCGGTTGGAGGCCCGGGGTGGGATCCGGTACACACTGATCTCCGGTTTCACACACAGCACGGACTCGTATTCGGCCTCCGCCGCCATCTTCACTCCGCCCGACCGACCAGCTGACAGACCGACTTCCGCCCGTCACCATGGAGACCACATCCGGGGAGAGGACCAATCAGAGCCCCGGGGACGTCACGTGACTCAGAGGAACGTCATGGCGCCTTTTCTGAATAAAGTGAAGACGTTCCGCGGGGAGAGGAGAACTCCGCCCCCTACCCCAACCACGCCCCCACCCCGTGTACATCCCTCCCCCACCTCCCCCATACACAGAGCATTGGACACTTTCCTGACCTGTGTGAGAAACCTCCGCTGTCAGCTGTCCCCTCTCCTCTCCCCTCCCCTCTCCTCTCCTCCCCTCACCTCTCCTCACTCCTCTTCCATCCCCCTCTCCTCCCTCCTCTCCTCACCTCCCATCATTTACCTCCCTCACTCCCTCCCTCCCACCTCCCATCCCCTCCTCCTCACCTCCCTTGTTCAGCTGTCCCCTCATCTTCCTCTCTCTCTCTCACTTCCCCTATTCCCAAATACACTCCTGTCAGAGTGTCACCTCTCCTATCCTCATCTCCCTCATGCTCCCTCATTCTCCTCATCTCTATCTCATTCCCTCTTCTCCTCACTCACCTCCTCTCCTCTTCACCTCTAAAAGCATCTTCGCTATCTATCTACATCTGAGATCCTCTCATTATCTCCTTCCTCACCTCCCCTCAGTCTCTCGCCTAGCATCTCTTCCACATCTCATCTTCTTATCTCTCCTCATCTATCACTACCTCCCTCATACTCTCCTCAGCCTCTCCTATCTCTCTCCCTCATCTTTCATCTTCCTCTCTCCTCTACACCATCTTATCTCCTCCTCATCTTCTCATCTCCCTAGATTCGCTCCTCACCTAACTCATCCTCATCTACTCCTCTCCTCATACCATCATTATTCTCATCACATCAATATTTTTTCATTCAATATACTACAGTATCTCTCCCTATTATTCTCAATCATCACTCCTCTCTCTTAAACCTCTCAGCTTATATAATTACAAATATTATCTACTAATCTCTCCGATATCTTCATCATCTCTAACCTCAACTTCTATCATCAATCTCTACTCATATCTCCTAACATGAATCTCTCATCATCATCTAATATAATACCTTACCTATTCTCTCCTTTCTATCTACATACTTCAATCTAATCTAATCCAATCATATACCATATAAATCTCATAAACAATATAACCACCGACCATGAAAGCATGTCACATCTACTATCCTAACTATAACCTCTTCTACCTAATATATCTTATCAATAAATATTATCCAACTATTAGCACATATCACTCACATAAAATATCATCAATTATTAATAAACCATTCATCTATATATGCTCTCCTAATATTAATCGTTATCTAATTTAGATCCTCTCCTAACTCCACTAAATCTATAATAAGCTATAATCACCTATTTATCTCATCTGCTTACAGCTTATCTACGCAAAGAATACTCTCATCTTCTATCCTATAATCAAATACAATCATATATACAGAATCTATACTCATATATCATTAAATCTCTTATGATAGAATAATATTCACTCTACGCCCACTAACTATCTATACTCCTCATATCTCCTATCCTCACCTGCCTCTTTCAATTCTCTCAGCTCTATCTCCTATCCTCTCTAACATAATCTCGTCCTCATCCTTCTCTCTCATTCTCCTCATACTTTCACTTCATCTCTATCATCTCCATCCATCTATCATCCTATTTCTACCTATTTTTCCTTATCCTCATCCTCCCTCATTCTACTCATCTCTCTCATCTTCCTCTCCATCACTATCCTATCTCCTCCTTCATCTTCTCTCATCCCTCCCATTCATTCTCCTCTAAGCTCTCATAATCTCATCTCTCCTCACCTCCCCTTCATCTCCCCTACACATCTACTCATCTTTCCTCCCTCTTTATCTCCTCATCTCTCCTATTCTCTCCTATCCTCACACTCTATGTACATGCTGTCTCTTCTCTACTTCATATCTCCATCTTCTCCTCATTCTACTCTCTCTCCCCTCCCATATTCTATACTTATCTCTCATATTCTCCCCTTCATCACTCCCTATCTCTCACCTACTCCCTACCTCTCTATACTCCTCTCATATACTCAGCTCCCGTCCATCTATTTTCTCTATCCCTATCTCTCCTAACTATCTTCATTCTCATACTCACTCTCCTCATCTCTCCTAATCTCCCCTTAATCTTCCTCATCTATCACTCTCCCTCCACCACTCAACACTTTCCTCTCATCATCGCATCCTCCCTAAATCTCACACCACCTAAAAACACAAACCAAATCAAAATCCCAAAACATAACACAAAACAACATCTCTCTCTCTCAACTCATCTCCATCAATCTTCATCTCCTCATCTCTCCTTAAACAAAAACTCACTCCTCATCTCTCTTCATTCTCTCCTCACATTCTCTCCTCTCCTCATCTCACTCTACTCATATAAATCCTCTCCTCATCTCAAATTCATTCTACTAATTAATCATCTACATCTCTCTCACCTCCTCTCCTACATCTCATCATTCTCTCATCTACTAAAACAATACAATCCTCTCACCACCTCAATAACATCTCTCCTCATCTCTCCTTTTCCTTACCTTCATCTCCCCTCATCTCTCCTCCCCTCATCACTCCTCATCAACTCCTCTCATCCTCATCTCCTCTTCCCTTCAATCTCTCCTCATCTCCCCTCTCCTCATCTCTCCTCATCACTCACTCATCCTCTCCTCTATCTCCACCTCATCTCCCCTCTCTCTCCTCATCTTACCCTCTCTTTCTCATCTCCCTCCATCTCCTTAATTCTCTCCTCATCTCTCCTCAAACTCCTCCTCATCTCCTCATTCCTCTCCTCACTCTCTCTCCCATCTTCCTCCATTATCCTCATCTCTCCTATCTTCTTCTTCTATCATCTCCTCTCTCATCTCCCCTATCTCTCCATCATCCTCTCCTCCCTCTCTCCTTCTCTCCTCTTCTCTCTCCTCCTCATCCTCCTCTTATCTCTTCATCCTCTCATTCTCTCAATCTTCTCCTCTCCTCATCTCTCTCTTCTCTCTTATCTCCTCATCTCCTCATACCTCCTCATCTCTCCTCTCCCTCATCTCTCCCCTCACCCTTCCTCATCTCTCCTCTCCTCATCTCCCCTCATCTCTCCTCATCTCTACTCTCCTCCTCTCTCCCGCTCATTCCCATCTATCTTCACCTCTCATCTTCCACATCTCCCTCATCTCTCCTCACTCTCCTCTCCTCATCTCACTCCCCCTCAACTCTCCTCATTCCTCTCTCCTCCGCCTCATCTCCCCATCTCCCTCATCTCCCTCACTCTCTCTCCTCTCACCACTCTCTCCTCATCTTCTCATCATCCTCATCTCTCCTCATCTCTCCTTCCCTCATCTCTCCTCATCCTCCCCTCATCTCTCCTCATCTTCCTCATCTCTCCTCTCTCCCCTCATCTCTCCTCTCCTTCTCACCTCACTCTCCTCATCTCTCCTCATCTCCCCCTCATCCTCTCATCATCTCACCTCCTCTCCTCCCCATCCATCTCCTATCTCTCCTCACTCTCCTCCCTCATCTCTCCCATCTCTCCTCATCTCTCCTCTCCTCATCTCTCCCTCATCTCTCCTCTCACTCCCCTCAATTCTCTCCCTCATCATCGTCCTCTCTCTCCTCTCCTCATCTCTCCTCATCTCCCCTCATCTCTCCTCATTCTCCTACTCCTATATCTCTCCTCCCCTCATCTCCATCTCCTCTCTCCTCATCTCATCTCTCCTCTCCTCACCTCCCCTCATCTCTCCTCATTCTCCTTTCTACTCTCTTCCTCATCCTTCATCTCATCTCTCTCTCCTCACTCTCCTCATCTCTTCCTCATCTCCTCTCATCTCTCCTCATCTTCTCCTCATTCTCTCTCTCTTCTCTCATCTCCCCTCCATCTCTCTTCCTCTCTCATCCTTACCTATCCTCATTCTCCCTCACTCCCCTCATCTCTCCTCATCTCTCTCCTCATTCTCCCCTCATCTCTCCTCATCTCACCTCATCCATCCCTATCTCTCCTCATCTCTCCTCTCCTCCTCTCCCTCTCTCTCCCTCATCTCCTCCTCATTCTCCATACTCTCCTCTCCTCTCACCTCCCTCCTCATCATCATCCTCTCCTCATCTCTCCTCATACGCTCCTTCTCCTCATCTCCCCTTCATTCTCCTCTTATCTCTCCTCCCTATCTCTCCTCATCTCTCCTCATCTCTCCTCACCTCCTCATTCTCCCCTCATCTCCTCATCTTCCTTTCCCTCTTCTCCTCTCTCCTCATCTCTCCCTAATCTCTCCTCCCCTCATCTCTCCTCATCTCTCCCTCCCATCATCTCTCCTCATCTCCCTCATCTTCCTCCTCATCTCTCCTCAATCTCTCCTCATCTCTTCATCCTCTCTCCTCTCTCCACCTCAATCTCTCCTCATCTCTCTCTCTCTCCTCTTCTCTCTCCTCATCTCTCCTCATCTCTCCTCATCTCCTCTCTCTCATCTCTCCTCTCCTCTCCCTCATCTCTCTCCCTCTCCCTCTCCTCCCCTCATCTCTCCTCATCTCTCCTCTCCTCATCTCCCCTCATCTCTCCTCATCTCTCCTCTCCTCACCTCCCCTCATCTCTCCTCATCTCTCTCTCTCTCTCATCTCCCTCATCTCCCCTCATCTCTCCTCATCTCCCCTCATCTCCCCTCATCTCTCCTCATCTCTCCTCTCCTCACCTCCCCTCATCTCTCCTCATCTCCCCTCATCTCTCCTCACTCTCTCCCTCATCTCTCCTCATCTCTCCTCTCCTCCCCTCACCTCCCCTCTCCTCTCCTCATATCTCCTCCCCTCATCTCTCCTCATCTCTCCTCATCTCCCCTCATCTCTCCTCTCATCTCCCCTCATCTCTCTCCTCTCTCCTCCTCCCCCTCATCTCCCCTCATCTCTCCTCTCTCACTCCCTCATCTCTCCTCATCTCCCCTCATCTCCCCTCATCTCTCCTCATCTCCTCTCCTCCCCTCTCTTCCCCTCACCGCCCCTCTCTCTCCTCTCCTCACCTCCCCTCACCTCTCCTCATCTCTCCTCCCCTCATCTCTCCTCATCTCTCCTCATCTCTCCTCACCTCCCCTCATCTCTCCTCATCTCTCCTTTCCTCCCCTCACCTCCCCTCATCTCTCCTCATCTCTCCTCCCCTCATCTCTCCTCTCCTCACCTCACCTCACCGCCCCTCATCTCTCCTCATCTCCCCTCATCTCTCCTCATCTCTCCTCTCCTCCCCTCACCTCCCCTCTCCTCTCCTCCTCCTCCCTCATCTCTCCTCATCTCTCCTCATCTCTCCTCATCTCTCCTCATCTCTCCTCATCTCTCCTCATCTCTCCTCATCTCTCCTCATCTCCCCTCATCTCTCCTCATCTCCTCTCTCCTCTCCTCATCTCTCCTCATCTCCTGTATTATGTCTGCAGTCTCTGATCATCTCCTGTACTATGTCTGCAGTCTCTGATCATCTCCTGTACTATGTCTGCAGTCTCTGATCATCTCCTGTACTATGTCTGCAGTCTCTGATCATCTCCTGTACTATGTCTGCAGTCTCTGTTCATCTCCTGTACTATGTCTGCAGTCTCTGATCATCTCCTGTATCATGTCTGCAGTCTCTGATCATCTCCTGTACTATGTCTGCAGTCTCTGATCATCTCCTGTATTATGTCTGCAGTCTCTGACCATCTCCTGTACTATGTCTGCAGTCTCTGATCATCTCCTGTATTATGTCTGCAGTCTCCGATCATCTCCTGTATTATGTCTGCAGTCTCCGATCATCTCCTGTACTATGTCTGCAGTCTCTGACCATCTCCTGTACTATGTCTGCAGTCTCTGATCATCTCTTGTACTATGTCTGCAGTCTCTGATCATCTCCTGTACTATGTCTGCAGTCTCTGATCATCTCCTGTACTATGTCTGCAGTCTCTGATCATCTCCTGTATCATGTCTGCAGTCTCTGATCATCTCCTGTACTATGTCTGCAGTCTCTGATCATCTCCTGTATCATGTCTGCAGTCTCTGATCATCTCCTGTACTATGTCTGCAGTCTCTGATCATCTCCTGTATTATGTCTGCAGTCTCTGACCATCTCCTGTACTATGTCTGCAGTCTCTGATCATCTCCTGTATTATGTCTGCAGTCTCTGACCATCTCCTGTACTATGTCTGCAGTCTCTGATCATCTCCTGTATTATGTCTGCAGTCTCTGATCATCTCCTGTATCATGTCTGCAGTCTCCGATCATCTCCTGTATCATGTCTGCAGTCTCCGATCATCTCCTGTACTATGTCTGCAGTCTCTGATCATCTCCTGTATTATGTCTGCAGTCTCTGACCATCTCCTGTACTATGTCTGCAGTCTCTGACCATCTCCTGTACTATGTCTGCAGTCTCTGATCATCTCCTGTACTATGTCTGCAGTCTCTGATCATCTCCTGTACTATGTCTGCAGTCTCTGATCATCTCCTGTATCATGTCTGCAGTCTCTGATCATCTCCTGTACTATGTCTGCAGTCTCTGATCATCTCCTGTATCATGTCTGCAGTCTCTGATCATCTCCTGTACTATGTCTGCAGTCTCTGATCATCTCCTGTATTATGTCTGCAGTCTCTGACCATCTCCTGTACTATGTCTGCAGTCTCTGATCATCTCCTGTATTATGTCTGCAGTCTCTGATCATCTCCTGTATCATGTCTGCAGTCTCCGATCATCTCCTGTATTATGTCTGCAGTCTCTGATCATCTCCTGTACTATGTCTGCAGTCTCTGATCATCTCCTATACTATGTCTGCAGTCTCTGATCATCTCCTGTACTATGTCTGCAGTCTCCGATCATCTCCTGTACTATGTCTGCAGTCTCTGATCATCTCCTGTATCATGTCTGCAGTCTCTGATCATCTCCTGTACTATGTCTGCAGTCTCTGATCATCTCCTGTATTATGTCTGCAGTCTCTGATCATCTCCTGTACTATGTCTGCAGTCTCTGATCATCTCCTGTACTATGTCTGCAGTCTCTGATCATCTCCTGTACTATGTCTGCAGTCTCTGATCATCTCCTGTATTATGTCTGCAGTCTCTGATCATCTCCTGTATTATGTCCGCAGTCTCTGATCATCTCCTGTATTATGTCCGCAGTCTCTGATCATCTCCTGTATTATGTCCGCAGTCTCTGATCATCTCCTGTATTATGTCCGCAGTCTCTGATCATCTCCTGTATTATGTCCGCAGTCTCTGATCATCTCCTGTATTATGTCTGCAGTCTCTGATCATCTCCTGTATTATGTCCGCAGTCTCTGATCATCTCCTGTATTATGTCTGCAGTCTCTGATCATCTCCTGTATTATGTCTGCAGTCTCTGATCATCTTCTGTATTATGTCTGCAGTCTCTGATCATCTCCTGCATTATGTCTGCAGTCTCTGATCATCTCCTGTATTATGTCTGCAGTCTCTGATCATCTCCTGTATTATGTCCGCAGTCTCTGATCATCTCCTGTATCATGTCTGCAGTCTCTGATCATCTCCTGTACTATGTCCGCAGTCTCTGAGGAGGAGTCTGGAGAGGAGTGAAGAGCGGGAGCCTCACCGGGACGGGGTGGACCATGGAGAGAAGAAAGTCGGATGAGATCAGAGCCGCCAAGCTGGGGTCCGGAGGGGGCCGTCTGTCTGGGCCATGCACGGTGCACCAGAGGGGAGGTCAGTGACAGCACCACCAGGTTAGTCTGAGGGGGGGGGGCACTGATATTACGGTTCCCTCTTCTTTAACCCCTTCAATACAAGGGGGCATTTAGACACCTTCCTGCCCAGGCCAATTTACGGCTTTCAGCGCTGTCGCATTTTGAATGACAATTGCGCGGTCATACTACACTGTACCCAAATGAAATTGTTATTTTGTCCCCACAAATAAAGCTTTCTTTTGGTGGTATTTGATCACCTCTGCGACTTTTTATTTTTTTTTTGCGCAACAAATAATAAAAGACCGAAAAAAAAACAAGTTTATCTTTGTTTCTGTAAATTCTTTTTGTAAATAAGTAAGTTTTTCTTCTTCAATGACGGGCATTGATATGGCTGCACTGATGGGCACCGATGAGGTGGCACTGATGATAGGCACTGATAGGTGGCACTGGGCACTGATAGGTGGCACTGGTATGCGGCACTGATGGGCACTCATAGGCGGCACTGATAGGTGGCACAGATGGGCACTGATAGGTGGGCACTGGACATATATGGGCACTGATAGGTGGTACTGATGACACTGATTGGTGGCACGGATGGGTGGCATCACGTTATATAATGGTGCCAGTCAGTGCCCATTTGTGGGCACTGATTGGGCATAATTTGCACATGTGGATGGCCATGGGGTACATGCCTGGCCATCCACATGTTGCCCCCTTCCCTGGTGGTCCAGTGTGGGCATCCAAGGGGGGGCTGCGCTGATAAACAATCAGCGCAGACCCCCCCTCTCAGGAGAGCCGCCGATCAGCTCTCCTCTACTCACGTCTGTCAGACGCGAGTGAGGAAAAGCCGATCAAAGGCTTTTCCTGTTGACATCGTGATCAGCTGTGATTGGACACGGCTGATCAAGTGGTAAAGAGTCTCTGTCGGAGGCTCTTTACCAAGATCGGTGTAGCGGTGTGTCAGACTGAGACGCCGCACCACTGATCACTGCGATGTGTGCCCCCCACGGGTGCGTGACGGCTGTTATCCTGAAGGACGTCATATGACGCCCAGTCAGGATAACTGAACCACCTCCCGGCCGTCATTCTGCTGTAGGCCGGGCGGGAAGGGGTTAAATACGATTATTCGTTATGATAAAGTTAAAAAACCAAGGAAGTCATCACAGCACAGGGATGGGGGGGGGGGCCTCATAATGAACACAGGGATGGGGGGAGCCCCTCATAATGAACACAGGGATGGGGGGGGCCCTCATAATGAACACAGGGATGGGGGGGGCCCCTCATAATGAACACAGGGATGGGGGGAGCCCCTCATCATGAACACAGGGATGGGGGGGCGCCCCTCATAATGAACACAGGGATGGGGGGAGCCCCTCATAATGAACACAGGGATGGTGGGAGCCCCCCATAATGAACACAGGGATGTAGGGAGCCCCTCATAATGAACACAGGGATGGTGGGAGCCCCCCATAATGAACACAGGGATGGGGGGAGCCCCCCATAATGAACACAGGGATGGTGGAGCCCCTCATAATGAACACAGGGATAGGGAGAGCCCCTCATAATGAACACAGGGATGGTGGGAGCCCCCCATAATGAACACAGGGATGGTGGGAGCCCCCCATAATGAACACAGGGATGGGGGGAGCCCCTCATAATGAACACAGGGGTGGGGGGAGCCCCTCATAATGAGCACAGGGATGGGGGGAGCCCCTCATAATGAACACAGGGATGAGGGAGCCCCTCATAATGAACACAGGGATAGGGGAGCCCCTCATAATGAACACAGGGATGGTGGAGCCCCTCATAATGAACACAGGGATGGTGGAGCCCCTCATAATGAACACAGGGATGGGGGAGCCCCTCATAATGAACACAGGGATGGGGGGAGCCCCTCATAATGAACACAGGGATGGGGGGAGCCCCTCATAATGAACACAGGGATGGTGGAGCCCCTCATAATGAACACAGGGATGGTGGAGCCCCTCATAATGAACACAGGGATGGTGGAGCCCCTCATAATGAACACAGGGATGGGGGAGCCCCTCATAATGAACACAGGGATGGGGGGAGCCCCTCATAATGAACACAGGGGTGGGGGGAGCCCCTCATAATGAACACAGGGATGGGGGAGCCCCACATAATGAACACAGGGATGGGGGGAGCCCCTCATAATGAACACAGGGATGGGGGGAGCCCCTCATAATGAACACAGGGGTGGGGGGAGCCCCTCATAATGAACACAGGGGTGGGGGGAGCCCCTCATAATGAACACAGGGATGGGGGAGCCTCTCATAATGAACACAGGGATGGGGGAGCCTCTCATAATGAACACAGGGATGGTGGGAGCCCCCCATAATGAACACAGGGATGGTGGGAGCCCCCCATAATGAACACAGGGATGGTGGGAGCCCCTCATAATGAACACAGGGATGGGGGGAGCCCCTCATAATGAACACAAGGATGGGGGAGCCCCTCATAATGAACACAGGGATGGGGGGAGCCCCTCATAATGAACACAAGGATGGGGGAGCCCCTCATAATGAACACATGGATGGGGGAGCCCCCCATAATGAGCACATAAGGGGTGATAATACACGGGGTGTGATGGTGAACAATGGGCAACAGTCACAACAGACCAGATTGTGGGCTGATTGGGGTGTCTTCCACCCGGGTTTAAATAGGAAAAAAGGGGGTTAAGGTCTGAAGTGACCACTCTGACACCTCCATCCCTGTTTCCGGATCTGCCGTGGATTTATCCGGATGTTTCGGCGCGGCTGTAATTGGCATTTGCGTTCTGTTGGTCTGGCGCGGTGGTCACAGGTCTGGGGGGGCACCTTTTATGGTTGGGCTCGCTTAAAGCGGGGCTCCACTGCCCCTGACGTTTTTTTTTTTTTTTTTTTCAATGGTCATCAATAAAGAAATGAATTTGTAACTGAGTAACTCACCTGTCCTGTTTCTAGCACTTGTGCCTTTCGTTTTTTATCTTCTAAAAATACTTTATAAAAATTCTCGGTCCGTTCTCCATCTTGCCTGTGGGCATGTGAAACCTCCAGGTGCTCTCTTCCTGGATTTCATTGACGCCCATTCATTGTAACGCAGTAATCTCGCGCATGCGCAGTACAAACAGCATAGGAGCGCCGTCAGCAGCTCCTGTTGCCATCACAACGGCGGTGGCGTCGAAAAAGTCCCGCCCCGTTGTGAGAGCAGAGAACAGACAATCGTCGAGGAGAGAGCGTGAAACTCCCACCGAACGTGACTGTCGTGATGACGCCACGTTCGGTTTCAAGTCTCGCGCTGTCTCGGGCCAGGCCGCCGCACTGACTCCTGGGAGCTATGACACAAGCTCCCAGGAGACAGTGCCGGCGAGGGGATATTATGAAATAGCCGTAATACACCCCGCCCATATCCGAGGGAAGGAGAACCAGGAAGCGAAGAAAACAACTAAAGGTAAGTAAAAAAATAAATAAATACCTACCGTTTCGGATCGAGGAAGGGGAGTATAATATTTTAGATCGAGGTCTTATAATCGGGTGGAGCTCCGCTTTAATTCATGTAGGTAATATATTATTTCTTTACTGATGTCATACTCGCTGTGTAGTAGACATGTGCAATTCGTTTCGTTTTTTTTTTTCGTTTTTTTTTTTTTTTTTTTGTTTCGTTATATTCGTTCATTCGTTATCGTACGAATGAACGAAACGATTCGCTAAAAATTTTAACATATAACAAATCGTTCGAATCGAACGAATACGAAAAACAATGAAAATCCGAAAATAACCAAATTAGAAACAACGAAACTACGAAAGAAGAAAATCCGAAAAACAAAAACAGGAACAACGAAAATCAAAATGAACGAAAAAAATTCGTACATTCGTAACTTTTTTTTTGTTGTTGTTGAATTGGTAATTTTCCGTGTCCCTTACAATGGCGCTGCTTAACGCGCTTCGAATTGATTGAACGGAAAAATTCGTACATTGGTAAGTTTTTTTTTTTTTTTTTCGATTCGTAATTTTCCGTGTCCCTTACAATGGCGCTGCTTAACGTGCTTCGAATGGATTGAACGAAAAATTTCGTACATTCGTAAATTTTTTTTTTTTTTTTTTTTTAGTAATTTTCCGTGTCCCTTACAATGGCGCTGCTTAACGTGCCTCGAATGGATTGAACGATAAAATTCGTACATTCGTAACTTTTTTTTTCGATTCGTAATTTTCCGTGTCCCTTACAATGGCGCTGCTTAACGTGCTTCGAATGGATTGAACGGAAAAATTTGTACATTCGTAAATTTTTTTTTTTTTTTTGTTGAATTGGTAATTTTTCGTGTCCCTTACAATGGCGTTGCTTAACGTGCTTCGAATTGATTGAACGGAAAAATTCGTACATTGGTAACTTTTTTTTTTTTTTTTTTCGATTCGTAATTTTCCGTGTCTCTTACAATGGCGCTGCGTAACGTGCTTCGAATGGATTGAACAAAAAAATTCGTAGATTCGTAACTTTTTTTTTTTGGTTGAATTGGTAATTTTCCGTGTCCCTTACAACGGAAAAACGAATCAACGAAAAAATAACTCTTACGAAATACGAATCGTTACGAATCGACGGAAACGAAAGAAACAAAACGAAAATAAACGCATTTTTCTGTTGTGCACATGTCTACTGTGTAGGCTGCACCATTCTACTACACATATCAGAGTTCACTTATCTCTTCAGCCATACCTACCCATATATTTTATATTTGTTGTTATTTTTGTCATCTTGCGTTCCCCTTGAGCCTCCCTGCCCATACCAACCCCCGTTATGTTGGTCCCCATATACCGTATTTATCGGCGTATAAACACGCACTTTTTCCCCCTTAAAATCGGGGGAAAGTCGTGGGTGCGTGTTATACGCCGATACCCCCCAAAAAAAATGACCAAAAAAAGCGAGCTGCGCCGAAAAATGGCGACCGCCGCAGAAAAACACCGAACCGCGGCCGGAAAAGGCCCGAAGCCGACTGTTCAGCTCTGCTCGTAGTCCCGCCTCCCTGCGCTCATTTCCGAAACAGCAGGGAGGCGGGACTCCATGCGGAGCCGAGCAGTCGGCTCGGTCTTTTTCGGCGGCGCATGCACGGTTTGTCTCGCGGTGGGAAATTTAAACGTGGGCAAGGCAAATGACGCTGACAATGCTGCAAATCACACTGGGCAAACTACAAATGACGCTGGCAAGCTGCAAATGACACTGGGCAAGGCTGCAAATGACACTGGGCAAGGCTGCAAATGACGCTGGGCAAGGCTGCAAATGGCGCTGGGCAAGGCTGCAAATGACGCTGGGCAAGGCTGCAAATGACGCTGGGCAAGGCTGCAAATGACGCTGGGCAAGGCTGCAAATGACGCTGGGCAAGCTGCAAATGACGCTGGGCAAGCTGCAAATGACGCTGGGCAAGGCTGCAAATGACGCTGGGCAAGGCTGCAAATGACGCTGGGCAAGGCTGCAAATGGCGCTGGGCAAGGCTGCAAATGATGCTGGGCAAGCTGCAAATGACGCTGGGCAAGCTGCAAATGACGCTGGGCAAGCTGCAAATAACGGGCAAGGCTGCAAATGACGCTTAAATGTACGTTTTTTTTTTTTTCCCCTAAACTTCTCTTCTAAAACTTTTTTTCCTTAAAATTCCCTCCTAAACTTGGGGTGCGTGTTATACGCCGATAAATACGGTAATTAAATACTATATGCCACATCACTGGTTAACTTATATTCGTATGCAACACAATAAGCTTAATTCATTTTTGGTGTGGATTTCCAAGGGAGCAGCTTTAAACCTAATTAAATAATTGATTGAATTTTTTTAATTATTAATTAATTTTAACTACCAATTATTGCAATATCAAAATTCATTTTGTAATTGTAGAGTTTTTTCTCCAGGCGTGGGGTTGAGACAACCTACTTTGTGGGTGTCTACATTTTAATTCATTTTTATCTATACATTTTGTATATCAATTCCGAGCATTAGAATTCATTACCTTTACGCTTATGTTGCTCTCATTATGTTTTTTTTTGAGACTTGTGCATCTTTATATACACTTTCTAGCTATGTTCCTGGGCACATCTGAGACCGTTGCCCAAGTGCCCCTATACAGACCGTGCTGCTCATCCTGATTTTCTCCTGCTGCGGTTTCCGTTTGCTGAGCCCCCCCCCCCCCCCCTCAGCTCCCGAACTGGATACACTTTACTGCAGTCATCTTGACACCCAGCTTTTGGTGACCCGGCCCAGTGTATTGGTAAGTATGAGGTCTCTCTTTCCTTGACCTCTCTTACCAACCATTCCTTCTGTCCCTATTTTATTTATTTATTCATCAACATATACCCAACTATTTTCATCACTCTTGTTACAGATACAATAACCATGCATTCGTCCCCCTGTAGAAGCGAGCAGAGTCGTGCGAAACGCGTAGGGCACTATCGACGCTTCCTTCATGCTTATATTTGCTGGGTATCTCCGTTGTTGTCGCTCACCCCGAACACCTCGAGGGCCCTTCTCGCTCACCCCGAACACCTCGAGGGCCCACCCCCCTTAGGAGGTAATGGCAAGAAAAACTCTGGATGGCCGCACACTGGAAAGAATTAAAATCCTGTGCTTTTATTGAAAAAATGAAGATCACATCAAATAATCCACAGCAAGGGGGGGTACAAAAACTGACGTGTTTTGCACTGAAATCAGTGCTTACTCATAGCTGGCCCATCCCCCTTACCCTGAACACCTCAAGGGACCATCCCCCCTCACCCTGAACACCCCGAGGGCCCGTCCCCCTCACCCCACACACCCCGAGGGCCCATCCCCCTCACCCTGAACACCCCGAGGGCCCGTCCCCCTCACCCCAAAACACCCCGAGGGCCTGTCCCCCTCACCCTGAACACCCCGAGGGCCCGTTCCTCTTACCCTGAACACCTTAAGGGCCCGTCCCCCTAATCCCCAAAGGCACATCCCCCTCACCCCACACACCCGACCCCCTTAACACCTTGAGGGCCCATCTCCCTCACCCCACACACCTTGAGGGCCCATCCCCCTCACCCCGAGGACCCGTCCCCCTCACCCCGAACACCTCAAGGGCCCATCCCCTCTCACTGCCTGTAAAAGCAATCATACGGCTAAACAGACACTATGACGGCTTTTACATTGCAGGGAATCGCCGGCTGAAAACAAAGATATGTGGATGATGTCTGCAGCTGCACCCGTCATCCCGATATCTCCACTGAAAGTCCAGGGCGTCATATGACAGCGGGGGAAGTGATTAATAATAATCATATTTCTTTTTTATTATAATTTTTTTATTTGCAGGAGCCAATCAGAGGACTTGTGTGCCAATATGATGACTGGGAACATGCTGATAGAAGTAGAGAGCAGAGTGATGCTGGGGGGGTCATGCAATATTACTGCTGGGGGGGAGTATGGGTGTAATATTCCTGATGGGGGGGAGAGTATGGGTGTAATATTCCTGCTGGGGGGGGAGGGGTATGGGTGTAATATTCCTGCTCGGGGGGAGAGTATGGGTGTAATATTCCTGCTGGGGGGAGAGTATGGGTGTAATATTCCTGCTGGGGAGGGGTATGGGTTTAATATTCCTGCTGGGGGGGAGTATGGGTGTAATATTCCTGCTGGGGGGGGGTATGGGTGTAATATTCCTGCTGGGGGGGGAGAGTATGGGTGTAATATTCCTGCTGGGGGAGTATGGGTGTAATATTCCTGCTGGGGAGGGGGAGGGGTATGGGTGTAATATTCCTGCTGGGGGGGGAGAGTATGGGTGTAATATTCCTGCTGGGGGGAGCATGGGTGTAATATTCCTGCTGGGGGGGGAGTATGGGTGTAATATTCCTGCTGGGGGGGGGGAGGGGTATGGGTGTAATATTCCTGCTGGGGGGGAGAGTATGGGTGTAATATTCCTGCTGGGGGGAGTACGGGTGTAATATTCCTGCTGGGGGGGGGGGGGGGGTGTGGGTGTAATATTCCTGCTGGGGGGAGTATGGGTGTAATATTCCTGCTGGGGGGAGCATGGGTGTAATATTCCTGCTGGGGGGGGTATGGGTGTAATATTCCTGCTGGGGGGGAGAGTATGGGTGTAATATTCCTGCTGGGGGGGAGAGTATGGGTGTAATATTCCTGCTGGGGGGGTACGGGTGTAATATTCCTGCTGGGGGGGGGGGTATGGGTGTAATATTCCTGCTGGGGGGAGTATGGGTGTAATATTCCTGCTGGGGGGAGTATGGGTGTAATATTCCTGCTGGGGGGGGGTATGGGTGTAATATTCCTGCTGGGGGGGGGGGGGGGGGGTATGGGTGTAATATTCCTGCTGGGGGGAGTATGGGTGTAATATTCCTGCTGGGGGGGGGGTGTGGGTGTAATATTCCTGCTGGGGGGAGCATGGGTGTAATATTCCTGCTGGGGGGGGGGTATGGGTGTAATATTCCTGCTGGGGGGAGTATGGGTGTAATATTCCTGCTGGGGGGAGTACGGGTGTAATATTCCTGCTGGGGGGAGTATAGGTGTAATATTCCTGCTGGGGGGGGGGGTATGGGTGTAATACCCCCCTGCTGGGGGGAGTATGGGTGTAATATTCCTGCTGGGGGGAGCATGGGTGTAATATTCCTGCTGGGGGGGGGTATGGGTGTAATATTCCTGCTGGGGGGAGTATGGGTGTAATATTCCTGCTGGGGGGAGTGTGGGTGTAATATTCCTGCTGGGGGGAGCATGGGTGTAATATTCCTGCTGGGGGGGGGGGGGGGTGTGGGTGTAATATTCCTGCTGGGGGGGAGTATGGGTGTAATATTCCTGCTGGGGGGGGTAGTATGGGTGTAATATTCCTGCTGGGGAGAGTATGGGTGTAATATTCCTGCTGGGGGGGAGTATGGGTGTAATATTCCTGCTGGGGAGAGTATGGGTGTAATATTCCTGCTGGGGAGGGGGGTATGGGTGTAATATTCCTGCTGGGGGGAGGGGGGGGGTTGGGCTGTGGGTGTAATATTCCTGCTGGGGGGGGGGTATGGGGGGGGGTGTAATATTCCTGCTGGGGGGGGGGTAGGGGGGTATGGGTGTAATATTCCTGCTGGGGGGGAGTATGGGTGTAATATTCCTGCTGGGGGGGAGTATGGGTGTAATATTCCTGCTGGGGGGGAGTATGGGTGTAATATTCCTGCTGGGGGGGGAGAGTATGGGTGTAATATTCCTGCTGGGGAGAGTATGGGTGTAATATTCCTGCTGGGGGGGAGTATGGGTGTAATATTCCTGCTGGGGGGAGAGTATGGGTGTAATATTCCTGCTGGGGGGGGGGGGTATGGGTGTAATATTCCTGCTGGGGGGAGTATGGGTTTAATATTCCTGCTGAGGAGGGGTATGGGTGTAATATTCCTGCTGGGGGGGAGAGTATGGGTGTAATATTCCTGCTGGGGGGAGAGTATGGGTGTAATATTCCTCCTGGGGGGAGAGTATGGGTTTAATATTCCTGCTGAGGAGGGGTATGGGTGTAATATTCCTGCTGGGGGGGAGAGTATGGGTGTAATATTCCTCCTGGGGGGAGTATGGGTGTAATATTCCTGCTGGGGGGGGAGTATGGATGTAATATTCCTGCTGGGGGAAGTATTGGTTTACTATGCGATCTCCTTACTTTCAATATCACCCCAATCGATGCGTGATTTTGCCGCGATTGCTACCTGACAAATTGCAGGACTTCTTTTTGGAGACAGGCGTCCCGCGATTTTGTTTGTGTTATTTGTCAGGTGACAATATTGTCCCTGTGATTGGGGGTGCCATTGAAAGTAAAGGGATCACAATCTGGAATTGCAGTAATTTTGCCCGCGAATCGGAAGGCCTAGGTGTGATCACAGCCTAAGCGTCTTCTATCAGTTGCTGGGTTCACCTTCTATAGATTTTGGGGGAACATTTTCTTCCTCAAACATTCCACACATTCGCTTCATTCTTTATTGCACCGCTAATATATACTGACCTTGTATAACGCTTTTCTCTCTGAGGACTCCAAGTATTGGAGATGGCGTTGGCCGGGAATCGAACCCGGGTCAGCTGCTTGAAAGGCAGCTATGCTTACCACTGCACCACCAACGCAAAGTAGTGTGGGAGGAAACCGGAGTACCCGGAGGAAACCCACGCAAGCACAGGGAGAACATGCAAACTCCATGCAGATAGTGTCCTGGTCAGGATTTGAACCAAGGACCCCAGTGCTGCAAGGCTCACCACTAAGCCTCTGTGCTGCCCATACGCGGCCTCTGTTCTCTAAGGCCCGCCCCCGCTGAGCGGGGTAAATCACTAATGTCCACTCAAAACTCCTCCAGAAGAAATCCAGCCTGCTAGGCCCGAGGGGAACCGAACCAAGTTCTCCAAAAGCTACCTCATATCCAAGAGTTGCCAAGAGTGTAAATGTAGGCATTAAGCTTTAAGGTTAATCGAAAATATCACATTCTAAAGGGAAAGGTAGAACAAGGGGGAGGGGGAGTATGGAAGAGAGAGAGAGGGAAGAAAGGAAGGAGGGGGAAGGGTGGTTGGGGGAAAGGAAGGGGTGTGGGGGTTCCCCCCAACCCTCACTCCCCTTCTTTTCTCTAACCTCCCCTCCCCCCCTACTTTCCTCCCTCTCTCCCTCTTCCACACTCCCCCTCGTTCTACCTTTCTCTTTACAATGTGAAATTTTTGATTACCCTTAAAGCTTCTGCAAAAGCTGCAGAAAGGGAAATAGAGGGCTGATGGGAACACCCTCCAGTTACTGGAGTTCTTGGTGATGCTGGGTATCTCCTCGATCGCTCCTGGTGATGCTGGAGGTTTCTGCAACGTTCTGGTGTTGCTGGATATATATTGACGGCTCACTGTGCAGGGGCCTTGCTGTGCTGGAGCCGGGCGCAGGGGCCTGGCTGTGCTGGAGCCGGGGCGTAGGGGCCTGGCTGTGCTGGAGCTGGGCGCAGGGGGCTGGCTGTGCTGGAGCTGGGCGCAGGGGCCTGGCTGTGCTGGAGCCGGGCGCAGGGGGCTGGCTGTGCTGGAGCCGGGCGCAGGGGCCTGGCTGTGCTGGAGCTAGGCGCAGGGGCCTGGCTGTGCTGGAGCTGGGCTCAGGCCTGGCTGTGCTGGAGCTGGGCGCAGGGGCCTGGCTGTGCTGGAGCTGGGCGCAGGGGCCTGGATGTGCTGGAGCCGGGCACAGGGGCCTGGCTGTGCTGGAGCTGGGCTCGGGCCTGGCTGTGCTGGAGCTAGGCGCAGGGGCCTGGCTGTGCTGGAGCTAGGCGCAGGGGCCTGGCTGGGCGCAGGGGCCCGGATGTGCTGGACCCGGGCACAGGGGCCTGGCTGTGCTGGAGCTGGGCTCGGGCCTGGCTGTGCTGGAGCTAGGCGCAGGGGCCTGGCTGTGCTGGAGCTGGGCGCAGGGGCCTGGCTGTGCTGGAGCTGGGCGCAGGGGCCTGGCTGTGCTGGAGCCGGGGCGTAGGGGCCTGGCTGTGTGGAGCCGGGCGCAGGGGGCTGGCTGTGCTGGAGCTCGGCGCAGGGGCCTGGCTGTGCTGGAGCTGGGCTCAGGGGCCTGGCTGTGCTGGAGCTGGGCGCAGGGGCCTGGCTGTGCTGGAGCTGGGCGTAGGGGTCTGGCTGTGTCTGCTGTGCTGGAGCCGGGCGCAGGGGCCTGGCTGTGCTGGAGCCGGGCGTAGGGGCCGTCTGTGCTGGAGCTGGGCGCAGGGGCCTGGCTGTGCTGGAGCTGGGCGCAGGGGCCTGGCTGTGCTGGAGCCGGGCGCAGGGGCCTGGCTGGGCTGGAGCCGGGCGCAGGGGCCTGGCTGGGCTGGAGCCGGGCGCAGGGGCCTGGCTGTGCTGGAGCCGGGCGCAGGGGCCTGGCTGGGCTGGAGCCGGGCGCAGGGGCCTGGCTGGGCTGGAGCCGGGCACAGGGGCCTGGCTGGGCTGGAGCCGGGCACAGGGGCCTGGCTGTGCTGAAGCTGGGCTCAGGGGCCTGGCTGTGCTGGAGCCGGGCACAGGGGCCTGGCTGTGCTGGAGCTGGGCTCAAGGGCCTGGCTGTGCTGGAGCTGGGCTCAGGGGCCTGGCTGTGCTGGAGCTGGGCACAGGGGCCTGGCTGTGCTGGAGCTAGGCGCAGGGGCCTGGCTGTGCTGGAACCGGGCTCAGGGGCCTGGCTGTGCTGGAGCCAGGCGCAGGGGCCTGGCTGTGCGGGAGCTAGGCGCAGGGGCCTGGCTGTGCTGGAGCCGGGCTCAGGGGCCTGGCGCGGCTGAAGGTCTATGTTGCAGTCTGTTGCGGCTGGCAGCCTCAGTCGGTGTGAGGTTTGGAGCATCTCCCTCCATCGGTCACTGACAAAGTCGAATTCAGGGACTTGTGATGGTAGAAGGCGTCTTCTGCATTTGCTGCAACGCCTCTGCTTAGCCCTCACTTTCATCATCTTCGATCGTTGGATCGCTGGTTTCTTTGGAGAGAAAAAAATATATATTAAAGACAGGAAGTAATGATATCACGTAATTATCACTATATGGAATATTATTGTTGGGTGACTTCTGTTGTTTGCTATGTACTGAGTGAACTTATGAAAGGAAATCCTATTTCAAAGGACCAATCACGATCAGACATTTGCATCAATAGGGACGATCGTTATATAGTTTATAACTGTACAGCCATGCCTACGAAATGTTGGTTTCCTGCGTTTGTAGATGACTTCTATATGGTGCAATGTGGATTGTTTTTCCATCATAAGTTTTAATCTATTGATGGCAATAGGTCACGGCGCCTGCACAACCCAAAAGGCAATGCGGCTCCCCCTGCCCGCCAGTAGGGGGGGCAAAATAGAGAATGCAAAACAGCAGACATCGCAGCCCGATACTTACAGGTTCCATGACGTATGGTGGACGCCCGTTCCCAGCCTCCAGTTCATCCCAGTCGATCCCTTTAAAGAATGGGTGTTGTCGCAGTTTTCCGTACGAAGTTTTCCACTGTAGATTAAAAAAAAAACATATATATATATTAAAAAGAGACATCACAAAAGCAATAACTAAAGAATTGAATTCCCCAATTTTATAGCCCAAATAAGTTAACTTTTTTCCAGTGGACCAGCGAATGGGCGATTACTTACCTCTACTAGTAAGTCGTTGAGTTGGTAATAGAAGGCACTGCTTTGTTCCTCTTCACGGCGGTATTGTGACATGAAGCGGAGTATACAGTAATAGTCGAAGTAGTCGTCGCGATATTCTTTCCATGTTGCCTTTTAAGTATTGGAAAAAAAATTGGAAAAAATTAATCTTTAGATCCCAGAGCATAATAAAATAAATACAAAAACACGATACAGTTCATTCAATTCCTATAGCAATTAATATGTATACATCATAACCGCAGCTGGCTGTGGCATAATTCTGCGACACCGAACCCATACTGGGGGTCCAAGCAAAGTTCCATTTTTTTTTTTTTTTTTGTTACCACCTTTATATTTCATTATTTAACTATTCAGCCCTTTTGGACGTATCTGGTATGTCCAATGTCTGAAGTTCAAAGAAGCTCCCGGCTGTTTCCAGTTTTACTACAGAAGTGATCTAGGTGACTGTAGACCTGACCAATCACTCTGATGTCATTCGTGGGTGACTCCACCCCCACCAAGGCTCCCCCTCATTGGTTCCAAGGCTCTACTGTACCTCCTGGGAGACCCCTGATGTCTTAGGCCCCTTTCACACGGTCGGGCCGTTCAGATCCGCCTGTCAGTTTTGACGGCGGATCTGAACGGGCGCTCCATGTTAGGCTATGGAGCGTCGGATGTCAGCGGAGATATGTTCGCTGACATCCGACCCGGTCCGATCGGCCAAAAGCAGACGTATGGCTCTACGTCCAGATCCGTCGCTGGCGGATCGGATCGGGTGAGATCTGATGAAAACGGACACACTGTCCGTTTTCATCCGATCTCTCCATAGAGACCAGCGGCGCTCGCAAGCCCCTCCCCCTCAGTGAGCAGAGAGGGACTTGTCATCCGCCGGTTCAGCGGAGATCAACGGAGAGATCTCCCGCTGAGCCGGCGGACAGAAGCGGACTCCGTGGAGGCGGAGTCCGCCTAGTGTGAAAGGGGCCTAATTTGGGAGTACCCGTCACCTGCCCAATACTATCACAAAAGGGGGCTTATTAGCCCCCCTGCGATAGCAATAAAGATAAAGTGGTTGTAAAGGCTGAAGGTGCACGCTATGCATGACGGTAAAAAAAACTCTTCTGTGTATAGCTCCACCCACAACCCCCTAATACTCTACCTCCTGAGCCCCATCTCGATTCAGAAATCTGCACGAGAGCCTCGGCTGTCCCGAGACTCCCTCTCCCATTGGCGGAGATGCCAATGGCTCCCGCTGTCAGTCACAGCCAGTGAGCCAATAAGGAGTTAGTGGGGCGGGGGCAGAGCTGTGGCTCTATGTGTCTTATGGACGCATTGAGCGAGGCTCTGGAGCGAGTGTGCCGTCCCGCCCCCCCATAGCAAGCGACTTGCTATGGGAGGGGGGGGGGGGCGGCACTGGTCCTGGGGGAGGAGCCAGGAGCGCTGCAGGGCCCTCAAGAAGAGGAGGTTTGGAGCTGCTCTGTGCAAAACCATTACACAGAGCAGGTAATTGTGACCTGCTTGCTTTTGCTTTTTTAAAGCCGATCCTTAAATACCACTTTAAATATTAAAATGAATTAAAAAAAATATGAAAACCTCCTGTGTAAATAAATATTTTCTAGGCAGCAAAAAAAATGGCTCCAGAGGGGACGTGGTTAAGAACCTCTTTGTGGCCATAAAAACATTACACTAATTGGAAAGTGTGTGACTTACCTCAGCGGGCGAAGCAGACGATGTCTCCGGGCAGAAAGAACGTGCTTTTATCTTTGCCTTTCCAAAGTCGATGATCCTGGCGTGTCCGGTGCTATCGATGAGGACGTTGCTTATATGTATGTCACTGTAAACAAAGAAGAAAAGGGTAAGTGGGCTGTTATCAGCTAGAACGACTAGACTAGACTAAAGGGTCTAAACAAAGGGCCAGATTGCAAGCCTTCAGACTTACGTGGGGGGGGGGGGGGGGGACTGTGGCCAGTGGGAGTGGAAAATGTCCCAGCATCAGTGGATGTAGACAAAGTCTTGGTGGTCAGTGGGAGGAGAAATAGCGTCCCATCATTGGTTGGTATCAGTGGATGTAGATTGTGTCAAAAATAGTCCCAGTTATTGTATCAGTGGGAGGAATAGTGTCCCAGTGTGGAGGAGATCAATCAGTGGGAGTAGTGTCCCATCATTGGTGTCAGTGGGAGGAATATGTCCAGGTATGTGGGAGGAATAGTGTCCCCATCATTGGGAGGAATAGTGCCCCTCATTGGTGTCAGTGGGAGAAATATCATTGCGTGGGAGGAATAGTGTCCCATTGGTGTCAGTGGAGGGAATAGTGTCCCATCATTAGTGTCAGTGGGAGGAATAGTGTCCCATCATTGGTGTCAGTGGGAGGAATAGTGCCCCATCATTGGTGTCAGTGGAAGGAGTAGTGCCCCATCATTGGTATCAGTGGTGAGGAATAGTGCCCCATCATTGGTGTCGGTGGGAGGAATAGTGTCCCATCATTGGTGTCAGTGGGAGGAATAGTGTCCCATCATTGGTGTCAGTAGGAGGAATAGCTCCCTAAAGGCCAGATAGAAGAAAGCAAAGGGCCTTCGGGTGACAGTTCTGAGACCAGTGAGCTGGAACAATAAAATCTGATGGTTCGATTTACTTACTTATGTGTGACGCCTCTGGAATGAAGAAATTGAATGTGGCACAGCAGCTCCGCAGCAACAAATCTGATGGAAAAAGAAGAAAAGGTTTATTAGTGATAAACTTCTCCTATAGTAATCTACATCCACTATTAATATTACCTGATCCTAATGCTACAGGAAATAGATATATTTTTGAAGACATTTTGTATATTGCTAAATCATATTAACAAAATATTACCATAGGGGTATCCATTTTTTATATATATATGTTTTTTTTTATGTGTCTATAAACAAACCCCGATGTATGGAGTCCTTATGGAGTTATTACTGTAAAGGTTTCTAAGTACTAATGAAATGGCTGTTATCTAAGAGCTCAACCATGAATGTCTTCATTATTCCAATCTCTCATTAGTTACATCTTCCCGAATCCCATAAGTAAACCCATGGATATTAAAGTATATTGTTGGGAAGATCAAAGCTACGATCTCAGGTCTATGAGTCCCTCCTATGGAAGTATAGTATAGAGTGCCCCATAGCATGTGGCAAAGTATAGTATAGAGTGCCCCATAGCAAGACGCAAAGTATAGTATAGAGTGCCCCATAGCAAGACGCAAAGTATAGTATAGAGTGCCCCATAGCAAGACGCAAAGTATAGAATAGAGTGCCCCATAGCAAGACGCAAAGTATAGAATAGAGTGCCCCATAGCAAGACGCAAAGTATAGTATAGAGTGCCCCATAGCAAGACGCAAAGTATAGAATAGAGTGCCCCATAGCAAGGCGCATTAAATACAGAGGCCCCTATAAGTGATCTGTCTACAATTTTACATTCTACATCCCTCCCCACTACCAACAAGCTCCATTGTAGTACTTACCTTATGATGTCATCGTCCACTGGATACCTCATGGGTATGAATTCTCCCAGGGTCTCGCCATTTACGTACTCCATGACGTAAAAAAAATAATCCTAGAAGAAGATAAAACAGATACAAGTTATAATGCATTCCAATATCACTATGGGAGTCCACATTCAGCCCTTCACCTTTTTTGTCTTCTCACATTTGGAGACTTTCCATGAAAAATGTTATCGACACGAAGGGTCTCCATGTATTCAGGTCATGGAGTCGCTAGTAATAGTTGGTCACATGTAACTGGGCTTGTTCTGCAATATTGAAGGAGTTATGCTCCTTTTCTCCAAGCAGCAAGAACTGAATAACCTGCTTGGATGACCCTCAAAAGCTCTTCAAGGTTACAGAACCAGTCCAGTTGACTAACCTTCACCAACGCGAATGACTGGAGATCTATTGGTTGGGCAGTAGAATGTGATATTCTATTTTGATTTGGACTCTCCTAAAATTCCCACCAAAATAAGTGAAAGATAAAGTTACTTACCTTCGTATGGAATGTAGCGTATAATTGTGGGCAGACCCCGCTACATCCCATCGCTTCCTGGGCTTTGCGCTCTGTCAGGAAGATGTGAAGAGGTGTGGAAGATCTTCTTTTGGCCCTTTTTACTGCCAGCAGCTCCTCAACGTCTGGATGTGATGCCAGGTACACCTGAAGGAGAAAGAGAAATGGGATATTAGTTGTGGCAATTTCAGGTCAGCTGACCCACCTGCGATTATTTCTTTTTGGGGTTAGATGTAAATTTGCCGCTCACCCGATGGCTCTTTACACCTCTCATGGTCTCCAGTGGTGAGATTTACCCGCTGGAGTTCCCATCTCCACCCTCCCCTATTTTCTGAAAGCTTATGCCGCATTCTCTGCAGTGTAATCTCAATGGAAAACCCACCAGGGAGAGCGAAACCCCTTCCCACCCAACCCTATATTGAGGTACATTTAACCACTTGCAAATAATGCACGTTACGGCACAACCAGGGCTGGACTTACCATTGGACTCGACTGGGCTCAAGCCCATGGGCCCCGCCCAATAGGGGGGCCCCGCCGAGATACATAGCCAAGTACACGGCTCCGCTCACAGTCACGCTCAGTCCCGCCCTATGATGGACATAACACAGGGACTAGGCATGACTGTGAGCCGAGCCGAGTACACTCGGCTCCGCTCGGAACTGCGAGAGGACCAGAGAGCCGCCGAGATACACAGGACTCTGTATCTCGGCGGCTCCATTTTTAAACTTCAAGACTGCAATGACAAGGCTGCAAATGACACTGACAAGGCTGCAGATGGACACTGATAAGGCTGCATTGATGGGCATTTAAATGTAAGCTTCCCTCCTAAACTTGGGGTGCATGTTAACCGCCGGCTCGTGTTATACGCCGATAAATATGGTAATGTATAGAAGGTAGGGCCCGAAAGTGACTCAAGCCTAGGGGCCCCCACCACCCTAAGTCCTGCCCTGGGCACAACCATAACAGGTGTTAAAGCATGGGTGCTCAACCTGTGGCCCTTCAGCTGTGGCAGAACTAAAAGTCCCATCAAGCCTCTGCAGTTTTGGAGGGCCACAGGTTGGACACCCATGTGTTTAAAGCAACAGTATGAATCCAACCTTAAAGCGAGTTATCACTCCTTATCTATTCTATGGATGAAATCTGAGAAACTGTAAATCCGAACACTTACCTTCCCAAACGCTCCCTCTCCGAGAAGCTTATGATAATTGAAGCTTTTTACTGTCAGAGTCTTGGGATCATCTGATTGGATCCTGGTGATTTCTAAAAAGAGAGAAAAAAAAAAGGATTAGTTTACCTCCACCTACATTTGTTTCAGTGATTTTGTTATCAAGTTTTTCCAAGTACGAATAAAGTTAGCTGAACAAGTGTAAGTGGCAATGTGACTACATTCTACTCAATCGTTCCTGTGGGTGAGCCGTATTCTGCAGGGCGGTATTCAACACCGGGGGGGGGGGGGTCTGCACCCGAGGGGCCGGGGTGATTTAATAACGGACAAGTACTTCAAAAGTAGACTTATCCCTTAAGGGCATTTTTTTTAAAGGGCATTGTTCAATTTTTACTAAGGATGGAAATGAGGCCTTTAAAGAGGCCCCTCTGAAAACCAGTTAGAATGGACTCGTATTAGGGGCCAGCCAACACCCATGAGCAATTCAGAATTACAGCAAATAATTCAGGGTGACCATTGAGACAGGTGGCATACTATAATGCCCCGTACACACGGTCGGTCGGAAATTCCGACCACAAAATCCGTCGGATTTTTTCCGACGGATTTTGTCCGACACTGGTGTTGCATACACACGGTCGGACAAAGTTGTCGGAAAATCCGATCATTCTGAACGTGGTGACGTTCGTTGCGTACGACGGGACTCCGTAGAGGCTAGTAGCCAATAGATTTAGTCTTGTAATGTGATCTGAGCATGCGTGGCACTTTGTCCGTCGGAATTCGCTACACACGATCGGAAAAAGTCAGATCGGACTTTGTTGTCGGAAAATTTAAGAGCAGGATCTCAAATTTTTTCCGACAGAAAAAGTCCAATTGCGCCCACACACGGTCGGATTTTCCGCCAACATGGTCCGATAGGACATTTTCCGTCGGAAATTCCGACCGTGTGTAAGGGGCATAAGTCATTGGCCACCACTGCCAATTAAGGCTAAAGTTAGGGGCGTGCGAAATAAACTGCTGTCCACCAATTAGAAGTATCAAAAACCATAGAGAGGTGGCTAGTTGAGGAGGAGCCTCCATCAAAAATTTCTCGGGGACCTATAATTTGTAGATCATCTCTGATCTATTCAGATCTACACTGAGCCCCCACCAATATGAAACATCTCCAAATAAAATTAATCTTGTCCAGCCAACTTTTAAGTCATATTGTTCAGAATTCTTACCTTTGGAAGTATCTTCTCTTTTCTTTTTACGGAAAAAAGCCCTGATCTTGCTGAAGAATGGCTGACATCTGCCCGTAGGGGTGGACGCCTTCAGGGCAGGTTGGCCAGATTCTCCACTAGAGTGGGGCTTGTCCTCTGTAGGCTCCTCTTGGGTGGTCCGTGGATGAAGGCTTGGAAGAACAGCACCGTCTGGAGCGCTGTCGGGCCCGTTGGCAACTTCAGTCTTGATTTGGGTGTCAGACTCATTGTCTGCGTTGGCGGCGATCCCAATCAAGCCGACCTTTTTCCAATCTTCTAGCTGAGCCACGGTCTCTTCAATCGTGGATTCAATCCCACCTGCTGTGGTGGGCATAGCCTCGTCTGACCTGCCTGTGGTCTCGGTCTTGCGTGTCAAGACGAAAGTCCAGGAATATTTTGGGCGCCCTCCGACAGGCACAGTCTTTGTAGAGATGCTGATCTCTACTTCATCTTTTTGGACGCCCACAGCCTTGAGGATTGTGAGCCGAGTCGCCTCAACGTCTGTGGGGTCATTGATTTGTATCGTGTCTTCTGAGTCAGACGCATTGCCCGTAGAAGTGGTGGTGGCCTCAGTCCCGCATTCTGGGAATGACGCGGCCTCCACAACGTCTATGACGTCGGCGGATTGGATCTCGCCTTTTTGGTCCGACTCATTGTCCGTAGTCTCAATCCCGCTCTCTGGGATTGACACGGTCTCTGAAGGGATGCTGATGTGCATCCCATCTCGTGGTGCAGCCACAGTCTCTACAGAAGGGGTGAACTCAGACTCCTCTGCTAGGACACGGATCCTGGTCTGAGTCTCCCCTTCTGGGGTGGGCACGTCGTCTTCATGGTTGGTCGTCTCAGGAGGGATCACAGTTATTTCTGGAGAAAAAAAAAGAAAAAAAAATTAACTTTCATATATTTAGTTTTTCGAGACTTTCAATTATACATTTAAATGAATCACAAGACTGGCTGAACATAAATAAAGCCTAATTGTCTGGCTGCCTTAATCAGTTTCTATGTTCTGTATGTAAAGTGTATGTAAAGCTAAAACTAGAGTGGGAAAGGGTTAATAAAACCCTATTATTATTATTTGCTATCTGTGTCCCACTGAGGAAATATCACTTCACTTCCTGTGCTGGCGATGCAACAGGAAGTGAGAGGAAATCCATACAAAGTTGTGGTGCAGTTACTGGGACAGTTGCCCCCCCCCCCCCACTGGAAGACCTCCCCCGATCCCCAGTTCTGGGGACCAATCCAAAATTTTGGATCACACCTCACTTCCTGTTTCAGGGACGACGGCCATCAGGGCAAATATATACGGGGTGAAATCCCCCAGCAATAGTCATCTGATAGAGCGCCTAACCCATCGGCACTCTTTCTTAAGGACCGCCTCCTGCACATATACGTCGGCAGAATGGCACGGCTGGGCACATCAACGTACAGGTACGTTGTCCTTTAAGAGCCCAGCCGTGGGTCGCGCACGCGCTCTTGACCCGGTCCTGAGCTTCGGGACCAGCGGACCCGAACGCCGCTGGTGTCCCGCGATCGGGTCACAGAGCTGAAGAACGGGGAGAGGTCTGTGTAAACAAACCTCTCCCTGTGCTTCCTAGTGAGGCTGTCACTGATCGGCTGTTCCCTGTCATAGGGAAAGACGATCAGTGGCGTCACACGCCAAGCCACACCCCCCCCTACAGTAAAAAAACACACACAGGACACACTTAACCCCTCCCCGCCCCCTAGTGGTTAACTCCTTCACTTCCAGGGACATTTACACAGGAATCAGTGCATTTAAATAGCATTGATTGCTGTATAAATGACAATGGCCCCAGAAATGTGTCAAAAATGTCCGATGTGTCCGCCATAATGTCGCAGTCACAATAAAAATCGCTGATCGCCGCCATTACTAGTAAAAAAAAAAATTAATAAAAATGCTATAAAACTATCCCCTATTTTGTAAACGCTATAACTTTTGCTCAAACCAATCAATAATCGCTAATTGCGATTTTCTTTTTTTTTACCAAAAATATGTAGAAGAATACGTATCGGCCTAAACTGAGGAAAAACGTTTTTTTTATATATTTTTGGGGGATATTTATTATAGCAAAAAGTAAAAAATATTGAATTTTTTTTTTCAAAATTGTCGCTTTATTTTTGTTTATGCGCAAAAATAAAAACCGCAGGGGCGATCAAATACCACCAAAAGAAAGCTCTATTTGTGGGAAAAAAAAGGACGCCAATTTTGTTTGGGAGCCACGTCGCACGACCGCGCAATTGTCAGTTAAAGCGACGCAGCGCCGAATCGCAAAAAGGGGCGTGGTCCTTTAGCGGCAAATTGGTCCGGGGCTGAAGTGGTTAATGTAAACGGGTGCTGCGGCAGCGTACAGTATACAGATATTTTTTTTTTTTTTTTTTTTAAGTTTGTCTCATGAAAAAAAAAAGATAAATGTGCTTCCAACTGTCACTTCTCCTGTGCAGGTTTTGAATTTCTAGGGAAGCTGTGATTGGTTGGTTGCTGGAATGTGTTGCTAGGCGACAACGTCTGCATACTGCAGAACTATGTTTACATTTCTGCTGTTTGGAATGACACACTATTTCTGGGTTAATGGACAAATATAGGGGTGAGACCCCCCCCCCCCCAATAAAAGATCTTTCAGGGGGTCTAACCCCATAAAAATACATTGTGTCTGTAGATGCACTTCTATCACTGGACTATGAGACGGTGATCCCCCATTTATAAATAATGTGATCGTTTGACTGACAATCACTCCATCATACAGCACTGCACACAGATTAATGTTATAATGTTAATATATAATATCTTTTTTTTTTGGATACACAGTGATGGGGGGTAATCTAAGCCACCAATGGGAATTGGGGGTATAATTAGGGGCGGGGTATATAATCTGCTGTTCACCAATAAGAAGATACAATGTAACTCGAATATAAATAGAATGGATTTTGTTTTTGTTTTTATGGAAAATACATTTTTACCTTCTGGATCCCAACTGCTTTGTTTTTCTTTTTTCCACAACGGAACAGACGGCGGAAAAGAGCCCCAACTCGACCAAAGAATGGCCGCCGTCTGCCCTCGTGGGAGGGGCTCTGATAGGCAGGATCTTTGCAGGGGTGGGGCTTAGTTCCCATGTCCTGTCTGATCTCTGCAGGTTCCTCTCTGGTGGGGGATGGAGGAACAATTTGATTTGTTATAACTTTGCGCTTCATTCTGTACAGAATAAAATTTTTCTCTGAGAGCAAAAAAATCGCTTCCTTCTCCTTACACTGCAAGTCAAAGAATGACTGACCAGCCCCAGAGGCTGTGTCTATAACTGCAGCTACTATGCCACTATGATGTCATCACCAGCCATGTGACCAGGCATCACTTGCGATTGCCGAGTCTCCTGCTCATGATCTCCAATCTATAGGAAGGCGGTGATTGGCTCTGGATAGATTGCTCAGGTCTGACAAACGCATTCAATGCCTAACAGACCAAACACAGCTCTTCATTTCTGTTATCAGCTTATTGATTGGGTAATAAGTTATTTTATTTTTTTGGGGGAGATATTGGCACAAAAGATGTCACCGGTTATCTGACTTCCTGGCCGGGGGATGTTTTAAATCTGCACAAGTGACAGTTTGATTATTTGTTTTTTTTTCATTTCCAGCACTTGTTTACCTCAGAATGAAGTGATGACAGTTGGAGGATCGTTTCCAACTGCCATATCTCTTATGCATGTTTAAAATTTCTAGGAATTCTCTGATTGGCTGAGCTGTGGTTTAGGTCAAATGCATCCGATCCCCTTACAGACCAGAGAAATCGTTCCATATGGCGATATTGTCAGATATACAGTGTGTATATATATATATATATATATATATATATTTTTGTGTGTGTGTGTATATGTGTATATATATATATATACAGACACATGTTAGTACTTTTTACATTTCTTCATTTTTATTTTCTATACCTATTGTATATTGTGTGTGTGTGTGTGTGTGTGTGTGTTTATTTATGAATTTTATTTCTGTGTGTGTGTGTATTTTTTGCTGAAAATATATATATATATACACACACACACACACATGTTAGTACTTTTTACATTTCTTCATTTTTATTTTCAAAAAAATTAAATAAAAATAATAATCTATGTCTATATTAAAATGATTTTTTTATATATATATATATATATATATATATATATATATATATAATATATATTGTGTGTGTGTATGTGTATATATATATATATATATATATATATATATATATATATATATATATATATATATATCATTTTAATATAGATTATTATCTTTATTTAATTTATTTATTTTTTGTAAATAAATTGTCATTGTTTTCAGAAAAAAATGCAGAAACAAAATTCATATTGTACAATAGGTATAGAAAATAAAAATGAAGAAATGTAAAAAGTACTAACATAAGAGTTTATTTTGTCACAAAATTGACAGGCAGCCTCAATACAGCGCGGGATTATCAATGAATAATAAATAACTGTTCATTCCCTTTTAGACAGTTTTGGAATTTAAATAAATATTTTTTAATGCAATTTATAGACAAAAATAAGCAGAAAATTGTTTTTTCCCCCTACATTGACCTGTGTGTATATATATATATATATATATATACCGTATATACTCAAGTATAGGCCGTCCCGAATATAAGCCGAGGCCCCTGATTTACCACAAAAAAACTGGGAAAAGTTATTGACCCGTGTATAAGCCGAGGGGGGGGGGGAATGGAGCAGCTACTGTAAGGCCGCGTACACACGAAGGGACAATCCCGCGGGATTATCCTCTGGACTGAAGTCCAGCGGATAATCCCCTCGTGTGTGGGCGGACTTTTTGGCGCCAAAGTCCGGCGGACTTTTTGGCGCAAAAGTTTTAAGTTTGGTTTTAAAATTATCCGCTGGACTTGGCAGTCCGGCGGACAATCCCGCCGTTAGTAGGCAAGTCCGCAGGACTTTTGAAATGAACGGACTTGCCGCTCATCGGCAAGTCCGTTCATTTAGCACGTGACTTCAGGTTACGTAGCTAG
>CM053036.1:4428812-4663812 GCA_028564925.1 Lithobates sylvaticus
AGATTATTTCGTCACAAAATTAACAGGCAGCTTCAATACAGCACGAGATTATCAATGGATAATAAATAACTGTTCATTCTCTTTTAGACCATTTAGAAATTTTAATAAATATTTTTTAATGCAATCTATAGACAAAAATAAGCAGAATTTTTTTTCCCCCTCTACATTGACCTGTGTGTATATATATATATATATTTGTGTGTGTATGTAATATATGTATGTGTGTGTGTATATATACATACATATATTACATTCACACACACAGGGGCATCTCATAAAATTTGAATATCATCAGAAAGTTAATTTTATTTCAGGAATTCAATTCAAAGAGTGAAACTCCTATATTTTATATAGATGCGTTACACACAGAGTGATGGATTTCACGCATTTCTTTCTTTTAATTTATATAGTACAATAGGTATAGAAAATAAAAATACATGTGAAAGAGACAAGTACTAACATAAGAGTTTATTTTGTCACAAAATTGACAAAAAATATATAAATAACTGTTCATTCTCTTTTAGACAATTTAGAAATTTTAATAAATATTTTTTAATGCAATCTATAGACAAAAATAAGCAGAATTCCCCCCCCCCCCTACATTGACGTGTGTATATATTTTTATATATATATATGTATGTGTGTGTATGGGGGGGGGGGGGGTGACTCTTCAGGCCACTCTAATATATATATATATACATACATATATTACATTCACACAGGTGCATCTCATAAAATTTGAATATCATCAAAAAGTAAATTTTATTTCAGCAATTCAATTCAAAAAGTGAAACTCCTATATTATATATGGATGTGTTACACACAGAGTGATGGATTTCAAGCATTTCTTTCTTTTAATTTTGATGATTTTGGCTTACAGCGAGTGACACCCCAAAATTCAGTATCTCAGAAAATGAGAATATTACATAAGACCAAAAAAAAAAAAAGGATTTTTAATACAGAAATGTTGTCTAATGCCCCGTACACACGGTCGGATTTTCCGATGGAAAATGTCCTATCGGACAATGTTGTCGGAAATTCCGACCGTGTGTGGGCTCCATCGGACTTTTTCCGTCGGATTGTCCGACGGACAAAGTTTTATCTCCTGCTCTCAAATTTTCCGACAACAAAGTCCTATCGGACATTTTCTGATTGTGTGTAGCGAATTCCGACGGACAAAGTGCCACGCATGCTCAGATCACATTACAAGACCAAAGCTATTGGCTACTAGCCTCTACGTAGTCCCGTCGTACGCAACAAACGTCACCACGTTCAGGATGATCGGATTTTCCGACAACTTTGTCCGACCGTGTGTATGCAACACCAGTGTCGGACCAAATCTGATGGTAAAAATCAGATGGATTTTGTGGTCGGAATTTCCGAACGTGTGTACGGGGCATTAGCGAGAATTCTGTCCATGTACAGTATATAATATACACCCAATATTTGGTCGGGGCTCCTTTTGCATGAATTACGCCATCAATGCGGTGTATGCCACGCCACACTGATGGCGTAATTCAGGAGATCAGCCTGTGGCACTTGCCCAAAAATTTGTTTGTTTTCTTTTTTTTTTTCACTGTCCTTTCCATATTATATCATTCGAAAAAAGAAAAGTACATCGTGGTACGAGATCCTCCTGGGATATTCTGATGAACGCCGCCGACAGATTTATATTTTGCTTCCTCTGTATTACTTTTATCCGGATAATCTGTACATTCACTAGTGAAACAGAAGCGGTGTCAGCACTTCCTCTTCTAGACTCGGCAACTCTCACAGTTCCTTGGAAAGTTGGCAATCGTGTGACCGCAGAGCTGCGCTGGACCTTGGAACAATCGTGTGCTGGGTATAAAAAAAAAAAAAAAAAACTTGCAGAGGTTTTCATCCTGTGCATGTAGAATGCGTCCTGTGCAAATGGGGGCAAAATTGAATGTTATTCTGCTATTTTCTTTCCCTGGCAAATGTAAATTTTTTTTTTTTTACAGAAGTCAGGAAAATACCACATTATGGTCACTAGATGGCACTGATGATCATGGATCTAAGTATTTATTTTCTACGATCATTATTCATTATCTAGTGTCCAAATAAGGAGGAGAGGAAAACACAGGAAAGCGCCACCTCAGTGTAGTATTAAAGGAACGTTTTAATTGAAAGGTATGTAATACACTCACAAGATAGAAATGGAAATCAAGCTCATCTGTGTGTATGGGGGGGGGGGGGTGACTCTCCAGGCCACTCTTGGGCCACAGGGCTGCCTAAAGGATCCCCTGATATCTCCCTCATGTCTGGATGATGGTCTCAGATGCCTGGAGAGTCACCCCCCCCCATACACACAGATGAGCTTGATTTCCATTTCTATCTTGTGAGTGTACTACATACCTTGCAATTTAAAACTTTTCTTTAATACTACACTGAGGTGGCGCTTCCTGTGTTTTCTCCTCCTTTCTTATCTGTTCACAGAGCCCCCTCTGAGGAGAGCTGCCGCCATTCATTTTAAGAACTGATCCTTTAAGTGGTTCCCGACCGGCTCACGCAGATATACTGCGGCAGAATGTCTCTCCTGGGCGAAATCCCGTATATATACGGCTTTGCCCAGGAGAGCCACCATCATCAGAAAGTTTAATTATTTCAGTAATTCAATTCAAAAAGTGAAACTCCTATGTTTTATATATAGATGTGTTACACACAGAGTGATGGATTTCACGCATTATATAATGTTTGGTTCTAGTCGTCTTTCTGTGTAAATTTAAGATTGGTTGATTGTTATATTGAAAATAAAGCTTTGTCGGTCGTTAAAAAAAGAAAAAAACCCGGCTCCTAACTTTTTTTATCTGGCTCCTAGATTCCAAGCTAATTTGTCAAGCCCTGCACTAGGGACACATTTAACCCTTTAATCGCCCCCCTGATGTTAACCCTTTCCCAGCCAGTGTCATTAGTACAGTGACAGTATTTTTAGCACTGATCACTGTATTAGTGTCACTGGTCCCCAAAAAAGGTGTCAGTGAGGTGTCCGATTTGTCCGCCACAATGTCACAGTCCCGCTAAAACTCGCTGATCGCTGCCATTACTAGTAAATTTTTTTTTTTTAAATGCCATAAATCTATTCCTATTTTGTAGACGCGATAACTTTTGCGCAAACCAATCAATATGCGCCTATTGGGATTTTTTATTTTTACCAAAAATATGTAGCAGAATACAGATTGGCCCTTAATTGATGAAGAAATTCGATTTTTTTTTTTTTTACATTTTTTTTTATTGGATGTTTTATAGCAGAAAGTAAAAAATTTCGGTCTTTTTTTTTTGTTTATGGCGGTATAAAAATCGTGGAGGAAATTGAAGAAAGCAGCTGAACGGCCGCACTCCGAGTAACACCTTTTATTCGTGGCAAAACAGTGTAGAAGATCCAAAATCTCTTACATGATGGTGATGAAAGGTACAGACAGGCTAACGCGTTTCACATCAATATAGATGCTTAATCGTATCAGCTGCGATTAACCACTTTCAGACCGGACCAATTTGCAGCCAAAGGACCAGGCCCCTTTTTGCGATTCGGCACTGCGTCGCTTTAACTGACAACGTGGCTCCCAAACAAAATTGATGTCCTTTTTTTCCCACAAATAGAGCTTTCTTTTGGTGGTATTTGATCGCCCCTGCGGTTTTTATTTTTTGCACTATAAACAAAAAAGAGCGACAATTTTGAAAAAAAAAAAACGCATTCTTTTTTATTTTTTGCTATAATAAATATCCCTAAAAATATATAAAAAATACGATACGTATTCTTCTACATGTTTTTGGTAAAAAAAATTGCAATAAGAGATTATTGATTGGTTTGCGCAAAAGTTATAGCGTTTACAAAATAGGGGATAGTTTTATAGCATTTTTATTAATAATTTTTTTTTACTAGTAATGGCGGCGATCAGCGATTTTTATTGTGACTGCGATATTATGGCGGACACATCGGACATTTTTAACACATTTTTGGGACCATTGTCATTTATACAGCAATCAGTGCTATTTAAATGCACTGATTCCTGTATAAATGACACTGGCAGTGAAGGGGTTAACCACTAGGTGGCAGTGTAGGGGTTAAGTATGCCTAGGGGTGTGTTTCTTACTGTGGGGGGCGTGGCTGTCAGCTAGTGAATGCTGATCTCTGCTCCAATCACAGGGAGCAGAGATCGGCGTCACTAGTTGCTAGGCAGAACGGGGAGATGCTGTTTATTTCCGCATCTCCCCGTTCAGCCTTCCCGTGAGACGATCGCGGGTGTCCCCGCGGCAAAAGAGTCCGCGGGACCCGCGACCGGCCTCACAGGGGTCCCGACCGGCGCGGGCGCGCGCCGCTCCCGGCGCGCTCCCGATGGCACGGACGGCATTAAGGAGGGACTTATATATATATGCCCTCCTGCCTGTCCGTGCCATTCTGCCGACGTATATCGTCGTGCGCCGGTCGGGAACCGCTTAAGCATCTATATTGATGTGAAACGCGTTAGCCTGTCTGTACCTGTATGCATAAAAGCTGTTATTCGGAGTGCGGCCGTTCAGCCGTTTTCTTCAATTTTCTACACCATGGCACAGCCTGCACCTGAAGTTGTGAGCGGGGGAGGGCGGTTATTAGAGACACCAACACGCTTGGAGCAGCATCGCTTCCTCATAAAAACCGCAGAGGGGATCAAATACCACCAAAAGAAAGCTCTATTTGTGGGAAAAAAAAAGGACGTGAATTTTATTTGGGTACAACGTCGCACGCCCGGTGTCAGTTAATGTAACGCAGTGCCGTAACGCAAAAAAAAATGGCCTGGTCATGGATGGGGGGGGGGGGTGTAAAACCTTCCGGGGCTGAAGTGGTTAAGGGCCATCAGTTCAGTTCAGCCATATCTCTGAAGACGTAACGGTCTGTCCATGTGGGGGAGGGGGGGGGGCGCTCATATAGGGGACACTGTCCTTTCTATATTATATCATTCGAAAAAAGAAAAGTACATGGTGGTGCGAGATCCTCCTGGGATATTCTGAAGAACGCCGCCGACAGATCTCTTCATGTGCAGCTTTATATTTTGCTTCCTCTGTATTACTTTTATCCGGATAATCTGTACATTCACTAGTGAAACAGAAGCGGTGTCAGCACTTCCTCTTCTAGACTCGGCAACTCTCACAGTTCCTTGGAAAGTTGGCAATCGTGTGACCGCAGAGCTGCGCTGGACCTTGGAACAATCGTGTGCTGGGTATTAGACATGTGCACAACAAAAAATTAGTTTATTTTCATGTTGTTTTTTTTCATTTCCGTTGATTCGTAATTTCGTAAGACGTCGGTGTTCCTATTCGTAACGATTCGTATTTTCGTAAGAGTTATTTTTTCGTTGATTCGTTTTTCCGTTAGTTTAATTTTCGTTTATGCGAAATTCGGACGCATTCGTATTTTCGTAGATTTAGTTACATTCGTACTTTCGTTAGATTGATTTATTCGTACTTTCCTAACATTGTTTTCGTAGATTCGTAATCGGAGCATAATTCATAATTTTATGTAATGTGTATGCTATTATTACATTGTAAGCGACACGGAAAATTACGAATCGGAAAAAAAAAAAGTTACGAATGTACGAATTTTTTCGTTCAATCCTTTCGAAGCACATTAAGCAGCGCCATTGTAAGAGACACGGAAAATTCCGAATCGCAAAAAAAAAAGTTACGAATGTACGAATTTTTCCGTTCAATCTATTCGAAGCACGTTAAGCAGCGCCATTGTAAGAGACACGGAAAATTACGAATCAAAAAAAAAAAAAAGTTACGAATGAGCAAATTTTTTCGTTCAATCCATTCGAAGCACGTTAAGCAGCGCCATTGTAAGAGACACGGAAAATTACGAATCGGAAAAAAAAAGTTACGAATGTACGAATTTTTTCGTTCAATCCTTTCGAAGCACGTTAAGCAGCGCCATTGTAAGAGACACGGAAAATTACGAATCAAAAAAAAAAAAAAAAAAGTTACGAATGAGCAAATTTTTTCGTTCAATCCATTCGAAGCACATTAAGCAGCGCCATTGTAAGAGACACGGAAAATTACGAATCGGAAAAAAAAAAAGTTACGAATGTACAAATTCTTTCGTTCATTTTGATTTTCGTTGTTCCTGTTTTCGTTTTTCGGATTTTCTTCTTTCGTACATTCGTTGTTTCTAATTAGTTTTTTTTTCAGATTTTCGTTGTTTTCAGATTTGTTCGATTCGAACGATTCGTTCAAATTTTTAGCGAATCGTTCGTTCATTTGTACGATAACGAATGAACGAAAATAACGAAAAAATACGAATGAACGAAAAAAAACGAAACGAATTGCACATGTCTACTGGGTATAAAAAAAAAAAAAACTTGCAGAGGTTTTCATCCTGTGCATGTACAATTCGTTCTGTGCAAATGGGGGCAACATTTTATGTTATTCTGCTATTTTATTTCCCTGGCAAATGTAATTTTTTATTTATTTTTACAGAAGTCAGGAACATACCACATTATGGTCACTAGATGGCGCTGATGATCATGGTAGCTAAGTATTTATTTTCTACCATCATTAGCTTCATCTAGTGTCCAAATAAGGAGGAGGGGAAAACACAGGAAAGCGCCACCTCAGTGTAGTATTAAAGGAAAGTTTTAATCGCAAGATATGTAATACACTCACAAGATAGAAATGGAAATCAAGCTCATCTGTGTGTATGGAGGGGGGGGGGACTCTTCAGGCCACTCTTGGTCCACAGGACTGCCTAAAGGATCCCCTGATATCTCCCTCATGTCTGGATGACGGTCTCAGACGCCTGGAGAGTCACCCCCCCCCCCCCATACACACAGATGAGCTTGGTTTCCATTTCTATCTTGTGAGTGTATTACATACCTTGCAATTTAAAACTTTGCTTTAATACTACACTGAGGTGGTTCTTCTTGTGTTTTCCCCTCCTTCTTAGCTGGCCCCCTCTGAGGAGAGCTGCCGCCATTCATTTTAAGAACTGATCCTTTAAAGGGGTCGTACACCCTCGTGTTTTTTTCACCTTAAAGGTGCAAAAACTTCTGACGGTGATCAGCCCCCCCCCCCCCCGTTTTACTCACCTGACCCCCTTTAGGTTCCTCGGAGGAGCGGAGACGCGCTATGCCTCTCTGCCTGGGGTTCTCGGCTCTTGATTGGACAGATTGATAGCAGCGCAGCCATTGGCTCCCGATGCTGTCAATCATGTCCAGTGACCCGAGCGTCGTGGGGTGAGGCCGAGTCCTACATTCGGCATCTATGGAAGCCAAATTCTGGGCTTGGGAGCGCGCCCGTAAGGTAACCCCCCCCCCAGGGAGAGCGCTCCTTCTAGGGGGTTATACGATGCGGGGAGGAGCCCAGAAGAGGAGGATCGGGGCCACTCTGTGCAAAACCAACTGCACGGTGGAGGTAAGTATGATGTTTGTTTTAAAAAAAAAAAACACGAAGCTTTACAATCACTTTAACCACTTCAGCCCCAGAAGGATTTATGAATGAATGAATAATTTGTATAGCGCTACAATGCGAACCGAATCGCCTCAAGGCGCTGTAATTAGTGCTTACCCCCCTTCCTGAGCAGAGCGTTTTTTTGCGATTCGGCGCTGCGTCGCTTTAACTGACAATTGCGCGGTCGTGCGACGTGGCTCCCAAACAAAATTGGCGTCCTTTTTCTCCCCACAAATAGAGCTTTCTTTTGGTGGTATTTGATCGCCCCTGCGGTTTTTATTTTTTGCGCTATAAACAAAAATAGAGCGACCATTTTGAAAAAAACGCATTATTTTTTACTTTTTGCTATAATAAATATCCCCAAAAAATATATAAAAAAAATATTTTTTCCTCAGTTTAGGCCGATACGTATTCTTCTACATATTTTTGGTAAAAAAAATCGCAATAAGCGATTATTGATTGGTTTGCGCAAAAGTTATAGCGTCTACAAAATAGGGGATAGTTTTATGGCATTTTTATTAATATTTTTTTTTTACTAGTAATGGCGGCGATCAGCAAATTTTTTTTGTGACTGCGACATTATGGCGGACACATCGGACAGTTTTGACACATTTTTGGGACCATTGTCATTTATACAGCAATCAGTGCTATAATATTGCATTGATTACTGTAAAAATGTCACTGGCAGTGAAGGGGTTAACCACTAGGGGCGGGGGAGGGGTTAAGTGTGTCCTAGGGGCGTGTTCCTAACTGTCTGGGGGGCGTGGCTGTGTGTGACACCACACTGATCGCTGCTCCCGATTACAGGGAGCGGATGATCACTGTGCTGTCATTAGGCAGAACGGGGAGATGCTGTTTACATTGGCATCTCCCCGTTCTTCGACTCCGTGACACGATCGCGGGTATCCCTGCGGCGTTCGAGTCCGCAGGACCCGCGGGCACAGTCACGGAGCTCGCGGCAGGCACGCGCGAGCATGCATGGCGGTAAATTTAATGTAACGTACGGGTGCGTTACTTTGCCCAGCTGTACCATTCTGCCGACGTATTTGTGCTGACAGTAGTTGGCAAACGGTTAAAGGGGTTGTAAATTAAAAAAAAAATTAAATAACAAACATGTTATACTGACCTCCACTGTGCAGCTCGTTTTGCTCAGAGTGGCCCCCGAACCTCCTGTTCTGGGGTCCCTGGGTGGCTGTCTTGGCCCCTCCCCGCAATAGCTAACCCCCTTGGGGAGCTCTCTCCCAAGGGGGGTTACCTTGCGGGCACACTCCCTTCTCACACACTCTGCGTCCTTAGACACAGAGTCTATGTCTCAGTCCCGCCCCCCCCCCCCCCCCCGACGGCCATGTCTTTGGATTTGATTGACAGCAGCGCAAGCCAATGGCTGCACTGCTATCAATCTATCTAATCAATGCTGAGACTCTGTGGAGAAGAGGACGCTGGGGACGAGCTGAGCAAGTAAACAGGCTCAGGTAAGTAAAACGGGGGCTGGGGGGGCCCGTCATTGCCAGGTGTTTTTTCACATAGGATGCATTAAGGTGAAAAAACACGAACCTTTACAACCCCTTTAACCTCCTTGCGACCGCCGGCTGTCAAATGACGGCCAGGCGGCGCAGCATTCAGCGCGGGAGGGCGTCATATGACGTCCTCCCCTTCTGTGCACTCCAGGGAGCGCGCGCGCGCTCTCGTCGTGTCACTGGGCACCCGATGCGCGTGCCCAGTGGCCGCGATGTCCGCTGGTCACCCGCGATTGCCCGGTAACACAGCGGGACCGTGGAGCTGTGTGTGTAAACACACAGATCAACGGTCCTGTCAGAGGAGAGGAGCCGATGGTGTGTTCTCTGTACAGAGAAACACCGATCGGTCTCCTCCCCTTGTGAGTCCCCTCCCCCCACAGTAAGAATCACTCTTAGGGAACATAATTAACCCCTCCCCGCCCCCTAGTGGTTAACCCCTTCACTGCCAGTGTCATTTATACAGGAATCAATGCATTTAAATAGCACTGATTGCTGTATAAATGACAATGGTGCCAAAAATGTGTCAAAAATGTCCGATGTGTCCGCCATAATGTCGCAGTCACAATAAAAATCGCTGATCGCCGCCATTACTAGTAAAAAAAAAAAATATTAATAAAAATGCTATGAAACTATCCCCTATTTTGTAAACGCTATAACTTTTGCGCAAACCAATCAATAATCGCTAATTGCGATTTTTTTTTTTTACCAAAAATATGTAGAAGAATACGTATCGGCCTAAACTGAGGAAAAAAAAAAGGTTTTTTTATATATTTTTTGGGGGATATTTAGTATAGCAAAAAGTAAAAAATATTGGTTTCTTTTTTAAATTTGTCGCTCTTCTTTTGTTTATTGCGCAAAAAATAAAAAACGCAGAAGTGATCAAATACCACCAAAAGAAATCTCTATTTGTGGGGAAAAAATGATAACAATTTCATTTGGGTACAGTGTCGTATGACCGCGCAATTGTCATTCAAAGTGCGTCAGCGCTGAAAGCTGAAAAATGGCCTGGGCAGGAAGGGGGTGAAAATGCCCCTGTAGTGAGGTGGTTAAGGACTGATGGACTCCTATGATTATTGTCATATTATCCATTTATACCTTTACAGTTACTCCATCTTTTTGCACTTTAGTTTCTTTTCCTATATTCATCTCGTGTCCAAATTGAGGGTATTTTCCTGATTCTCTGTACAGGGGGTCCCCGACTTACGAACACCCGACCTACGAACAACCCCTACTTACGAACGGGGCGCTGCGGGGACCCTCCGCCATTTTTCGGTCATTTTTGGCATCTTTCGGCCGTCCTGCGCACGCGCGCCCATACGGAGCTTCGGAAAATGCCGGAAATGTCCGTAATTTGCCGCGCATGCGCAGAACGGCAATAGACGGAACATCGGAAATGTCCGGAAATCTCCGTATTTGTCGGTCTGCGCGTGAGCGGCCGACTTACGAACATTTCCGACTTCCGTACAGGCGGGCAGTCCCTAACGAGTTTGTAACTCGGGGACCCCCTGTATTCGGTATAAATGAAGAACTTTCAACCTGGAGAGGACATAGCCTAATAACATTGAATCTTGCCCAGAACACACATGTAGACGCAGAGGGCGAGCACCTCTGCAAGCTTTTTTTTTTTTAACCACTTTCAGCCCCGGACCAATTGGCAGCCAAAGGACCAGGCCCCTTTTTGCGATTCGGCACTGCGTCGCTTTAACTGACAATTGCGCGGTCGTGCGACGTGGCTCCCAAACAAAATTGGCGTCCTTTTTTTCCCACAAATAGAGCTTTCTTTTGGTGGTATTCGATCGCCCCTGCGGGTTTTATTTTTTGCGCTATAAACAAAAATAGAGCGACAATTTTGAAAAAAACGCAATATTTTTTATTTTTTGCTATAATAAATATCCCCCAAAAATATATAAAAAAAAAAAAACATTTTTTCCTCAGTTTAGGCCGATACGTATTCTTCTACATATTTTTGGTAAAAAAAAAATCGCAATTAGCGATTATTGATTGGTTTGCGCAAAAGTTATAGCGTCTACAAAATAGGGGATAGTTTTATAGCATTTTTATTAATATTTTTTTTTTTTACTAGTAATGGCGGCGATCAGCGATTTTTATTGTGACTGCGACATTATGGCGGACACATCGGAAATTTTTTGACACATTTTTGGGACCATTGTCATTTATATAGAAATCAGTGCTATTTAAATGCATTGATTCCTGTATAAATGACACTGGCAGTGAAGGAGTTAACCACTAGGGGGGGGGAGGGGTTATGGGCTGTGACGTGTGTGTGTTTTTTTACAGTAGGGGGCGTGGCTGATGTCTGACGTCACTGATCGGCTTTTCCGATTACAGGCAGTGTAGGAAGCGCGGGGAGAGGTTTGTTTACACAGACCTCTCCCCGTTCTTCAGCTCTGTGACACCAGCGGCGATCGGGTCCACTGGTCCCGCGGCCGTGGTCACGGAGCTCCCAACCGGGCGGCGCGCTCGCGACCCCACGGCCAGGCAATTAAAGGGGACGTATATACAGTGGTGTGAAAAAGTGTTTGCCCCCTTCCTCATTTCCTGTTCCTTTGCATGTTTGTCACACTTAAGTGTTTCGGAACATCAAACCAATTTAAACAATAGTCAAGGACAACACAAGTAAACACAAAATGCAATTTGTAAATGAAGGTGTTTATTATTAAAGGTGAAAAAAAATCCAAACCATCATGGCCTGTGTGAAAAAGTGATTGCCCCCCTTGTTAAAACATACTATAACTGTGGTTGTCCACACCTGAGTTCAATTTCTCTAGCCACACCCAGGCCTGATTATTGCCACACCTGTTCACAATCAAGGCATCACTTAAATAGGAGCTGCTTGACACAGTAAGGTCCACCAGAAGATCCTTAAAAGCTACACATCATGCCGAGACCCAAAGAAATTCAGGAACAATTGAGAAAGAAAGTAATTGAGATCTATCAGTCTGGAAAGGGTTATAAAGCCATTTCCAAAGCTTTGGGAATCCAGCGAACCACAGTGAGAGCCATTATCCACAAATGGCGAAGACATGGAACAGTGGTGAACCTTCCCAGGAGTGGCCGGCCGCCCAAAATTACCCCAAGAGCGCAGCGACGACTCATCCAAGAGGTCACAAAAGACCCCACAACAACGTCCAAGGAACTGCAGGCCTCACTTGCCTCAGTTAAGGTCAGCGTTCATGCCTCCACCATCAGGAAAAGACTGGGCAAAAATGGCCTGCATGGCAGAGTTCCAAGGAGAAAACCACTGCTGAGCAAAAAGAACATCAAAGCTCGTCTCAATTTCTCCACAACACATCTTGATGATCCCCAAGACTTTTGGGACAACATTCTGTGGACCGATGAGACAAAAGTGGAACTCTTTGGAAGGTGTGTGTCCAAGTATATCTGGCGTAGAAGGAACACTGCATTTCAGAAAAAGAACATTATACCAACAGTAAAATATGGTGGTGGTAGTGTGATGGTCTGGGGCTGTTTTGCTGCTTCAGGACCTGGAAGACTTGCCGTGATAAAAGGAACTATGAATTCTGCTGTCTACCAAGAGATCCTGAAGGAGAATGTCCGACCATCTGTTCGTGTACTCAAGCTGAAACAAACTTGGGTTCTGCAGCAGGACAATGATCCTAAACACACCAGCAAGTCCACCACCGAATGGCTGAAGAAAAACAAAATGAAGACTTTGGAGTGGCCTAGCCAAAGTCCTGACCTGAATCCTATTGAGATGTTGTGGTATGACCTTAAAAAGGCCGTTCATGCTCGAAAACCCTCTAATGTAACTGAATTAGGACAATTCTGCAAAGATGAGTGGGCCAAAATTCCTCCAGGACGCTGTAAAAGCCTCATTGCACGTTATCGCAAACGCTTGGTTGCAGTTGTTGCTGCTAAGGGTGGCCCAACCAGTTATTAGGTTTAGGGGGCAATTACTTTTTCACACAGGGCCATGATGGTTTGGATTTTTTTTCACCTTTAATAATAAACACCTTCATTTACAAATTGCATTTTGTGTTTACTTGTGTTGTCCTTGACTATTGTTTAAATTGGTTTGATGTTCCGAAACACTTAAGTGTGACAAACATGCAAAGGAACAGGAAATGAGGAAGGGGGCAAACACTTTTTCACACCACTGTATACGTGCTTTTGCCTAGCCGTGCCATTCTGCCGACGTATATGTACAGGAGGCGGTTGGGAAGCGGTTAAAGGCACTAACTTTACTTACCGTATATACTCGAGTATAAGCCGAGTTTTTCAGCACATTTTTTTGTGCTGACAATGCCCCCCCTCGGCTTATACTCGAGTCAAGCACTAGAATGACATTTTCTGAACCGACTTTGGGGCCCCGTGTCTCGGAACGCCCAAATTTGGTGTGCAAACCCAGTGGAACCAGCACTACAACATATACAAGATGGGGTTCCTAGCACCAAGTGGCCCTGAGATACGGGGGCCCCAAAGTCAGTCAACTGTGTCCATCTGCAGCAATGTCATTTCGGGACCCTTTGGCTCCAGAGACCCCAAAATTTGGCTGCAGCTAGGGGGCATCTGGGAACCCTTAACTACCAAGATTGAAGTTTGGGGGACCTATGGCTGCAAATGGGCATTGTTGACCCTCTTTTTCACTTACAGTAGCTGCGCATTTCTCACCCTAGGCTTATACTCGAGTCAATACCTTTTCCCAGTTTTTTGTGGTAAAAATTAGGTGCCTCGGCTTATATTCGGGTCGGCTTATCCTCGAGTATATACGGTCTTTATTATCATTTATTCCAGGTACTTGCAGTAGGAGATTGTAAGCTCCTTGAGGGCAGGGACTGATATGAATGTACTATATATATGTAAAGTGCTGTGTTAATTGATGGCACTATATACATTATCTCACAAAAGTAAGTACACCCCTCACACTTGTGTAAATATTTTATTATACCTTTCACACTGAAGAAATGACACTTGTCTACAATGTAAAGTAGTGAGTGTACAGCTTGTATAACAGTGTAAATTTGCCGTCCCCTCAAAATAACTCAACACACAGCCATTAATGTCTAAACCGCTGGCAACAAAAGTCAGTACACCCCTAAGTGAAAATCTCCAAATTGGGCCCAAAGTGTCAATATTTTGTGTGGCCGCCATTATTTTCCAGCGCTGCCTTAACCCTCTTGGGCATGGAGGTCACCAGAGCTTCACAGGTTGGCACTGGAGTCCTCTTCCCCTCCTCCATGATGACATCACGGAGCTGGTGGATGTTAGAGACCTTGCGCTCCTCCACCTTCCGTTTGAGGATGTCCCACAGATGATCAATAGGGTTTAGGTCTGGAGACATGCTTGGCCAATCCATCACCTTTACCCTCAGCTTCTTTAGCAAGGCAGTGGTGGTCTTGGAGGTGTGTTTGGGGTGGTTATCATGTTGGAATACTGCCCTTCGGCCCAGTCTCTGAAGGGAGGGGATCATGCTCTGCTTCAGTATGTCACAGTACATGTTGGCATTCATGGTTCCCTCAATGATCTGTAGCCCCCCAGTGCCGGCAGCACTCATGCAGCCCCAGACCATGACACCCCCACCATGACACTCCCACCACCATGACACTCCCACCACCATGACACTCCCCCCACCATGACCCTCCCACCACCATGACCCTCCCACCACCATGCCTGACTGTAGACAAGACACACTTGTCTTTGTCCTCCTCACCTGGTTGCCCCCACACACGCTTGTCACCATCTGACACCAAATACGTTTATCTTGGTCTCATCAGACCACAGGACGTGGTTCCAGTAATCCGTGTCCTTAGGACACAGGTTGTCACTGGAGTCCTCTTCCCCTCCCCCTAACTAGTCATACGGGCTGCAGGGAGAATTTGGACAATTAGAAAGTGGAATTGTTTTGTAATTTTGTCTAGTTTTTGATGTAAGAGGGCCACCCTCAGGTGTTGATGGGGGAATCCCTCCTGCTGACCCCATTGTGTTCTTCTGGTGGTTGCAGGGGAAGCCATGCCCGCCAGAAGAAGACTGATTATTGCTAGTGGCTAAAACAGCCACTTGCAATAATTGCATGTAAAATCCGGCAGGCCGGTTGTACCCAAGTTGATTGATCGATCAGCTTGGGTACATATTTACATAGTAGGTGAGTTCGAAAAAAAACACAAGTCCATCAAGTCCAACCTATGAACATTCAGTACATTCAGTCAGTCCATACATGGCTTGAATCTCAGCCTGAACCAGCCAGTCTATCCCTGGCTTAACCACTTTCAGCCCCGGACCAATTGGCAGCCAAAGGACCAGGCCCCTTTTTGCGATTCGGCACTGCGTCGCTTTAACTGACAATTGCGCGATCGTGCGACGTGGCTCCCAAACAAAATTGGCGTCCTTTTTTTCCCACAAATAGAGCTTTCTTTTGGTGGAATTTGATCGCCCCTGCGGTTTTTATTTTTTGCGCTATAAACAAAAATATAGCGAAAATTTTGAAAAAAATGCAACATTTTTTGCTTTTTGCTATAAGAAATATCCCCAAAAAATATATAAAAAAACATATTTTTTCCTCAGTTTCGGCCGATACGTATTCTTCTACATATTTTTGGTAAAAAAAAAAATCGCAATTAGCGATTATTGATTGGTTTGCGCAAAAGTTATAGCGTTTACAAAATAGGGGATTGTTTTATAGCATTTTTATTAATATTTTTTTTTTTTACTAGTAATGGCGGCGATCAGCGATTTTTATTGTGACTGCGACATTATGGCGGACACATCGGACATTTACAGTGGTGTGAAAAAGTGTTTGCCCCCTTCCTCATTTCCTGTTCCCTTGCATGTTTGTCACACTTAAGTGTTTCGGAACATCAAACCAATTTAAACAATAGTCAAGGACAACACAAGTAAACACAAAATGCAATTTGTAAATGAAGGTGTTTATTATTAAAGGTGAAAAAAATCCAAACCATCATGGCCCTGTGTGAAAAAGTGATTGCCCCCCTTGTTAAAACATACTATAACTGTGGTTGTCCACACCTGAGTTCAATTTCTCTAGCCACACCCAGGCCTGATTATTGCCACACCTGTTCACAATCAAGGCATCACTTAAATAGGAGCTGCTTGACACAGTAAGGTCCACCAGAAGATCCTTAAAAGCTACACATCATGCCGAGACCCAAAGAAATTCAGGAACAATTGAGAAAGAAAGTAATTGAGATCTATCAGTCTGGAAAGGGTTATAAAGCCATTTCCAAAGCTTTGGGAATCCAGCGAACCACAGTGAGAGCCATTATCCACAAATGGCGAAGACATGGAACAGTGGTGAACCTTCCCAGGAGTGGCCGGCCGCCCAAAATTACCCCAAGAGCGCAGCCACGACTCATCCAAGAGGTCACAAAAGACCCCACAACAACGTCCAAGGAACTGCAGGCCTCACTTGCCTCAGTTAAGGTCAGCGTTCATGCCTCCACCATCAGGAAAAGACTGGGCAAAAATGGCCTGCATGGCAGAGTTCCAAGGAGAAAACCACTGCTGAGCAAAAAGAACATCAAAGCTCGTCTCAATTTCTCCACAACACATCTTGATGATCCCCAAGACTTTTGGGACAACATTCTGTGGACCGATGAGACAAAAGTGGAACTCTTTGGAAGGTGTGTGTCCAAGTATATCTGGCGTAGAAGGAACACTGCATTTCAGAAAAAGAACATTATACCAACAGTAAACTATGGTGGTGGTAGTGTGATGGTCTGGGGCTGTTTTGCTGCTTCAGGACCTGGAAGACTTGCCGTGATAAAAGGAACTATGAATTCTGCTGTCTACCAAGAGATCCTGAAGGAGAATGTCCGACCATCTGTTCGTGTACTCAAGCTGAAACGAACTTGGGTTCTGCAGCAGGACAATGATCCTAAACACACCAGCAAGTCCACCACCGAATGGCTGCAGAAAAACAAAATGAAGACTTTGGAGTGGCCTAGCCAAAGTCCTGACCTGAATCCTATTGAGATGTTGTGGTATGACCTTAAAAAAGGCCGTTCATGCTCGAAAACCCTCTAATGTAACTGAATTAGGACAATTCTGCAAAGATGAGTGGGCCAAAATTCCTCCAGGACGCTGTAAAAGCCTCATTGCACGTTATCGCAAACGCTTGGTTGCAGTTGTTGCTGCTAAGGGTGGCCCAACCAGTTATTAGGTTTAGGGGGCAATTACTTTTTCACACAGGGCCATGATGGTTTGGATTTTTTTTCACCTTTAATAATAAACACCTTCATTTACAAATTGCATTTTGTGTTTACTTGTGTTGTCCTTGACTATTGTTTAAATTGGTTTGATGTTCCGAAACACTTAAGTGTGACAAACATGCAAAGGAACAGGAAATGAGGAAGGGGGCAAACACTTTTTCACACCACTGTATACGTGCTTTTGCCTAGCCGTGCCATTCTGCTGACGTATATGTACAGGAGGCGGTTGGGAAGCGGTTAAAGGCACTAACTTTACTTACCGTATATACTCGAGTATAAGCCGAGTTTTTCAGCACATTTTTTTGTGCTGACAATGCCCCCCCCTCGGCTTATACTCGAGTCAAGCACTAGAATGACATTTTCTGAACCGACTTTGGGGCCCCGTGTCTCGGAACGCCCAAATTTGGTGTGCAAACCCAGTGGAACCAGCACTACAACATATACAAGATGGGGTTCCTAGCACCAAGTGGCCCTGAGATACGGGGGCCCCAAAGTCAGTCAACTGTGTCCATCTGCAGCAATGTCATTTCGGGACCCTTTGGCTCCAGAGACCCCAAAATTTGGCTGCAGATAGGGGGCATCTGGGAACCCTTAACTACCAAGATTGAAGTTTGGGGGACCTATGGCTGCAAATGGGCATTGTTGACCCTCTTTTTCACTTACAGTAGCTGCGCATTTCTCACCCTAGGCTTATACTCGAGTCAATACCTTTTCCCAGTTTTTTGTGGTAAAATTAGGTGCCTCGGCTTATATTCGGGTCGGCTTATCCTCGAGTATATACGGTCTTTATTATCATTTATTCCAGGTACTTGCAGTAGGAGATTGTAAGCTCCTTGAGGGCAGGGACTGATATGAATGTACTATATATATGTAAAGTGCTGTGTTAATTGATGGCACTATATACATTATCTCACAAAAGTAAGTACACCCCTCACACTTGTGTAAATATTTTATTATACCTTTCACACTGAAGAAATGACACTTGTCTACAATGTAAAGTAGTGAGTGTACAGCTTGTGTAACAGTGTAAATTTCCCGTCCCCTCAAAATAACTCAACACACATCCATTAATGTCTAAACCGCTGGCAACAAAAGTCAGTACACCCCTAAGTGAAAATCTCCAAATTGGGCCCAAAGTGTCAATATTTTGTGTGGCCGCCATTATTTTCCAGCACTGCCTTAACCCTCTTGGGCATGGAGGTCACCAGAGCTTCACAGGTTGGCACTGGAGTCCTCTTCCCCTCCTCCATGATGACATCACGGAGCTGGTGGATGTTAGAGACCTTGCGCTCCTCCACCTTCCGTTTGAGGATGTCCCACAGATGATCAATAGGGTTTAGGTCTGGAGACATGCTTGGCCAGTCCATCACCTTTACCCTCAGCTTCTTTAGCAAGGCAGTGGTGGTCTTGGAGGTGTGTTTGGGGTGGTTATCATGTTGGAATACTGCCCTTCGGCCCAGTCTCTGAAGGGAGGGGATCATGCTCTGCTTCAGTATGTCACAGTACATGTTGGCATTCATGGTTCCCTCAATGATCTGTAGCCCCCCAGTGCCGGCAGCACTCATGCAGCCCCAGACCATGACACCCCCACCATGACACTCCCACCACCATGACACTCCCACCACCATGACACTCCCACCACCATGACACTCCCACCACCATGACACTCCCCCCACCATGACCCTCCCACCACCATGACCCTCCCACCACCATGCCTGACTGTAGACAAGACACACTTGTCTTTGTCCTCCTCACCTGGTTGCCCCCACACACGCTTGTCACCATCTGACACCAAATACGTTTATCTTGGTCTCATCAGACCACAGGACGTGGTTCCAGTAATCCGTGTCCTTAGGACACAGGTTGTCACTGGAGTCCTCTTCCCCTCCCCCTAACTAGTCATACGGGCTGCAGGGAGAATTTGGACAATTAGAAAGTGGAATTGTTTTGTAATTTTGTCTAGTTTTTGATGTAAGAGGGCCACCCTCAGGTGTTGATGGGGGAATCCCTCCTGCTGACCCCATTGTGTTCTTCTGGTGGTTGCAGGGGAAGCCATGCCCGCCAGAAGAAGACTGATTATTGCTAGTGGCTAAAACAGCCACTTGCAATAATTGCATGTAAAATCCGGCAGGCCGGTTGTACCCAAGTTGATTGATCGATCAGCTTGGGTACATATTTACATAGTAGGTGAGTTCGAAAAAAAACACAAGTCCATCAAGTCCAACCTATGAACATTCAGTACATTCAGTCAGTCCATACATGGCTTGAATCTCAGCCTGAACCAGCCAGTCTATCCCTGGCTTAACCACTTTCAGCCCCGGACCAATTGGCAGCCAAAGGACCAGGCCCCTTTTTGCGATTCAGCACTGCGTCGCTTTAACTGACAATTGCGCGATTGTGCGACGTGGCTCCCAAACAAAATTGGCGTCCTTTTTTTCCCACAAATAGAGCTTTCTTTTGGTGGAATTTGATCGCCCCTGCGGTTTTTATTTTTTGCGCTATAAACAAAAATATAGCGAAAATTTTGAAAAAAATGCAACATTTTTTTGCTTTTTGCTATAAGAAATATCCCCAAAAAATATATAAAAAAACATATTTTTTCCTCAGTTTCGGCCGATACGTATTCTTCTACATATTTTTGGTAAAAAAAAAATCGCAATTAGCGATTATTGATTGGTTTGCGCAAAAGTTATAGCGTTTACAAAATAGGGGATTGTTTTATAGCATTTTTATTAATATTTTTTTTTTTTTACTAGTAATGGCGGCGATCAGCGATTTTTATTGTGACTGCGACATTATGGCGGACACATCGGACATTTACAGTGGTGTGAAAAAGTGTTTGCCCCCTTCCTCATTTCCTGTTCCTTTGCATGTTTGTCACACTTAAGTGTTTCGGAACATCAAACCAATTTAAACAATAGTCAAGGACAACACAAGTAAACACAAAATGCAATTTGTAAATGAAGGTGTTTATTATTAAAGGTGAAAAAAAATCCAAACCATCATGGCCCTGTGTGAAAAAGTGATTGCCCCCCTTGTTAAAACATACTATAACTGTGGTTGTCCACACCTGAGTTCAATTTCTCTAGCCACACCCAGGCCTGATTATTGCCACACCTGTTCACAATCAAGGCATCACTTAAATAGGAGCTGCTTGACACAGTAAGGTCCACCAGAAGATCCTTAAAAGCTACACATCATGCCGAGACCCAAAGAAATTCAGGAACAATTGAGAAAGAAAGTAATTGAGATCTATCAGTCTGGAAAGGGTTATAAAGCCATTTCCAAAGCTTTGAGAATCCAGCAAACCACAGTGAGAGCCATTATCCACAAATGGCGAAGACATGGAACAGTGGTGAACCTTCCCAGGAGTGGCCGGCCGCCCAAAATTACCCCAAGAGCGCAGCGACGACTCATCCAAGAGGTCACAAAAGACCCCACAACAACGTCCAAGGAACTGCAGGCCTGACTTGCCTCAGTTAAGGTCAGCGTTCATGCCTCCACCATCAGGAAAAGACTGGCAAAAATGGCCTGCATGGCAGAGTTCCAAGGAGAAAACCACTGCTGAGCAAAAAGAACATCAAAGCTCGTCTCAATTTCTCCACAACACATCTTGATGATCCCCAAGACTTTTGGGACAACATTCTGTGGACCGATGAGACAAAAGTGGAACTCTTTGGAAGGTGTGTGTCCAAGTATATCTGGCGTAGAAGGAACACTGCATTTCAGAAAAAGAACATTATACCAACAGTAAAATATGGTGGTGGTAGTGTGATGGTCTGGGGCTGTTTTGCTGCTTCAGGACCTGGAAGACTTGCCGTGATAAAAGGAACTATGAATTCTGCTGTCTACCAAGAGATCCTGAAGGAGAATGTCCGACCATCTGTTCGTGTACTCAAGCTGAAACGAACTTGGGTTCTGCAGCAGGACAATGATCCTAAACACACCAGCAAGTCCACCACCGAATGGCTGAAGAAAAACAAAATGAAGACTTTGGAGTGGCCTAGCCAAAGTCCAGACCTGAATCCTATTGAGATGTTGTGGTATGACCTTAAAAAGGCCGTTCATGCTCGAAAACCCTCTAATGTAACTGAATTAGGACAATTCTGCAAAGATGAGTGGGCCAAAATTCCTCCAGGACGCTGTAAAAGCCTCATTGCACGTTATCGCAAACGCTTGGTTGCAGTTGTTGCTGCTAAGGGTGGCCCAACCAGTTATTAGGTTTAGGGGGGCAATCACTTTTTCACACAGGGCCATGATGGTTTGGATTTTTTTTCACCTTTAATAATAAACACCTTCATTTACAAATTGCATTTTGTGTTTACTTGTGTTGTCCTTGACTATTGTTTAAATTGGTTTGATGTTCCGAAACACTTAAGTGTGACAAACATGCAAAGGAACAGGAAATGAGGAAGGGGGCAAACACTTTTTCACACCACTGTATGACACATTTTTGGGACCATTGTCATTTATACAGCAATCAATGCTATTTAAATGCATTGATTCCTGTATAAATGACAGTTGTAGTGAAAGAGTTAACCACTAGGGGGAGGGGAGGGGTTATGGGCTCTGACGTGTGTGTGTTTTTTTACATTAGGGGGCGGGGCTGACGTCTGACGTCATTGATCGGCTTTACCGATGACCGGGAACAGCCAATCAATGACAGGCAGAGTAGGAAGCGTGGGGAGAGGTTTGTTTACACAGACCTCTCCCCGTTCTTCAGCTCCGTGACCCGATCGCGGGACACCAGCGGCGATCGGGTCCGCTGGTCCCGCGGCCGGGGTCACGGAGCTCCCGACCGCGTGAGCGCGCCGCTGGCGCGCGACCCACGGGCAGGCATTTAAAGGGGACGTACAGGTACGTGCTTTTGCCTGCTCGTGCCATTCTGCTGACGTATATATGCAGTGGGCGGTCGGGAAGCGGTTAAAGCGGGAGTAAACCCGCTGAAACTTTTTTTTTTACACGCCTGTAAGGGAAAAGGCATAATGAGCTAGTATGCACTGCATACTAGCTCATTATGAAATACTTACCTTAGAACGAGGCGTCGGTGACTCACCTGGTCCACGCCGAGGTAGCTGACATGTTGCCTCGGCGTGTCTTCCGGCGCTGGAGTCGCGATGTCGTCACTTCCGCGCATGCGCACGGGGGAGACTTCTTCCCGGCAGGGTTCGGATTCTGCCGGCCTTTCAGCCGAGAATCCCCGGTGCGCATGCGCATGCGCCGCTGCAGTCAGCGGCGCATGCGCACGGGGAATATCTCCTAAACCGTACACGTTTAGGAGATATTTTTTTACCTACAGGTAAGCCTCATTCTAGGCCTCATTATAGGCTCACCTGTAGGTAAAAGTCAAATTTTTCACTTTACAACCGCTTTAATTGCGAGCCAGGTCTTCTCACCCAACATCACTACCTGACCCCACAAATGTTCTTTCTTTTCTTTTGTCTAAATTGACAAAAAGTCCCCCCAGACATCCTCCAAAGTATTGTGAAAAATCCTTCCAACAAGAGTGGAGGATGTGTTGGCACGGTGTGACCAGTTTGGTAATGGAGGAACTTGAGTGTCCTGCACAGATCCCTGACCTCACCCTTACTGAACACCTTTGGGGTGCATTAGAAGGCTAATTGTGAGCCGGGTCTTCTCATCCAACATCGGTACCTGACCCCACAAATGGGCACAAATTTTAGACACCCTCCAAAGTCTTGTGGAAAGCCTTACCGGAAGAGCGAAGGATGTTAACCACCTGATTACTGGGCACTTAAACCCCCCTCCTGCCCAGACCAATTTTCAGCTTTTGGCGCTGACGCACTTGGAATGACAATTACGCTGTCATACAACACTGTACCCAAATGAGATTTTTACCATTTTTTCCCCACAAATAGAGATTTCTTTTGGTGGTATTTAATCACAGCTGAGGGCTAAGGATGGGCCCGGTGCTCGATGCGAACCCACGTTCGCATCGAGCACCGGGCGTTCGCTCGCTCGGCGAGCCCAGAACTATTTTGGCCGCTCGCATCACGTTCGTGTTTGGCGCGCGGCCCCGCAATGCATTGCGGCCGGCGCGGCCGACGCAGTGCATTGCTGGCTGATGATTGGCCAAGCATGCACTGTGACCCCGCATGCTTGGCCAATCACAGCCCCGGAAACTCGAAGAGCCATAATTGGCTACAGGCAGGACGCCTGTAGCCAATTACAGCTCAGGGGCTGTAGTACACGCCCCCCCCTATAAAACGCCGCCACGCCGTCTGCGCCGGTCACATGCTGTTCCGGCGCAGATTGAGCAGGCTGTTTCTGTGACACTCTGCTGCATTTAGATAGATAGAGAGATTCACTTGCAGAGATTGAGTTAGATAGATTCAGTTACAAAGATTGATTGACAAAAAGGGGCTTGTAGTGTGCTCGTGGCAGGCAGGCAGAGCTCCTATATTTTGTTACCAGAAGCACCTATAGAACTTGTAGTGTGTTCGTGGCAGGCAGGCAGAGCTCCTATATTTTGTTACCAGAAGCACCTATAGGACTTGTAGTGTGTTCGTGGCAGGCAGGCAGAGCTCCTATATTTTGTTACCAGAAGCACCTATAGGACTTGTAGTGTGTTCGTGGCAGGCAGGCAGAGCTCCTATATTTTGTTCCCAGAGGCACCTATAGGACTTGAAGTGTGTTAGTCCCATTACACACACAGAGCTATATTTTCTTCCCAGAAGCACCTATAGGACTTGAAGTGTGTTAGTCCCATTACACACACAGAGCTATATTTTCTTCCCAGAAGCACCTATAGGACTTGAAGTGTGTTAGTCCCATCACACACACAGAGCTATATTTTGTTCCCAGAAGCACCTATAGGACTTGAAGTGTGTTAGTCCCATTACACACACAGAGCTATATTTTGTTCCCAGAAGCACCTATAGGACTTGAAGTGTGTTAGTCCCATTACACACACAGAGCTATATTTTCTTCCCAGAAGCACCTATAGGACTTGAAGTGTGTTAGTCCCATCACACACACAGAGCTATATTTTCTTCCCAGAAGCACCTATAGGACTTGAAGTGTGTTAGTCCCATTACACACACAGAGCTATATTTTGTTCCCAGAAGCACCTATAGGACTTGAAGTGTGTTAGTCCCATTACACACACAGAGCTATATTTTCTTCCCAGAAGCACCTATAGGACTTGAAGTGTGTTAGTCCCATCACACACACAGAGCTATATTTTCTTCCCAGAAGCACCTATAGGACTTGAAGTGTGTTAGTCCCATTACACACACAGAGCTATATTTTCTTCCCAGAAGCACCTATAGGACTTGAAGTGTGTTAGTCCCATCACACACACAGAGCTATATTTTGTTCCCAGAAGCACCTATAGGACTTGAAGTGTGTTAGTCCCATTACACACACAGAGCTATATTTTGTTCCCAGAAGCACCTATAGGACTTGAAGTGTGTTAGTCCCATTACACACACAGAGCTATATTTTCTTCCCAGAAGCACCTATAGGACTTGAAGTGTGTTAGTCCCATCACACACAAAGAGCTATACTTTGTTCCCAGAAGCACCTATAGGACTTGAAGTGTGTTAGTCCCATCACACACACAGAGCTATATTTTGTTCCCAGAAGCACCTATAGGACTTGAAGTGTGTTAGTCCCATCACACACACAGAGCTATATTTTCTTCCCAGAAGCACCTATAGGACTTGAAGTGTGTTAGTCCCATCACACACACAGAGCTATATTTTGTTCCCAGAAGCACCTATAGGACTTGAAGTGTGTTAGCCCCATCACACACACAGAGCTATATTTTCTTCCCAGAAGCACCTATAGGACTTGAAGTGTGTTAGTCCCATTACACACACAGAGCTATATTTTGTTCCCAGAAGCACCTATAGGACTTGAAGTGTGTTAGTCCCATTACACACACAGAGCTATATTTTCTTCCCAGAAGCACCTATAGGACTTGAAGTGTGTTAGTCCCATCACACACACAGAGCTATATTTTGTTCCCAGAAGCACCTATAGGACTTGAAGTGTGTTAGTCCCATTACACACACAGAGCTATATTTTGTTCCCAGAAGCACCTATAGGACTTGAAGTGTGTTAGTCCCATCACACACACAGAGCTATATTTTGTTCCCAGAAGCACCTATAGGACTTGAAGTGTGTTAGTCCCATTACACACACAGAGCTATATTTTGTTCCCAGAAGCACCTATAGGACTTGAAGTGTGTTAGTCCCATCACACACACAGAGCTATATTTTGTTCCCAGAAGCACCTATAGGACTTGAAGTGTGTTAGTCCCATTACACACACAGAGCTATATTTTGTTCCCAGAAGCACCTATAGGACTTGAAGTGTGTTAGTCCCATTACACACACAGAGCTATATTTTTCTTCCCAGAAGCACCTATAGGACTTGAAGTGTGTTAGTCCCATCACACACACAGAGCTATATTTTCTTCCCAGAAGCACCTATAGGACTTGAAGTGTGTTAGTCCCATTACACACACAGAGCTATATTTTCTTCCCAGAAGCACCTATAGGACTTGAAGTGTGTTAGTCCCATCACACACACAGAGCTATATTTTGTTCCCAGAAGCACCTATAGGACTTGAAGTGTGTTAGTCCCATTACACACACAGAGCTATATTTTGTTCCCAGAAGCACCTATAGGACTTGAAGTGTGTTAGTCCCATTACACACACAGAGCTATATTTTCTTCCCAGAAGCACCTATAGGACTTGAAGTGTGTTAGTCCCATCACACACACAGAGCTATATTTTCTTCCCAGAAGCACCTATAGGACTTGAAGTGTGTTAGTCCCATCACACAGAGCTCCTCTATTTTCTTTGCATAAGCACCCACAGGACTTCTAGTGTGTTAGTGGCATCACACAGAGCTCCTATATATTCTTCTCAGCAGCACCCACAGGACTTCTAGTGTGTTAGTGGCATCACACAGAGCTCCTCTATTTTCTTTGCAGAAGCACCCATAGGACTTCTAGTGTGTTAGTGGCATCACACAGAGCTCCTATATATTCTTCTCAGCAGCACCCACAGGACTTCTAGTGTGTTAGTGGCATCACACAGAGCTCCTCTATTTTCTTTGCAGAAGCACCCATAGGACTTCTAGTGTGTTAGTGGCATCACACAGAGCTCCTATATATTCTTCTCAGCAGCACCCACAGGACTTCTAGTGTGTTAGTGGCATCACACAGAGCTCCTCTATTTTCTTTGCATAAGCACCCACAGGACTTCTAGTGTGTTAGTGGCATCACACAGAGCTCCTCTATTTTCTTTGCATAAGCACCCACAGGACTTCTAGTGTGTTAGTGGCATCACACAGAGCTCCTCTATTTTCTTTGCAGAAGCACCCATAGGACTTCTAGTGTGTTAGTGGCATCACACAGAGCTCCTCTATTTTCTTTGCAGAAGCACCCATAGGACTTCTAGTGTGTTAGTGGCATCACACAGAGCTCCTATATTTTCTTCTCAGCAGCACCCACAGGACTACCGACTACAATGGCTGGAAGACCGCCAAGGGGAGGCAGAGCGTGCAGAGCCAAGAACACAGGGCAGGCAGGCTCTGTTTTTCTAGTGGACGTGGCCGTGGACGTGGACGTGGTCGTGCATCGTCATCAGCACGTGGCCATGGGACACGCGCGTCTTTGTTTTCGGCAGCTGGACATGTGGAGCCGCATCATGCTGAAGGCTTGGTAGAATGGATGACCAAGCCCTCCTCATCCTCCTCATCCTCTCTCACCCAGGCTCAGGGTACTGACAGAGCATCATCAGCCACCCCTTCCCTAGACCCACCATGTCCTCCTGAGGAGTCCCCCGAACTCTTTGAGCACAGTGTTGGGTACATGCTCCAGGAGGATGCCCAACGATTCGAAGGCTCGGATGACGATACCCAGCTTGAGGAATCTGGCAGTACAGTTCCACCAGCTGCAGCTTACTGCCAGGTTTGCTCTAGTGGTGAAGAGGGAGGGGATGATGAGGTCACTGACTCCACGTGGGTGCCTCAAGGGAGAGAGGATGAGGAGGAGGACGAGGAGGAGGAGGATGCGGCGTCACATGTCCAACGAGGCAGGATGCCCCCTGGAGGCCAGGTAGAGGCCAGCACAGCAACTGTACAACACCGCAGAGCTCCGCCTGTGCAGGGCGCTGTCTCTGCACGTTATCAGAAAAGTTCTTTGGTGTGGGCCTTTTTTGAGACGAGTGCAGCAGATCGCACCACTGCTATTTGCAATATTTGTCTCAAGCGTATCTCGCGTGGCCAAAACATCAGCCGCTTGGGCACGACAAGCATGACCAGACATATGGCGACCTGCCATGCAGCTCGTTGGCAGGCACACATAAAAGACCCACACCAAAGAACTAAGCGGACCTCTCCTTGCTCCTCCTCAGCTGGGATCTCCATCCCCACTACACCTTCAGTCCTCTCTGAAAGCTGCTCTGAGAGGACTGAAGGTGTAGAATTCGGTGTGTCACAACCAAGTACTTGCAGTACACCGACGTCCGAATGCAGCAGGCAAATTTCCCTGCCCCAGCTGCTGGACCGTAGAAAGAAGTACACTCCCAGCCATCCACATGCCCAGCGGTTGAATGCTAGCCTTGCTAAATTGCTAGCACTTCAACTGCTGCCTTTTCAGTTGGTAGACTCGGCCCCCTTCCGTGAGTTTGTTCAATGTGCGGTTCCTCAGTGGCAGGTTCCCAAACGCCACTTTTTCTCGCGGAAGGCGATTCCGTCTCTCTACCGGCATGTGGAGGGCAATGTCCATGCCTCGCTGGACAGGGCGGTCAGCGGTAAGGTGCATATTACCGCTGACTCATGGTCCAGCAGGCATGGACAGGGACGGTACCTTTCTTTCACGGCCCATTGGGTCACTCTATTGGCAGCTGGGAGGGATGCAGGACAAGGTGCAGTAGTGTTGGAGGTTGTTCCGCCACCACGCCTCCAAAACGCGACTACTGCTACTGGTTGTGACACACCTCTCTCCTCCACCCCCTCCTCTTCTTCTTCCTCCAGTGCTCTGTCCTTGGAACCAGCGGTGCTCCGTAGGCGTACAAGGGCTACGCAAGTACGCAGGCAAAAAGATGCCATGCCGTGCTTGCGCTGGTGTGTTTGGGGGACAGGAGCCACACTGGGCCAGAGGTTCTGGCAGCTCTGCAGGGGCAGGCCGAGAGGTGGTTGACGCCACGTCAGCTTAAGCCAGGAATGGTCGTTTCTGACAATGGCACCAACCTCCTCTCCGCCCTGCGACAGGGGCAGCTCACCCATGTGCCCTGCATGGCTCACGTCCTCAACCTGGTGGTGCAGCGGTTCTTGGGCAGGTTCCCAGGCTTACAGGATGTCCTGAGGCAGGCCAGGAAAGTCTGTGTGCATTTCCGCCGATCTTATAATGCCAGTGCTCGGCTGACTGAGCTGCAAAAGGAGCTGAACCTGCCCAAGAACCGCCTAATATCTGACATGCCCACCAGGTGGAACTCAACGTTGGCCATGCTGCAGCGACTGCACACGCAGCAGAGGGCCATCAATGAGTACCTTTGCGACTACGGCACCAGGACAGGGTCAGGGAGCTTGGTTTTTTTTCCCCACGTCAGTGGAGCATGATCAGGGATGCATGCACTGTCCTCTCACCATTTGAGGAGGCCACGAGGATGGTGAGCAGTGACAGTGCATGCATCAGTGACACTGTCCCTCTTGTCCACCTGTTGGAGCATACGCTGCGTGGGATAATGGACAGGGCACTTGAGGCAGAACAGAGGCAGGAAGAGGAGGACTTCCTTGCCTCTCAAGGCCCCCTTTATCCGGACAGTGTTCCTTCTGTCCCACCCATCACACAGGAAGAGGATGAGGAGGAGGAGGAGGAGGAGGAGGAGGAGGAGGATTGTGTGAGCATGGAGGTGGAGCCTGGCACTCAGCATCAGCAGCAGCAGTCTTTTAGGGATGATGTACAGTCCCAACAAGCCAGTGGACTTGTACGTGGCTGGGAGGAGGTGGCTGGCGATCATGTCATCCTCAGTGACCCAGAAGACTCCGGACCGAATGCCTCAGCTAACCTACGCTGCATGGCCTCCCTGATCCTGCAAAGCCTGCGGAAGGATCCTCGTGTTCTTCGGATCAAGGAGAGGGACCATTACTGGCTGGCCACTCTCCTTGATCCGCGGTACAAGGGTAAGGTTGCGGACCTTATCTTGCCGTCGCAGAGGGAGCAGAGGATGAGACATCTCAGGGAGGCCTTGCAGAAAGGTCTGTGCAACGCGTTCCCAGAAACTGGGAGGCTACAAACTCCTGGTCCTGGGCGACGAGTTGCTGAGGCTTCGGTCAGTGGCAGAAGGAGCGGTGGGGAAGGTGGACGTCTGACCGATGCGTTCAGACAATTTTTTAGTCCGCAGCCCCAAGGTATGATCGGTTCCAGCAACCATCGCCAGCGTCTGATATACATGGTGCAGGAATACCTTGGGGCAAGGTCAGACTTGGACACCTTTCCCACCGAAAATCCTCTGGCTTACTGGGTCCTGAGGATGGATCACTGGCCAGAGCTTGCACAGTATGCAATTGAGCTACTGGCCTGTCCTGCCTCCAGCGTTCTTTCCGAACGCACATTCAGTGCTGCTGGAGGATTTGTGACTGATCATAGGGTGCGCCTGTCCACCGCCTCGGTTGATCGACTGACATTCATCAAAATGAATCAGTCTTGGATCACCACCAGCTACCAGGCACCTGAGGCGGATATAACCGAATAATTTTTAATGTCACATCCCTTCAAGACTGCCTATGCTGATGCTGAGTGACTGTCCTCTTATGTTCACTGACTATCCTCTTCCTCCTCCTCAATGATCCATGCCACAGCACCAGTGCCTAAGGCACAATTTTTCAGCCCCTGTTTTAACAGGGGCGTGTACTTACAATTTTTAAAAAAAATGCTTCGCAACACGTGTGACTGCTGTGCTCCAAGTACAGTCTCTGTGAGGGCCGTGTTGCAGTGTTGTGGCACCAGCACCAGTGCCTAAGGCACAATTTTTCAGCCCCTGTTTAACAGGGGCGTGTACTTACAATTTTTTAAAAAAATGCTTCGCAACACGTGTGACTGCTGTGCTCCAAGTACAGTCTCTGTGAGGGCCGTGTTGCAGTGTTGTGGCACCAGCACCAGTGCCTAAGGCACAATTTTTCAGCCCCTGTTTAACAGGGGCGTGTACTTACAATTTTTAAAAAAAATGCTTCGCAACACGTGTGACTGCTGTGCTCCAAGTACAGTCTCTGTGAGGGCCGTGTTGCAGTGTTGTGGCACCAGCACCAGTGCCTAAGGCACAATTTTTCAGCCCCTGTTTAACAGGGGCGTGTACTTACAATTTTTAAAAAAAATGCTTCGCAACACGTGTGACTGCTGTGCTCCAAGTACAGTATCTGTGAGGGCCGGGTTGCAGTGTTGTGGCACCAGCACCAGTGCCTAAGGCACAATTTTTCAGCCCCTGTTTAACAGGGGCGTGTACTTACAATTTTTTAAAAAAATGCTTCGCAACACGTGTGACTGCTGTGCTCCAAGTACAGTCTCTGTGAGGGCCGTGTTGCAGTGTTGTGGCACCAGCACCAGTGCCTAAGGCACAATTTTTCAGCCCCTGTTTAACAGGGGCGTGTACTTACAATTTTTAAAAAAAATGCTTCGCAACACGTGTGACTGCTGTGCTCCAAGTACAGTCTCTGTGAGGGCCGTGTTGGAGTGTTGTGGCACCAGCACCAGTGCCTAAGGCACAATTTTTCAGCCCCTGTTTAACAGGGGCGTGTACTTACAATTTTTTAAAAAAAATGCTTCGCAACACGTGTGACTGCTGTGCTCCAAGTACAGTATCTGTGAGGGCCGGGTTGCAGTGTTGTGGCACCAGCACCAGTGCCTAAGGCACAATTTTTCAGCCCCTGTTTAACAGGGGCGTGTACTTACAATTTTTTAAAAAAATGCTTCGCAACACGTGTGACTGCTGTGCTCCAAGTACAGTCTCTGTGAGGGGTTGCAGTGTTGTGGCACCAGCACCAGTGCCTAAGGCACAATTTTTCAGCCCCTGTTTAACAGGGGCGGGTAATTACAAATCTTGATCTAATAGTTCACAGCAGGGCCCATTCCTGCGCCCACCAAGAGTAACTATGAGGGCCTGCAGTCTTGTGGCAACACCGTCCACCACCACCGCCAAAGGCCCAATTTTTCTGCCCTGTTCATCAGGTGCTTGCAATTACAAATCTTGATCTAATAACTCACAGCAGGGCCCATTCCTGCGCCCACCAAGAGTAACTATGAGGGCCTACAGTCTTGTGGCAACACCGTCCACCACCACCGCCAAAGGCCCAATTTTTCTGCCCTGTTCATCAGGTGCTTGCAATTACAAATCTTGATCTAATAACTCACAGCAGGGCCCATTCCTGCGCCCACCAAGAGTAACTGTGAGAGCTTACAGTCTTGTGGCAAAACCGTCCACCACCACCACCACCACCACCCCCAATTTTTCTGCCCTGTTCAACAGGTGCATGCAATTACAAATCTTGATCTATTAACTCACAGCAGGGCCCATTCCTGTGCCCACCAGTCTTGTGGCTACACCAACATCTAATAGGGCAAATTTCTGCAGAGTATATACGCCAGGCCCCTACTTTCAAACATCCAACTTACAAACGACTCCTACTTGCAAATGGAAAGAGAAAACAGGAAGTGAGAGGAAATCTACCCCTAGGAAGGGAAATTCTATCCTGTTAGATTTAATTTGGGAAAAAGGTATCTCCTCTCTACTGATACTTTATCACCAATCCTTGTTTCAATTAAAACCCCACTTTTCCAAAAACATTTGTCATTGGGACGGAAAGTGAGGTGACATGTTCTGAACAGATGTGCAAAGACAGCAAATGTTACAGGGGTGATAACCCCTCCCTATGTTCTCCAAAAAGCTTAAAAATAGATTTTTTTGGGATGGAGCTACACTTCATAATGTACCTGTTCAGATTCTACTTAAGATCAAACCTAAAGCCGCAAGTGGTTTTAAATGGCTTCTTTTTTTCCTTTACAAATGTCATTTTGTGCAAGGACAGTTCTAAACACGGGAAACACATGCCACTTCACAGGCATACTTTGGACACCCCCCAGGTACCATATTTAAAGGAAAATGTCACTTTTTTTTTTTCACTTTATGCATCATTAAAATGACTGCTCCCGAAAAAACGTTAGTTTTTAAAAGTTCTTTTTGCATTGATATATGTCCCCTGGGGCAGGACCCGGGTCCCCAAACCTGTTTTATGACATTAACATGCATATTGGCCGTTGTAATTAGCACTTTTGATTTCGAACGTTCGCGTCCATTATAACGTATAGGGTTCGAAAATTCGCGCGAACTTTCGGTCCGTTCGAAGGTTCTGGTTCGAACCGAACCCGGGGGTGTTCGGCTCATCCCTACTGAGGGCTTTTATTTTTTGCTAAACAAACAAAAAAAGATGGAAAATTAAAAAATAAAATAAAATCATGTTTAATAGTTTGTTATAAAATTTTGCAAACAGGTAATTTTTCTGCTTCATTGATATGCGCTGATGAGGCGGCACTGGTGGGCACTGATAGGCTGCACTGGTTGGCACTGATAGGCGGCACTGGTGGGCACTGATAGGCGGCACTGGTGGGCACTGATAGGCTGCACTGGTGGGCACTGATAGGCGGCACTGGTGGGCACTGATAGGCGGCACTGGTGGGCACTGATAGGCTGCACTGGTGGGCACTGATAAGCTGCACTGGTGGGCACTGATAGGCTGCACTGGTGGGGACAGATAAGTTGGTACTGATGGGCACAGCAAAGATGGCACTGATGGGCACGGATGGGTGGCACGGATGGGCACTGATGGATGGCACTGATGGGCACTGATAGATGGCACTAATGGGCACTGATAGGTGGCACTGATGGGCACTGGTAGGGGACACTGATGAGCACTGGTAGGTGACACTGACGTGCAGCAATGGCACTGTGGGCACTGACATATGGCACTGTGGGCACTAACAGATGGCACTGTGGGCACTGACAGATGGCACTGTGGGCACTGACAGATGGCACTGGGGGCACTTTTATTATCAAATGTGGGCACCCTGGGCATATTGCAGTGAGAGGGACTGATGTCCCTCTCACTGCCGCCGGTGATCGGCTTTTTTTTTTTCTCCTGGCGCTGTCAGCGCGAGCAGGAAAAAAAGCCGATTACCGGCTCGGTTAATATCACATGATCAGCTGTCATTGGCTGACAGCTGATCACGTGGTAAGGGGTCGGGATCGACCCCTTACTCGGATCTGTGATCCAGCGAGTCTCACAGACTCGCGGATCACAGAGCGCGCCGCGCGCGCCCTTCAGGGGGCGCGCAGGCAGCTCGTTGCCGGGACGACGTCAATAGACGCCGTCCCGGCACCTTAGATCCGCGCTGTAGCCGTCATTTGGCTATAGCGCGGGTCTATAGTGGTTAAAGCCACAAAGGGGGACCAACGTAATCCTGTAAAGGTCATAGTTTTGGAAAGAAATATCCAACAAGCTCCTATAGGTGTGATGATCGTATTTCCTGATGGTCATACGTGTGGCCTCTGGGCTCAGTGTAGATTGTCTGCTCCACTAAGCCAACATGCCTGTGAGTCAGTGCTGGTGACATGGCCCTTTAGCAACCATGCCAAAAAGGCCAAATACTTCAGCAGCATAGGTTGAAGGTCCTGCCTTTTTCTTTTTTGTACCCGGGGCCGGTGCTACCACTAGGCAAACTAGGCAGCTGCCTAGGGCGCCCGGGCCACTGGTGTTCCTACTCTCTTCTCTCTGCAGCAAGCAACTAAGTCTCAGCATCAGCAGGCAGCCGCCGCTCCGTTCGCACAAAGTGTCAGAGGCGGAGGACTGTGTCTGTGTCCCGACTCCCGAATGAATGGAAGCAAGCAAACATTCGTTGATGGGCGCTGGTGAGGCTGCATTTAATGATCGCTGGTGAGGCTGCATTTGATGGGCGCTGGTGAGGCTGCATTTGATGGGCGCTGGTGAGGCTGCATTTGATGGGTGCTGGTGAGGCTGCATTTGATGGGCGCTGGTGAGGCTGCATTTGATGGGTGCTGGTGAGGCTGCATTTGATGGGTGCTGGTGAGGCTGCATTTATTGGTTGCTGGTGAGGCTGCATTTGATGGTCGCTGGTGAGGCTGCATTTGATGGTCGCTGGTGAGGCTGCCTTTGATGGTCGCTGGTGAGGCTGCATTTGATGGGCGCTGGTGAGGCTGCATTTGATGGGCGCTGGTGAGGCTGCATTTGATGGGCGCTGGTGAGGCTGCATTTGATGAGCGCTGGTGAGGCTGCATTTGATGGTCGCTGGTGAGGCTGCATTTGATGGTCGCTGGTGAGGCTGCATTTGATGGTCGCTGGTGAGGCTGCATTTTATGGGCGCTGGTGAGGCTTAATTTATTGGGCGCTGGTGAGGCTTAATTTATTGGGCGCTGGTGAGGCTGTATTTATTGGGCGCTGGTGAGGCTGCATTTGATGGGCGATGGTGAGGCTGCATTTGATGGGCGCTGGTGAGGCTGCATTTGATGGGCTCTGGTGAGGCTGCATTTGATGGGCGCTGGTGAGGCTGCATTTTATGGTCGCTGGTGAGGCTGAATTTATTGGGCGCTGGTGAGGCTGCATTTGATGGTCGCTATTGAGGCTGCATTTGATGGGCGCTGACGAGGCTGCATTTGATGGGCGCTGGCGAGGCTGCATTTGATGAGCGCTGGTGAGGCTGCATTAATGGGCGCTGGTGAGGCTGCATTTGATGGGCGCTGGTGAGGCTGCATTTGATGGGCGCTGGTGAGGCTGCATTTGATGGGCGCTATTGAGGCTGCATTTGATGAGCGCTGGTGAGGCTGAATTTATTGGGCGCTGGTGAGGCTGCATTTGATGGGCGCTTACATGGGCAGGGGAAAGGGGCTGGAGTCGGGGGGTGGAAAAATTAGGTTTCGCCTAGGGTGTCAAAAACCCTTGCACCAGCCCTGTTTGTACTCCCTCCTTCTGATGCAGACAAGGCTTCCACCTCTTCTGCCGACCCATTGGCATCGGTCCTGCTGTGAGGTTCCAAAACTCTGTTGCCTACTGGTGATAAGTGCAGCATTATCCAGACTTCTGGGACTACCCTGGAAAGAGCACCAACTGTTCCCGTGAGCTCCTGGTGCCGGGGTGACTGCAGGTACCCCACCTTGCATCGTTGGCTTCCATCCCATCCAGTATGTCTGTAATGACAGCAGAGGGGACATTGACCAGTAGCATTGCAGAATTTGTCTGTATGAATGAATAAAATTCAGGGCGCCGTGTTTAACCGCCTCAATACCAGGCAGTTATACCCCCCTTCTGCCCAGGCCAATTTTCAGCTTTCAGCGCCGTCGCTGTTTGAATGACAATTGCGCGGTCATGCTACACTGTACCCAAACAACATTTTTATCATTTTCTTCCCACAAATAGAGATTTCTTTTGGTGGTATTTGATCACCTCAGCGTTTTTTATCATTTGCTAAACAAATTTAGAAATTTTTTTTTTTTCTTTTCTTTCTGTTATAACATTTTGTAAATAAGTACATTTTCTCCTTAACTGATGGGCACTGATAAGGCGGCACTGATGGGCACTGATAATGCGGCACTGATGAGGTGGCAGTGATGGGCACTGACGGGCACTGATAGGCGGCACTGATGGGTGGCACTGATGTGTACTCATGGGTGGCACTGATGGGCACTGATAGGCGACACTGATGGGCACTGAAAGGCTGCACTGATGTGTACATATGGGTGTCACTGATAGGCTGCACTGATGGGTGGCACTGATGTGTACTCATGGGTGGCACTGATGGGCACTGATAGGCGACACTGATGGGCACTGAAAGGCTGCACTGATGTGTACATATGGGTGTCACTGATAGGCTGCACTGATGGGCACTGATAAGGCGGCACTGATGGGCACTGATAATGCGGCACTGATGAGGTGGCACTGATGGGCACTGACGGGCACTGATAGGCGGCACTGATGGATGGCACTGATGTGTACTCATGGGTGGCACTGATGGGCACTGATAGGCGACACTGATGGGCACTGAAAGGCTGCACTGATGTGTACATATGGGTGTCACTGATAGGCTGCACTGATGGGTGGCACTGATGTGTACTCATGGGTGGCACTGATGGGCACTGATAGGCGACACTGATGGGCACTGAAAGGCTGCACTGATGTGTACATATGGGTGTCACTGATAGGCTGCACTGATGGGCACTGATAGGTGGCACTGATACGTGGCACTGATATGCGGCACTGATAGATGGCATTGATAGGCATCACTGATGGTGCAGGCATTGGGGATGGGCACTGATTGGCATATCCCTGGTGGTCCTGGCAGCATCCTAGTTGTCCTGGGTGGGCATCCGAGGGGGGCTGTGCTGATAAACAATAAAATGTATGTGTTTTTTTTTGTATTGTTTTTTTCACTGAATATTTTTTTCTGTATTGTATCATAGATATATTGCATTGTATGTCCTATTTTAGACAATAGGTGATCATTCTTTTAGATATTCGAATAAAAACTATTTTTTTTACACACTCTGGTTCAATGTGGTGGTTTAAATAAAGTCCCAAACCTGGGGGGGTTTCCTTTTTTGATCTATATTTAGGGATGAATCCATCACTTACAACCTGAAACCACAATGGGAACCCGCCTTATTCTTTGTATTTATATTTATTGGTTTGGGCAAAAGTTATAGCGTCTACAAACTAGAGTAGATTTTCTGGAATTTCAACCCCCCGCCCCCCCCCCCCCCCCCCAAATGACCCCATTTTGGAAAGTAGACACCCCAAGGTATTTGCTGAGAGGCGTGTTCCCAAGTGATTGAATAATGACAAAAAAAAAAGTTGTCACTAAACGATATATTGCTCACACATGCCATGGTTATATGTGGAAATACACCCCAAAATACACTTTGTTGCTTCTCCTGAGTACGGGGATACCACACGTGTGGGACTTTTTGGGGGCCTAGCCGCCTACGGGGCCCCGAAAACCAATCACCGCCTTCAGGCTTTCTAAGGGCGTAAATTTCACTCCTCACTACCTATCACAGTTTCGAAGGCCATAAAATGCCAAGATGGCACAAACCCCCCCCCAAAATGACCCCATTTTGGAAAGTAGACACCCCAAGCTATTTGCTGAGAGGCATGGTGAGTCCATGGAATATTTTATATTTTGGCACAAGTTGCGGGAAAATGACAAACTAGCTTGGGGTGTCTACTTTCCAAAATGGGGTCATTTGGGGGGGGGGGGGGTTGTGCCATCTTGGCATTCCATGGCCTCCGAAACTGTGATTGGCAGCGAGGAGTGAAATCAAAAAATTTACACCCTTATGCCGCGTACACACGGTCGGAATTTCCGATGGAAACAGTCCGATGGGAGCTTATCAACGGATTTTCCGACCGTGTGTACGCCCATCGGTCTTTTTCTGTCGGAATTTCCGACGGACTTTGGATTGGGAACCTGTTCTCAATTTTTCCGACGGAAAACCTTTCTATCGGATTTTCCGATCGTGTGTATGCAATTCCGACACGTAAAATTCCGACGCATGCTCCGAAACAATTCGACGCATGCTCGGAATCATTAAACTTCCCTTCTATAGTGCAGTCGAACGTGTTTTATGCCGCTGTGTTATTGACCGTCGGAATTTGGTGTGACCGTGTGTAGGCAAGACAGTTTGAGCGAAATTCTGTCGGAATTCCGACGGGAAAACCATCAGAGCTTTTTCCGACGAGAATTCTGACCGTGTGTACGCGGCATTAGAAATCCTGAAGGCGGTCCTTGGTTTTTGGGGTCCCGTACGCGGCTAGGCTCCCAAAAAGTCACACATGTGGTATCCCCGTACTCAGGAGAAGCAACAGAATGTATTTTGGGGTGTAATTCCACATATGCCCATGGCATGTTTGAGAAATATATCATTTTAGTGACAACTTTGTGCAAAAAAATTAAAAATAATTTTCCGCCAACTTGTGTCAACATATAAAATATTCCATGGACCCGACATGCCTCTCAGCAAATAGCTTGGGGTGTCTACTTCCCAAAATGGGGTCATTTGAGGGGGGGGGGGGTTTGAACTGTCCTGGCATTTTATGCACAACATTTAGAAGCTTACGTCACACATCACCGACTCTTCTAACCACTTGAAGACAAAGCCCTTTCTGACACTTTTTGTTTACATGAAAAAAAATAATTTTTTTTGCAAGAAAATTACTTTGAACCCCCCAAACATTATATATTTTTTTTAAAGCAAAGGCCCTACAGATTAAAATGGTGGGTGTTTGTTTTTTTTTTGTTTTTTCACACGGTATTTGCGCAGCGATTTGGGAAAAAACACTTTTTAAGTGCACTAAAACACACTATATTGCCCAAATGTTTGATGAAATAAAAAAGATGATCTTAGGCCGAGTACATGGATACCAAACACGCCATGCTTTAAAATTGCGCACAAACGTGCAGTGGCGACAAACTACATACATTTTTTAAAGCCTTTATAGCATGGGTCTCAAACTGGCGGCCCTCCAGGTGTTGCAAAACTACAAGTCCCATGAGGCATTGCAAGGCTGACAGTTACAGGCATGCCTCCCACAGGCAGAGGCATGATGGGACTTGTAGTTTTGCAACAGCTGGAGGGCCACCAGTTTGAGACCCCCTGCTTTATAGGTTACCACTTTAGATTTACAGAGGAGGTCTACTGCCAAAATGACTGCCCTTGATTTGACCTTCGCGGTGATACCTCACATGCATGGTGCAATTGCTGTTTACATTTGACGCCAGACCGACACTTGCGTTCGCCAGGGGGGGACAGGGGTGCTTTTTTTTTTTTTTGCTTTTTTATCTTATTTTTAAACTGTTCCTTTCATTCTCTTTTCTGTAATGCACAGCCCTTTACCCGTCCTGCCTTCTTCTGGCCCAGGCGGGCCCCTGAGGCCCCTTACAGTTGTGGCGGCTGTACCCCCCCCGCCCTGATGGCAGCCCTGACTCTTGCCTCCCCTTTCCCTCCCCACCTCCCGTTTTTCCCACTCTACACCTCTTTCCACTTCTTCTCCTCTATCTTCACTTTATTTGCTCAGATCTGCAAATATAACAATGCTTTTTTTTTACCAATATGAACGTTCATCGAAAAATTCATGGTGTTATCTACATCATGCCATCTAGCAGTGGTAAATGATGATGCCCACATGTCATATTTACATTTCAGCTTTTTCTGTTACAAGGCGTTGATGCTGATCTGTGTGATTGTGTGACTTCTTATATATCTGATGCTTAAAAACAATTAAAATAGACCAATGATAAGACACATTTCAATTCCTATAGAGAGAAACAAGATGTCAAATTTCAGCGATGCAACAGAACCAGACATCTTTTACAGCCACAAGCATGTGTTCACCGTCCTGGTTTTATCTTTCACCACCCTCGTGGGTGTCCTCCGGCAATGCTCTGGTGCTTTGGGTTACCAGAGTGAAGATGGAGCGGACTGTGACCACCATTTGGTTTGGGAACCTTGCTCTGGCTGATATCATCTGCTGCTTGTTTCTCCCAATCAGTGTAGTGCAGTTCTTCTACCCAGAATGGCTGTACGGTCCTGCCCTCTGCAAGATTTTACCATTCATCGTTATCCTTAACATGTTTGCCAGTGTCTGTAATGTCTGATTCATCCACTGGGGGCTCAGTCATCTCCACTATCCCCTCAGCACATTGATGAGGTCTCAGCCACATCACCTGATACCTCCTCTTGTTCCTATTTAAACAGCTGCCGCCAATGAGTCATCTTTGTTTGGACCGACAGAGCCCCACTTGATCCTCTTCGTTTGGGCCAGATAGAGCCCCACTTCATCCTTTTCGTTTAGGCTGGATAGAGCCCCATTTCCTCCTCTTCGTTTGGGCCAGATAGAGCCCCACTTCCTCCTCTTCGTTTGGGCAGGACAGAGCCCCACTTCCTCCGCTTCGTTTGGGCCGGACAGAGCCCCACTTCCTCCGCTTCGTTTGGGCCAGACAGAGCCCCACTTCATCCTCTTTGTTTGGGCCAGACAGAGCCCCACTTCATCCTCTTCATTTGGGCCGGACAGAGCCCCACTTCATCCTCTTCATTTGGGCTGGACAGAGCCCCACTTCCTCCTCTTCATTTGGGCTGGACAGAGCCCCACTTCATCCTCTTTGTTTGGGCCAGACAGAGCCCCACTTCATCCTCTTCATTTGGGCCGGACAGAGCCCCACTTCATCCTCTTCATTTGGGCTGGACAGAGCCCCACTTCATCCTCTTTGTTTGGGCCGGACAGAGCCCCACTTCATCCTCTTCGTTTGGGCCAGACAGAGCCCCACTTCATCCTCTTTGTTTGGGCCAGACAGAGCCCCACTTCATCCTCTTCATTTGGGCCGGACAGAGCCCCACTTCATCCTCTTCATTTGGGCTGGACAGAGCCCCACTTCATCCTCTTTGTTTGGGCCGGACAGAGCTCCACTTCATCCTCTTCGTTTGGGCCAGACAGAGCCCCACTTCATCCTCTTCATTTGGGCCGGACAGAGCCCCACTTCATCCTCTTCGTTTGGGCTGGACAGAGCCCACTACATCCTCTTTGTTTGGGCCAGACAGAGCCCCACTTCATCCTCTTCGTTTGGGCCAGAAAGAGCCCCACTTCATCCTCTTTGTTTGGGCCAGACAGAGCCCCACTTCATCCTCTTCATTTGGGCCGGACAGAGCCCCACTTCATCCTCTTCATTTGGGCTGGACAGAGCCCCACTTCATCCTCTTTGTTTGGGCCGGACAGAGCCCCACTTCATCCTCTTCATTTGGGCCGGACAGAGCTCCACTTCATCCTCCTCGTTTGGGCCAGACAGAGCCCCACTTCATCCTCTTCATTTGGGCCGGACAGAGCCCCACTTCATCCTCTTCGTTTGGGCTGGACAGAGCCCACTACATCCTCTTTGTTTGGGCCAGACAGAGCCCCACTTCATCCTCTTCGTTTGGGCCGGACAGAGCCCCACTTCCTCCTCTTCGTTTGGGCCGGACAGAGCCCCACTTCCTCTTCTTCATTTGGGCCGGACAGAGCTCCACTTCATCCTCTTTGTTTGGGCCGGATAGAGCCCCACTTCCTCCTCTTCGTTTGGGTCGGACAGAGCCCCACTTCATCCTCTTCGTTTGGGCCGGACAGAGCCCCACTTCATCCTCTTCGTTTGGGCCGGACAGAGCCCCCACTTACTACTCTTCATTTTGGGTCAATGAACGCTTCACCACCATCTCTCCAGACCTACGGAGTGTCCCCATCAGCATAAACGCAACTCACTGCAAGTATACCTGAACTGCATAAACTTTGTACTTCTGAACTGCTAATGCCTTGCTGACCCTCCTGATACCCAAGTTATGGCTGTTTATAAACTCTCTAACTAAACCCCAACTAATCCTTCAACATACCTTCGTTCCTTTGTCTGTAATTTGCCATAAGGTGTAACCACTTAACTACATAGTATGTATATAAGTCCGAAGCTGTGATCCTCTACAAAAACACTACTAGCTCACTGCCTGAGACATTACAGTGTCTTCACCCTGGTGGCTATCAGCGTTGACCGATGGATTATGGTTGTCCAACCGGCGTGGGCCCAAAACTATCGAAGAGTACGTACGGCTAGGATGATATGCTTGGCTATTTGGGTGTTTTCTTCTGCGATGAGTCTGCCTCCTGCCATCTCCCGTAGAGCTGACACTTCCAATAACAAGACCTATTGCTTTTCAGAAGATCCCAACAAATTTGCCGTCACTTTTACACATCTAACCTTTGGATTTCTGATTCCTCTGATAACCATTTCTACCTGTTCCATCTCTCTGGCTAGTAAAGCATACAACATCACATTTTTAGTTGTAGGTAGAAAAACCATCAAGGTGGCGCTAGGAATTGTAGTTGCATCTTTCATCACCTGGGCCCCCCTACCACATCGTGGGTGTTGTCTAGCTATTCATTAACAATGATGTCATTGAAATCCTGAACCTTCTCTCTGGTGTTTTTCAACAGCTGTATCAACCCGATACTCTACGTCTTCATTGGGAAAGATATGGAGAAAAGGGTGAGACAGTCAGTCTGTCCGTGAGCTCATGGAAAGTGTGTTTCGTGAAGACTGGTCAACCTTGAGTACCTTGACTTGCGGCAGGAGGCAAATCGAACATGGCACAACTCTAGAGGGGCTTTAAAAGTGATGAGCCGGGGTGAGATGCCAACCTATGGAAGTAAGAATACAGGTAATTGAAAGAGGCTTCCTCTCAAATGTAATGAATGAATGTGTAGTCTAGCTTTTATGTTATAGTCCTATAAGTCAATGTGTAAATATTTTTACCAATATGAGTTCCAAATTTTCTTTTTATGAACTCATCCACATGATATAACATTAATGTACATGTAAAATTTGCCCCCAGCTTGGCCAATTTATTTATGGCCAAATGGGAGGAGGATGTCGTCTATGCCTGTGCCCGACCAGAACTTGGCTTGTGGGCCAGATACATAGATGACATCCTCCTCCTAAAGAGAGGAGACTGAGACTCGGATCAGTTTATGAATCTTTTGAATTCCAATGACCGTGGTAAAGCCCTTACTTATAAAGCCCACTCTGAAAGAATACATTTTTTAGATCTCGAGATCTCCGAGCAGTAGATGATAAACTCATTACCAGTACATTCTTCAGGACTACGGATCGTAATTCTTATATACTCATTGACAGTTGTCATCACGAAACATGGCTTAAGTCTGGGCCTCCATTTTTCATTTTTATTTTTAATTTAATTTTAATTTTATTTCTATTTTATTTCTTTTTATTATTTACACATATTCTCAGCAATTATGTTGTACTTTCTTCTTATATTTTTTCTAGTAATTAAATATACATTTCATAATTTTTTACCATCCACATGAGATCACCCACTGGGATATTGTGAAAATGTCCATTCTGGGGTGACTGTTGGATTTTTTTTTCACGAACGAGGCTTGGTTATTTCCTGCCTCCCCGATTGTGATCTGTTGTGTCTTCAATTCCCCTGCTTTGTCGGATTGAAAATGAGGCTTGGCTTCTTTCTGCCTATCAGATTGAGACCTGCTGGATGTTTATTCCACTGCTACGTCAGGTTGACAATGAGGCTTGTTTGTCTCTTAGGCCCCTTTCACACTGGGGCGGGAGCCGCGGCGACGGTAAAGCAGCGCTATATTTAGCGCTGCTTTACCGTCGTTTTAGCCGCGGGATTCGGCCGCTCGCGGTGCGGTTTCCCCCCCCCGCGAGCGGCCGAAAAAGGGTTAAAATCCCCCGCAAAGTGCCGCCGTAGCGGCGTTTTGCGGCGGTATTGCCGTGGTATTACCCCGGTGTCCCATTGAAATCAATGGGTAGGAGCGGTATAGGAGCGGTGAATACACCGCTCCTTTACCGCTCCAAAGATGCTGCTAGCAGGACTTTTTTTACCGTCCCGCTAGCGCATCGCTCCAGTGTGAAAGCCCGTCGGTTTTCACACTGGAGTGAATGGGGCCGGTTTTTTTTCAGGCGGTGTACAGGTGCTATTTTTAGCGCTGTACCGCCTGAAAACCGCCCCAGTGTGAAAGGGGCCTAAGTCAAACTGAGGCTTGGTATGTATTCACTGCAGGAATAACGCCCCTTAGTAGTATGGGTTCGGTCACGCTGTTGTTAACATGAGTGGGCGTTTCCCCTGTCATTAATGTTTCGGAGACAGCTTTTTAACCAATAGCGGCCGAATGTGGTGAGTAGAGTACCAGATCAGCTGTGCTCTCTCCTCTGTGGACCTGTTAAATAGCGTGGCTTCTGGCATGAACTTCACACCCCAGATTACGTCAGGTAGGACGAAACTAGTAGGGTGGAGTCTATGCTCAGTCTCACCATGATAGTTCTTATATTGATCTGCAGATTGTTTTTTATCCTGCAACTTTTTATCTTTGTCTGATTGGACTTGTGTTATCCCAATAAACCATAACAGTTTTATGCTATGATGGTGTTCTTTTCCTCTTTTTTACACCTCACCTGGGAGTGAGAGACAGAGAGAGCTTTTGAACTGATATCTTCATTTATTCTGCCTACATCCAGAGGACGGATTCTGTGTATTTTATGAAACCCAGCTTTACTAGGCTCCTATAATGTGGAGTCTAGTCATCTGGTAAGGCCACAGATTTTCTATTTATCACGATGGAAGGTGCACTTCTGGTGTTTAGACGTTTATTACCACTGAGAAACAAATATTTAAGAACTTTTCACTTATTTTGGATTCCTGTATGGACTGATCACTGTCACTTTGGATGTTTTCAGAGACTGATTATTGTTATATACACATATATACATTGATATATACAGTGAGAAGAATGTTCCTTACATTGGTGATCAGTGAGAAGAATGTTCCTTACATTGGTGATCAGTGAGAAGAATGTTCCTTACATTGGTGATCGGTGAGAAGAATGTTCCTTACATTGGTGATCAGTGAGAAGAACGTTCCTTACATTGGTGATCAGTGAGAAGAATGTTCCTTACATTGGTGATCAGTGAGAAGAACGTTCCTTACATTGGTGGTCAGTGAGAAGAACGTTCCTTACATTGGTGATCAGTGGGAAGAATGTTCCTTACATTGGTGATCAGTGAGAAGAACGTTCCTTACATTGGTGGTCAGTGAGAAGAACGTTCCTTACATTGGTGATCAGTGGGAAGAATGTTCCTTACATTGGTGATCAGTGAGAAGAATGTTCCTTACATTGGTGATCAGTGGGAAGAATGCTCCTTACATTGGTGATCAGTGAGAAGAATGTCCCTTACATTGGTGATCAGTGAGAAGAATGTTCCTTACATTGGTGATCAGTGAGAAGAATGTTCCTTACATTGGTGATCAGTGGGAAGAATGTCCCTTACATTGGTGATCAGTGAGAAGAATGTTCCTTACATTGGTGATCAGTGAGAAGAACGTTCCTTACATTGGTGGTCAGTGAGAAGAACGTTCCTTACATTGGTGATCAGTGGGAAGAATGTTCCTTACATTGGTGGTCAGTGAGAAGAATGTCCCTTACATTGGTGATCAGTGAGAAGAATGTCCCTTACATTGGTGATCAGTGAGAAGAATGTTCCTTACATTGGTGATCAGTGAGAAGAATGTTCCTTACATTGGTGATCAGTGGGAAGAATGTTCCTTACATTGGTGATCAGTGGGAAGAATGTTCCTTACATTGGTGATCAGTGGGAAGAATGTTCCTTACATTGGTGATCAGTGAGAAGAATGTTCCTTACATTGGTGATCAGTGAGAAGAATGTTCCTTACATTGGTGATCAGTGAAAAGAATGTTCCTTACATTGGTGATCAGTGAGAAGAATGTTCCTTACATTGGTGATCAGTGAGAAGAATGTTCCTTACATTGGTGATCAGTGGGAAGAATGTTCCTTACATTGGTGATCAGTGGGAAGAATGTTCCTTACATTGGTGATCAGTGAGAAGAATGTTCCTTACATTGGTGATCAGTGAGAAGAATGTTCCTTACATTGGTGATCAGTGAGAAGAATGTTCCTTACATTGGTGATCAGTGAAAAGAATGTTCCTTACATTGGTGATCAGTGAGAAGAATGTTCCTTACATTGGTGATCAGTGAGAAGAATGTTCCTTACATTGGTGATCAGTGGGAAGAATGTTCCTTACATTGGTGATCAGTGGGAAGAATGTTCCTTACATTGGTGATCAGTGAGAAGAATGTCCCTTACATTGGTGATCAGTGGGAAGAATGTTCCTTACATTGGTGATCAGTGAGAAGAATGTTCCTTACATTGGTGATCAGTGAGAAGAATGTTCCTTACATTGGTGATCAGTGGGAAGAATGTTCCTTACATTGGTGATCAGTGGGAAGAATGTTCCTTACATTGGTGATCAGTGAGAAGAATGTTCCTTACATTGGTGATCAGTGAGAAGAATGTTCCTTACATTGGTGATCAGTGGGAAGAATGTTCCTTACATTGGTGATCAGTGGGAAGAATGTTCCTTACATTGGTGATCAGTGAGAAGAATGTTCCTTACATTGGTGATCAGTGAGAAGAATGTTCCTTACATTGGTGATCAGTGGGAAGAATGTTCCTTACATTGGTGATCAGTGAGAAGAATGTTCCTTACATTGGTGATCAGTGAGAAGAATGTTCCTTACATTGGTGATCAGTGGGAAGAATGTTCCTTACATTGGTGGTCAGTGAGAAGAATGTTCCTTACATTGGTGATCAGTGAGAAGAATGTTCCTTACATCGGTGATCAGTGAGAAGAATGTTCCTTACATCGGTGATCAGTGAGAAGAATGTTCCTTACATTGGTGATCAGTGAGAAGAATGTTCCTTACATTGGTGATCAGTGAGAAGAATGTTCCTTACATTGGTGATCAGTGGGAAGAATGTTCCTTACATTGGTGATCAGTGGGAAGAATGTTCCTTACATTGGTGATCAGTGAGAAGAATGTTCCATACATTGGTGATCAGTGAGAAGAATGTTCCATACATTGGTGGTCATTGGGAAGAAGTGCAGGGATATACTATAAATTTTGTTTTTATACGCTTTAATATCTATATTTATTTTTCTCATAGTGCGCCTTTATCTCCTTTGTTAGACACGTCTGACCTACAAATGTTGCTGAGCTAAAGAAAACTCACATAGAGACACCAACCAACATTTCTGACACAGCGATATGAGATGCTGATAGGTTTTCAGTTACAGCTAAGCTTAGAACACCCCTCCCCCTTCACCAAATCAAGGGGGTGACGACATTTGAAAACTTTTGATTCTTCTACATTGAGGATATGGCAGAAAAATGAAACTCCAAGCTTATCATTATCTTCATATGACAATATTATTGCAAAATGGGATTGCATCTATTAATAAGCCGGTCACATGACATTGGTTGGGGCTCTGCATGTGTTCTTGAAATGATGATTGAATTATGACATGATGAGTTATAGATATAGTTTAGTCATCCCTTTGGCTTAATTTATCCTCTAGCTCCTGTGCTTCCAGAGACCAGGGGCTAGAGTTGCTTCTCTGCCCCAGGAGGACTGTTGAATCCTGGGGAGGACCCTGGCGGGGGGCCCCCTGGATGGGCCTGTGACTAGGCCTCAGCCTGCAGAAGATACTGGGTCCGGCCCAAGGAGAGATGAGTCCCTTGTCTGCCTTTAGACAGAGTCAGCAGAGCGTGAGAAAGTGGGGCCCGGAGGATGAGCCCAGCTGTTCAACACCTCAGGCATCTGCTGAGCCCTCAATGGCGGGGGCCTCTGTCCCCCTCCCTCTGCAGCAGCAATATGGAACATCTGAGCAGGAGGTTGAGGGAGGTACTGGAATGCAGGAGTTCATCACAAAGCTGGAATCCCCTTTGGGTGCGGATTCCCCGGATGATGATGAGGAGATGGACACCGTTCCTCGCCCTGTGAAAGAGAGACCTGTGGAGAGAGCAAAATCCACCATGAAGTCTGCAACAACTGGGGGTAAGTCTGATCCCACCGTCAGCCATGGCATCGCAAAGGTAACAACACATAAAGCAGGTACAGTTTGTGTGCTGGATGGTGATGTGAACTTTAATGACAATGGGCTTGCGGAGGGTTGTAGTGCTAAGGGCAGTCAGCCCAGACCCATAGACAATGTACAGCATGCAATGCAGGCTGAATTACCTGCTGAAAACAAAGCTTCAGATGAAATTGGTGAGAGTAACTGTCATCTTCTGGGGTAAGAGTCTGCAGAGAGGAGCGCCATGGACAATACAGTGACTTTGCCTGGACCAGACACAACGACTGTTCCTGAGAATGCTGGGAGCAGTAGTGCTACAACTCTCCAGGAGTCTGCAGTAGCCAAGACTGTGATTGAACCCCGCATAGAAGCTGAGTGTTCAGAGCAGAGGGAGAGGGCGGGTCTCACCTCTGTTAATCCAACTGCTATCCCAGCTGAATCAGACTCTCTGTCAGCAGGTTTGATTGCGTCTAAGGACAAGACTGCAATTGGTGTGTCTGTAAGGAAAACTTATGCTGGTGTTGCTGCTACAGGATCTGGGAAGGGGGAGCAAGCAGGGAAGGAGCATGGAAATGTTTTATCTTCCTCCCTGTTTAAAAGGAGGAATGTTGTGCAGCTTAGATGGGAGGGTGGAGGACTTCCCCCGCATAGGAGGGCAGTGGTGGATTAGATTCTGCAGATGGGGTTTAGGCCCACAGATATTTTCACCCTGATCAGCCCGGCCGGTTCTAATGAGTATGATTTGTCCTTTCTTTGGACATATTTTGGGAGAAATATGAGCACGTGTGTAGGGGCCTGCCGGACTGGAGAGGGCTCATCCCCAAGCTTGTATCACGCCAGCCACTCATTAAAATGGTGACAGTTCTTGTACACAATGAGTCCATACCACAAGGGGATTTATCTGTATGGTTGAGGAGGTATGGAGATGTCCTAAGCCCCCTAAAGAAGATTTTGGATGATTGGGGAATCTGGATTGTGCAGTTAAAATTAAAAGTAATTGACAATGTTGTCCAGCATCTGCCATCTTCTACCCGGGCCAGCCAAAGCTATGCAACAAGTGTGGAGATAAAGGGTATCTTGCATCCTCCTGTCCGGTGATAAAGTGCTCTCTGTGTCAGGGTGTAGGACATCTGGCAAAGGATTGTAACATTATAAGGTGCAATCTGTGCAATGCGGTGGGACATCCTTAAAGTCCGTGTCCTGAGGCAATGCACAACCAGCCTGAGCTCATGAGAGGGTTCTTCCACCTGGACATGGAGGATGCTCAGAGTTCAGCAGCTGGGGTGCCTGTGATTCCATCTGAGTCTGTACCAATACCCAATATGTCTGTGTCTTTCCAGTCTGGGGTGTCCCAGTCTGTGCGTTTACCTAGTGTGCCCGTGTCTTCCCAGTTTGTGGTGCCCCAGTCTGTGCGTTTATCTAGTGTGCCCGTGTCTTCCCAGTCTGTAGGTAAGGTATCAGTTGCCAAGAATGTGTCTGTGACGGAAGCTTCCGTCAGTATACCGATTCCTAAGTCCTGGAACATGAGTCCAATGGATCTGGCTATAGGAGCCCCCAAGAACTAGACAACACCAGTCTTGGAGTACATCAGGAATAGCTTTTATTTGATATGTCACACAAATTTATACAGCTGGATGACTAAAAACCTAACCTAATTAGCATGAGCTAATTATCTAAATCAACACTGGACTCCTTCATTCAATTGCAGGGTTAATTAGCACATACAACAATAGGTGGAATACTCTTTAGAATCTGTGTCAAGCCAGACTACTCATTTGCATTATACAAGACAACAGACAGGTGGCTGGAGTTGATGATATTAGCATCTGACATGTCCAGAGTCTATGTGTCTTGGGGGGCCAGCATGGACCTGAATCCAAGTAAAACCAGCTCAGCGGTCCCCAGGCATACAGCTCACAAACAGCACCGTTACCCCAAATGCCAGGGCCCATAATCGCAAGGCAAGAGGCTTGCATTACGTCCCCTCCAACAGCCTCTGTCCCGGCTAGGTCTGTCACAGTGTCCAATTCTTCTATGTCTTCCAAAATTGCAGAGGCAGCAATAGGTGCTGAGGCAGGTGCATCAAGTGCAGTGCCAGTCCCCCTCCCCTGGCGCTGCAGGGTTTCTATTGAGGATCGTGGGGTGCAGAGGAGTGTAGAGGCTGGCCTGGTGGTAGATAAGGGAAGGGAGAGGGGGGTGAAGGGGAGGATAGGAGTGGGGAGGCTGTTGATGCTGGTTTGTCTAAGGATGATATGGAGTGGTTGGAGGATATAAGGAGGAGGGGCAAAAGAAAGAAAAAAAAAAGAGGTACAGTTACCTTAAGTCCTAAGGTTTTGCCTTTGGTAAGTAAGTTTGAGGTCCTGTCAGATGATGACGATGAATGGGACTCGTTCAGTTCAGCGTCCTCTATGGATGATGAGTCCCAGGGTGCAATGTGCTGGTTCTCCAGGGAGAGGGAGTATTCAGGCTAAGAAACGGCTGCCTCAGTTACCTATCAGGAGAGCGGCGTCGGACGGACGGCCCGCTCTCTAGTGCGCATGCACGGGGGCTCGGCGCTCCGGCGCATGCGCACTCGCGGCTCGGCGGTCCGGCGCCGGCGCATGCGCACTAGCGCCCACCTGGCGGCAGTGACGAGCAATTAGCGTCACTCTGGCGCCTATTTAAAGCGGCCTGACGCACAGGCACCTTGCTGGTCTGTCTCTCCAGCTTAGTGCCTGTGTGTCCTGTGTTACTTAAACATTCCTGACCTTGTTCCTGCTGTTGCCGACCCGGATTGCCTGACGTTCCTGATATCTCCTGTGTTTGACCCCCTGGCTTGCCCTACGGACTTCCTGATATCTCCTGTGTTTGACCCTCTGGCCTGCCCTACGGACTTCCTGATATCTCCTGTGTTTGACCCCCTGGCTTGCCCTACAGACTTCCTGTTGTCTCCTGTGTTTGTCCCTCTGGCCTGCCCTACGGACTTCCTGATATCTCCTGTGTTTGACCCTCTGGCCTGCCCTACGGACTTTGCTGACACCTCCTGTAAAGGATCCTCTGGTTGCCTGCTGAACTCTCTTGTGGTTGACCCTCTGGCTAGTCCACCTAACCTCTGCCGGATCCCCCAGTGTCAGCACCCCAGCCGGGCGTTTGGTTCCTGCCTCCCTATCCTGCCATCTGCTGGCCGCCCGGGCCAGGTCATCATCACCTCCAGGTTCCCCGCCAGTTTCTGCTTACATATCGGAGGTGACCTGTGCCTCCTGGTGCCGTTTGCTCCCTGTTCCATCTCCAGGGGCTTACTGCGCTGGGTCGCAAGGGTGAACCGCTCTCGGCATCTCGGCCTCGGTAAGTACAGCTCTGACATTACCATAATGGCAGTTCCCACTCCGTTAAAAGTGGCAACCATTAATGTTGCCAGCTTAAGATCAGTAAGTGCTCGTCATATGGCCTTATTTTTGCTCAGCGAGTTTGATGCTGACATTTTGTTTTTGCAAGAGAACCATCTGAGTAGTCTGGCCGATATACATCTGGCAAAAGAGTGGAGACGTGGTCCCTCATTTTGGTCTCTTGCGGCCGACGCCTTACAGAGGGGTTGCGGTCCTTTTTTCTGGTATGGTAACGTGCCGGCAGGTAATTGAGGTAGTAGAGATTGGGAGAGGAGTGGTCTTGGATGTCTCTGTGAGGGGGCAGGACCTGCGCCTAATTAACATCTATGGTCCCCAGACGAAGTGGGACAGGAAATGCCTCTTTACAAAGATAAAGCCTTTTCTTTTTACGGCCCGGCAGGTTATCTTTGGAGGTGATTTCAACACCATTACTAGGTCTAAAGACAGGAGAGGTTTCAGAGATAAGTTGGGCTATGACACCCTTTTTCTCAATGCCATAGTTAGGGAAGCAGGTCTGGTAGATGCGCACATTAAGCGCTGCCCAGACAGCACAGGGTTCACTTTTCAGCGAGGAAGTAGTCAGAATAGGATAGATAGGTTTTCTTTAACCACTTCGCATCCCGCCCATAGTCATATAACGCCCACAAGGTGGATCTCCCATCCTGGGTGGGCGTCATATGACGTCCTCCCATTCCCGGGCGCACCCGCGGCGTCGCTCGGGACCCGGTGCACGTGCCCGGCGGCCGCGATGTCCACCGGGCACCCGCGATTGCCCGTGAAAACAGCGGGACCGTGGAGCTGTGTGTGTAAAGCTCCATGTCCTGTCAGTGGAGAGGAGACCGATCATGTGATCCCAGTACGGAGGAACACCGATCGGTCTCCTCCCCTTGTGAGTCCCCTCCCCCCACAGTTAGAATCACTACCTTAGGGAACACATTAACCCCTTCCCTGCCAGTCACATTTACACATTAATCAATGCAATTTAATAGCAACGATCGCTATGTGAATGGTCCCAAAAAAGTGTCCGAAGTGTCCGCCGCAATGTCACAGTCACGAAAAAAAAAAACGCATATCGCCGCCATTACTCGTAAAAAAAAAAAAAAAAAAAAAAAATGCAATAAATCTATCCCCTATTTTGTAGACGCTATAACTTTTGCGCAAACCGATCTATATACGCTTATTGCGATTTTTTTTTTACCAAAAATATGTAGAAGAATACGTATCGGCCTAAACTGAGTAAAAAAATTTTTTTTTTAAAAAAATGGGATATTTATTATAGCAAAAAGTAAAAAAATATTGTGTTTTTTTTTCAAAATTGTCGCTCTTCTTTTGTTTATAGCGCAAAAAATAAAAACCGCGGAGGTGATCAAATACCACCAAAAGAAAGCTCTATTTATGGGGAAAAAAGGACGTCAATTTTGTTTGGGTGAAACGTCGCACGACCGCGCAATTGTTAGTTAAAGCGACGCAGTGCCGAATCGCAAAAAGTGCTCTGGTAAGGAATCGCCCGGTGCTGAAGTGGCTAAAGGGAGACTCCGCTTTTTTGGCACCTATGTGTCGGGCAGTGGAGTTTTCCAATCACTGTATTCTATCTGTGACTCTGAATGCCTCAGACATGCCACCTAGGGGGAGGGGAATCTGGAGATTGAATTTTGCCCTCCTGGAAGACGAGAGAGTAAGACAATCGTTTGATGATTTTTTTTCAAGTACTATCCTAGACTTTGGCAACAATAAGTCAGAATGGTTGGATCTTGTATAACAGCGGAATGTTGGGCTTTTCAAAGCCATACGAAGAAAAGAAGCACAGGAATGGTGGGAACCCCACATAATGGGCACAGCGGGTGTACAGACCCGGGAACCCAGCACAGGTATGGTGGGAACCCCTCATAATGGGCACAGCGGGTGTACAGACCCGGGAACTCAGCACAGGGATGGTGGCAACCCCTCATAATGGGCACAGCGGGTGTACAGACCCGGGAACTCAGCACAGGGATGGTGGGAACCCCTCATAATGGGCACAGCGGGTGTACAGACCCGGGAACTCAGCACAGGGATGGTGGGAACCCCTCATAATGGGCACAGCGGGTGTACAGACCCGGGAACTCAGCACAGGTATGGTGGGTACCCCTCATAATGGGCACAGCGGGCGTACAGACACGGGAACTCAGCACAGGGATGGTGGGAACCCCTCATAATGGGCACAGCGGGTGTACAGACCCGGGAACTCAGCACAGGGATGGTGGGAACCCCTCATAATGGGCACAGCGGGCGTACAGACACGGGAACTCAGCACAGGGATGGTGGGAACCCCTCATAATGGGCACAGCGGGTGTACAGACCCGGGAACTCGGCACAGGGATGGTGGGAGCCCCTCATAATGGGCACAGCGGGTGTGCAGACCCAGGAACTTAGCACAGGGATGGTGGGAACCCCACATAATGGGCACAGCGGGTGTACAGTCCGGGGAACTCAGCACGGGGATGGTGGGAACCCCTCATAATGGGCACAGCAGGTGTACAGACTCGGGAACTCAGCACAGGGATGGTGGGAACCCCTCATAATGGGCACAGCGGGTGTACAGACCCCGGAACTCAGCACAGGGATGGTGGGAACCCCTCATAATGGGCACAGGGGGTGTACAGACCCGGGAACTCAGCACAGGGATGGTGGGAACCCCTCATAATGGGCACAGCGGGTGTACAGACCCGGGAACTCAGCACAGGGATGGTAGGAACCCTCATAATGGGCACAGGGGGTGTACAGACCCGGGAACTCAGCACAGGGATGGTGGGAACCCCTCATAATGGGCACAGCGGGTGTACAGTCCTGGGAGCTCAGCACAGGGATGGTGGGAACCCCTCATAATGGGCACAGCGGGTGTACAGTCCTGGGAGCTCAGCACAGGGATGGTGGGAACCCCTCATAATGGGCACAGCGGGTGTACAGTCCTGGGAGCTCAGCACAGGGATGGTGGGAACCCCTCATAATGGGCACAGCGGGTGTACAGTCCTGGGAACTCAGCACAGGGATGGTGGGAACCCTCATAATGGGCACAGCGGGTGTACAGACCCGGGAACTCAGCACAGGGATGGTGGGAACCCCTCATAATGGAGTGAAGCCCAGTATGTACAAACTTATTTTTATCAGAGAAAAATTGATGCCAAGGCCTTATCATCATAGCTGGAAACTAACATTCCCAGGGAGAGGTCAGCAATGGCAGTGCTATAGTATTCTCATATCAGAAGGTTTTATTTGATAATTGATGTAACCAAACCGGTTAGTCTTTGTGAAAGGAGGATTCCATTTCCACATATATTATTATAAAGGCAACCGATGGGATAAATACCACTCACAGCACATTGGAAGCCATCGTCTTACACAATATGGTCTAGTTCCTGTGAAATTGCTCATTAAATGAGGTCGGGTTCAGGTCTCGCAGGAAGGAAGTTGTGATGTGATAACATTTATGTAAGATAATTCTGGAGAAGAAGAACTCACTCATAGCTATATTGTGAGGAGGTGACAAGCTCTCCTGCCGAGGACAGGTGGAGGTAAGACCAGCCATGAAGAAGTCCTTCCACAATGGATAGATGCCATCACCTCTACTAATGGTCTCCACGTCGTCTCTACTCTCTGCTCAGAGCTCCTAGCTAACTATAGAGAGAAGTACTCTGTATGGGGACAATTTCAGATCTGATTGGCTCTTCGCCCAATGGTTCATACACCTAAATCTCTTCATTCGTTGGGTGCGTATATCAGTGAGTGACACATCCCTGAGAGTTCTGGTTTATATTTAATTCTACAGACAAAAGAATTCCAGGTTAAAGTTATTGGGAGAGGAAGAAAGGGGGTAAGAGGGTGGGATAGAAAGAGGGGAGGGGGTAAATGGGGTAAGAGGGTGGGATAGAAAGAGGGGAGGGGGTAAAGGGGGTAAGAGGGGAGGGGGCGTTAGACTATGGGAAGGAGAAAGGTGCAGTAGAAGGTGGGAAAGGGGGAGAAAGGAAAAGAGAGATACAAGGTAAGTGAGAGAAAGAAGGAGTAAAAAAAAAAAAGATAGATACAAAGGTAAGAAAGAGATGAAGAGAGAGAAAGATAGATACAAAGGTGAGAGAGAGGAAGAGAGAGAAAGATAGATACAAAGGTGAGAGAGAGGAAGAGAGAGAAAGATAGATACAAAGGTGAGAGAGAGGAAGAGAGAGCTAAAAGGAGAGATAGGGACATACAAAGATAAGAGAGAGATGAAAAGAAAGAGAAATACAATGGTAAGTAGGATATAGATATATATATATATATATAGATATATATAGATATATAGAAAGACATAGAGAAGGAGAGATGAGAGAGGGGAGAGGGGAGAAAGAGATAAGGAGAGAGATATAAAGGTAAGTGAGAGAAACGTGAAGATTGAGAGAGTTACTAAGGTAAGAGAGATGGCGAGTGATACAAAGGAAAGTGATTGAGAGATGAAGAAAGAGAAGGGGAGTGTGTGAGAGAGAGAGAGAGATGAAAAGAGCGAAGGGGAGAGATACAAAGGAAAGTGAGAGAGAGAGAGATGAAGAGAGAGTGAGAGAGAGAGAAAGATACAACGGTAAGAGGGGAGAGAGATGAAGAGAGAGGGAGACAGAAGGAGAGAGAGATGAAAAGAGCGAAGGAGAGAGATACAACGGAAAGTGAGAGAGAGATGAAGAGAGAGATACAAAAGAAAGTGAGAGAGAGAGATGAATAGAGAGAAGGAGAGAGATACAAAGGAAAGTGAGAGAGAGAGATGAAGAGAGAGAAGGAGAGAGATACAAAGGAAAGTGAGAGAGAGAGATGAAGAGAGAGAAGGAGAGAGATACAAAGGAAAGTGAGAGATGAATAGAGAGAAGGAGAGAGATACAAAGGAAAAAGAGATGAAAAGAGAGAAGGAGAGAGATACAAAGGAAAGTGAGAGAGGGATGAATAGAGAGAAAGAGAGAGATACAAAGTAAAGTGAGAGAGAGAGAGAGATGAAGAGAGAATGAGAGAGATGAAGAGAGAGAAGGAGAGAGATACAAAGGAAAGTGAGAGAGAGAGAGATGAAGAGAGATAAGGAGAGAGATACAAAAGAAAGTGAGAGAGAGATGAATAGAGAGGAGAGAGATACAAAGAAAAGTGAGAGAGAGAGAGATGGAGAGAGAAGGAGAGAGATACAAAAGAAAGTGAGAGAGAGATGAATAGAGAGAAGGAGAGAGATACAAAGGAAAGTGAGAGAGAGATGAAGAGAGAGAAGGAGAGAGATACAAAGGAAAGTGAGAGAGAGAGATGAATAGAGAGAGATACAAAGGAAAGTGAGAGAGAGAGATGAATAGGGAGAAGGAGAGAGATACAAAGGAAAAAGAGATGAAAAGAGAGAAGGAGAGAGATACAAAGGAAAGTGAGAGAGAGAGATGAAGAGAGAGAAGGAGAGAGATACAAAGGAAAGTGAGAGAGAGAGAGATGAAGAGAGAGTGAGAGAGAGAAAGATACAACGGTAAGAGGGGAGAGAGAGACAGAAGAAGAGAGATACAAAGGAAAGAACGAGAGACAAATAGAGAGCGAGAGGAGAGAGATACAAATGTAGGCCAGAGAAATATGGAGAGAGGGAGATAGAGAGTGATATAGAAAGGTGAGATGGGGGAAGCGGGCAGGTGGGGGGGAGAGGGGAGGGTGCTTTAGAAAGGTGAGATGGGGGAAGCGGGAAGGTGGGGGGAGAGAGGGGAGGGTGCTATAGAAAGGTGAGATGGGAAAAGCGGGAAGGTGGGGGGAGAGAGGGGAGGGTGCTTTAGAAAGGTGAGATGGGGAAAGCGGGAAGGTGGGGGAGAGAGGGGAGGGTGCTTTAGAAAGGTGAGATGGGGGAAGCGGGAAGGTGGGTGGAGAGGGGGGGGCTTTAGAAAGGTGAGATGGGGAAGCGGGAAGGTGGGGGAGAGAGGGGAGGGTGCTTTAGAAAGGTGAGATGGGGGAAGCCGGAAGGTGGGTGGAGAGAGGGGAGGGTGCTTTAGAAAGGTGAGATGGGGAAAGCGGGAAGGTGGGGGGGGGAGAGGGGAGGGTGCTTTAGAAAGGTGAGATGGGGAAGCGGGAAGGTGGGGGGAGAGAGGGGAGGGTGCTTTAGAAAGGTGAGATGGGGGAAGCGGGAAGGTAGGGGGAGAGAGGGGTGGGTGCTTTAGAAAGGTGAGATGGGGAAGCGGGAAGGTGGGGGGGGGAGGGGAGGGTGCTTTAGAAAGGTGAGATGGGGATGCGGGAAGGTGGGGGGAGAGAGGGGAGGGTGCTTTAGAAAGGTGAGATGGGGAAGCGGGAAGGTGGGGGGGGGAGGGGAGGGTGCTTTAGAAAGGTGAAGAAAAAGATAGAGGTGGAAGGTAGAGCAATGGGGTAAGAAAGTTAAGTTGGCCATAAACTAGAAGAATTGTGTTTTGAATTTTTACATTTTCAAAATGTTTGTTTCTAGTTTCTAATGGTTATTGAGGTCTTTCTTTTTTGACCACAGTGACAAGCAAAGGAACAGGTTGGATTTTTATTTTTTCTCAGATTTGCAGATTTTTACTAGTGAATGTGGAAATTCCATTCATTCTAAAACTGAATGTTAAAAGCAAACAACATTTACAAGTACTTTTAAATGACATTCATCAAGTCCTGATAAGCTTTTTTATATGAATGTTGGTTAAAAAATCTGTATGGTCAGCTTTAGATACAAAGGTGGCGAGAGACAGGGGTGAGTAGGGGTTGAGAGAGAAAGGTGAGAAGAGAGAGATTGAGGGAGGAAGAGGGTGAAATAGGTGCGATGGGAGAGAGAAGCAGAGAAGAGGGCAAAGGATACGTGTCTGGGAATAGGGAAAGGCCAAGCTTGAAAGAAAGTTAGGTAAAGGAGACAAAAGTGGTACAGAGCATAATGTAAATAAACAGGAGAAAGAGATGTGTATGAGCTGAGACAAAATAGAGAGAAAAGAGTCCGGGGTTTTGGCAGTGTTGGTGGTGGTATTTGAGTTAATGGTGTTGGCGTTTTTTGTTGTTGGTGTAGGTGTCAATGGTAATGTTATTGGTGGTGTAGTTATTGATGGTATTTGTGATGGTGGTGTGGTTAGTGGTGAAGGTGTTGATGGTATTGTTGGTGGTGGTGTTGGTGGTGTTCATTGTGTTGTTGGTGGTGTAGGTGTTGATGGTATTATTGTTGGTGGTGTTGGCGTTTTTGGTGTAGGTGTTGATGGTATTGTTGTTGGTGGTGTTGGTATTTGTGATGGTGGTGGTGTTAGTGGTGAAGGTTTTGATGGTGGTGGTGTTGGTATTTGTGGTGTTGATGGTATTGTTGTTGGTGGTGCTCGTGTGGTTGGTGGTGTTCATGGTATTGTTGTTGGTATTTGTGTTGTCGGGGGTGTAGGTGTTGATGGTATTATTGTTGGTGGTGTTGGTATTTGTATTGATGTTGTTGGTAGTGTAGGTGTTGATGGTATTTTTGTTGGTATTTGTGTTGTTGGTGGTGTAGGTGTTCATGGTATTGTTGTTGCTCTGTTGGTATTGGTGTAGATGGTATTGTTGTTGGTGCTGTTGGTATTTGTGTTGGTAGTGTTGATGGTATTGTTGTTGGTGGTGTTGGTATAGTATTTGTGTTGCTGGTGTTTTTGGTGGTGTAGGTGTTGATGGTAATTGTTGGTGGTGTAGGTGTTGATGGTTTTGTTGTTCGTGGTGTTAGTATTTGTGCTAGCGGTGTTGGTATTGTTGCCGTTTTTGTTGTTGGTGTAGGTGTTGATGGTATTGTTGTTGGTGGTGTTGGTATTTGTGTTAGCGGATTTGGTGTTGTTGGTGGTGTAGGTGTTGATGGTATTGTTGTTGGTGTTGTTGGTGGTGTAGGTGTTGATGGTATTATTGTTGGTGGTGTTGGTATTTGTGTTGGCAGTGTTGGTGGTGTTGTAGGTGTTGATGGTAATTGTTGTTGGTGGTGTTAGTATCTGTGTTGGTGGTGTAGGTGTTGATGGTATTATTGTTGGTGGTGTTGGTATTTGTATTGATGTTGTTGGTAGTGTAGGTGTTGATGGTATTTTTGTTGGTATTTGTGTTGTTGGTGGTGTAGGTGTTGATGGTATTGTTGTTGGTGGTGTTGGTATTGGTGTAGATGGTAATGTTGTTGGTGCTGTTGGTATTTGTGTTGGAAGTGTTGATGGTATTGTTGGTGGTGGTGTTGGTATGGTATTTGTGTTGCTGGTGTTTTTGGTGGTGTAGGTGTTGATGGTAATTGTTGGTGGTGTAGGTGTTGATGGTATTGTTGTTGGTGGTGTTGGTATTTGTGTTAGCGGTGTTGGTGGTGTTGGTGGTGTTGATGGTATTGTTGTTGGTGTTGTTGGTGGTGTAGGTGTTGATGGTATTGTTGTTGGTGGTGTTGGTATTGTTGTTGGTGGTGAAGGTGTTGATGGTATTATTGTTGGTGGTGTTGGTATTTGTGTAGTCAGTATTGGTGGTGTTGGTATTGTGTTGGTGGTGAAGGTGTTGATGGTAATTGTTGTTGGTGGTGTTAGTATTATGCCGCGTACACACGGTCGGAATTCTCATCGGAAAAAGCTCTGATGGTTTTCCCGTCGGATTTCCGATGGAATTTCACTCAAACTGTCTTGCCTTCACAAGGTCACACCAAATTCCGACGGTCAATAACACCACGCCTTAAAAAACGTTCGACTGCACTATAAAAGGGAAGTTTAATGCTTCTGAGCATGCGTCAAATTGTTTCCGAGCATGCGTCGGAATTGCATACACACGATCGGAAAATCCGATAGAAAGGTTTTCCGTCGGAAAAATTAAGAACAGGTTCTCAATCCAAAGTCCATCGGAAATTCTGACAGAAAAAGACAGATGGGCGTACACACGGTCGGAAAATCCGATTAAAAGCTCCCATCGGACTATTTCCATCGGAAATTCCCACCGCGTGTACGCGGCATTTGTGTTGGTGGTGTAGGTGTTGATGGTATTATTGTTGGTGGTGTTGTCGGTGGTGTTGGTATTTGTGTTAGCGTTGTTGGTGTTGATGGTATTGTTGGTGGTGTTGCCATTTTTGTTGTTGGTGTAGGTGTTGATGGTATTTGTGTTAGCGGTGTTGGTGTTGTTGGTGGTGAAGGTGTTGATGGTATTATTGTTGGTGATGTTGGTATTTGTGTTGGCAGTGTTGGTGGTGTAGGTATTGATGGTAGTTGTTGATGGTGGTGTTGGTATTTGTCTTGGTGTTTTTGTTGGTGTTTTTGTTGGTGGTGTAATTGTTGTTGGTAGTGTTTCTGTTGGTGGTGATATTGATGGTGGTGTTGGGTGGGAGTGAGGGAAAAAGACAAAAAAGAAATGGTGTTACAGAGGAAATATAAAGATAGAGATACAGCAAAAAAGGATTAGAGAGAATGAAGAAAAAAGAGAGCAGTAGAGAGGGAGAGAGCATGGAGCAAAAAGAGAGACCAAAAAACAGAGAGAGCGTTTATTGTGAAGCTTTCTCTTTGTCTTACCTTATACAGTCATTTTGCGATGGAAACAGTCCGATGGGAGCTTTTCATCAGATTTTCCGACCGTGTGTACGCCCATCGGTCTTTTTCTGTCGGAATTTCCGACGGACTTTGGATTGAGAACCTGTTCTTAATTTTTCCGACGGAAAACCTTTCTATCGGATTTTCCGATCGTGTGTATGCAATTCCGACACGCAAAATTCCGACGCATGCTCGGAAAAACAATTTGACGCATGCTCGGGAGCATTAAACGTCCCTTTTATAGTGCCGTCGAACGTGTTGTATGCCGCGGTGTTATTGACCGTCGGAATTTGGTGTGACCGCGTGTAGGCAAGACAGTTTGAGCGAAATTCCGTCGGAAAAACCGACGGGAAAACCATCAGAGCTTTTCCCAACGAGAATTCCGACGTACGCGGCATAATACTAACACCACCAACAACAATTACCATCAACACCTACACCACCACCAACACTGCCAACACAAATACCAACACCACCAACAATAATACCATCAACACCTTCACCACCAACACAATACCGTCAACACCTACACCAACAACAAAAACGGCAACACCACCAACAATACCAACACCGCTAACACAAATACTAACACCACCAACAACAAAACCATCAACACCTACACCACCAACAATTACCATCAACACTTACACCACCAACAATTACCATCAACACCTACACCACCAAAAACGGGAAAACCATCAGAGCTTTTTCCGACGAGAATTCCGACCGTGTGTACGCGGCATAAGGGATACATTGCTTCCTTTAAGAAGACGAGATAATGATCACATTCATCCAGTAACTCTCTGTGTCTTTATAGGAAATGAAGATGTCAAATATCAGCAATGTGACGGACACAACCAAGTCTTTGAGCCATGGGGACGTTTTCATCATCCTGGTTCTACTTTTTATTTTCCTTGTGGGGGTCCCCGGCAACGCTCTGGTGCTTTGGGTCACCGGAGTGAAGATGAGACGCAGAGTCAGCACCGTTTGGTTTTGGAACCTTGCTCTGGCCGACATCGCCTGTTGCTCATTTGCCCCACTCGTCCTAGTTAATGTCTTCTATTCCCGTTGGCTGTATGGAAATGCTTTGTGCAAACTTTTACCCTTCATCCTCATCCTCAATATGTTCTCCAGCATCTTCACCCTGGTGGCCATCAGCATCGACCGGTGCATCCTGGTGGTCTGGCCTGTGTGGGCCCAAAACCACCGCCGCCTAAGAACAGTGTGGATCGTCTGCTTGGTTATTTGGATTGCGTCTATCATATTGGGGCTACCTGTTGTCTTCTACCGGACAACGGACATTGAGAATAATACAACTGTATGTATCTATATGAAAGATTTCATGGTTCCCATCACTCTTACTCGAATGTTTTTTGGATTTCTGATTCCTTTTGTTATCATTTTAACCTGTTACATCCGTCTGGCTTTTAAAGCACAAAATATACGACTTTTAAAAGCAGGGAGGAAGACCAGCATGGTGGCCCTTGCCATAATCGTGGCGTTCTTCGTCACCTGGGCTCCGTACCACATAATGGGAATTCTTATGCTGTACCCTCAAGATCGGCTTGTGCTTTCCTTGAATGCTCCAGCCCAGGCTTTGGCTCACTTCAATAGTTGTATCAACCCGATACTGTACGCCTTAATGGGGAAAGAGATGAAGAGCAAAGTACGACAGTCTATACGCGGGCTCATGGAAAATGCGTTCAATGAAGAGGTATCAAGAACGGTCACGTACAAAAGGAGCAAATCCTCATCTAAAGAGCCCTCTTGTCATGGGCGAGAGTTAGGCCTCATACACACGGACGTTTTAAAAAACGGGCTGTAAAAGCTAGTAACAACACCTGGAAAAAAAAAAGCAGCGTTAAAAACGCGATTTTATTAGCTTTTTGATTTGGCGTCAATGCGCGTTTAACTACTTGCCTTCAAGTACCCCCTTCCTGACCAGGCCATTTTTCAGCTTTCAGCGCTGTCGCATTTTGAATGACAATTGCGCGGTCATGCAACGCTGTACCCAAATAAAATTGTTATCATTTTTTCCCCACAGATAGAGCTTTATTTTGGTGGTATTTGATCACCTCTGCGGTTTTTATTTATTGCGCTATAAACAAAAGAAGAGGGACAAGTTTGAAAAAACATAATATTTTTTACTTTTTATTATAATTAATATCCAATTTTTATTTTTATTTTTAAACAAATTTTTTCCTCAGTTTAGGCCGATACGTATTCTTCTACATATTTTTGTTAAAAAAAAAATCGCAATAAGCGTATATTGATTGGTTTGCGCAAAAGTTATAGCGTCTTCAAAATAGGGGATAGATTTATAGCATTTTTATTATTATTTTTTTTTTACTAGTAATGGCGGCGATCTGCGATTTTTATCATGACTGCGACATTGCGGCGGACATATCGGACACTTTTGACACATTTTTGGGACCATTCACATTTATACAGCGATCCGTGCTATAAAAATGCACTGATTACTGTATAAATGTGACTGGCAGGGAAGGGGTTAACACTAGGGGGCGCTGCAGGGGTTAATGTGTTCCCTATGTTAGTGATTCTAACTGTGGGGGGAGGGGACTGACTGGGGGAGGGGACCGATCGGTGTCCCTATGTAAGGGACACACCATCGGTCTCCTCTCCTCTGACAGGACGTGATCACGCGCACGCGCATCGGGGACGTGCATCAGGTCCCCAGCTACGCGGCGGGCACGCGCGCGCCCCCTAGTGGCCAAAAAGCGAGCGCCGTCATATGGTGGAGGCCCGCCACAGTAGCTGCACCGCTCCGCCGTCATTTGACAGTGGACGGTCAGCTACTGGTTAACATCGTTTTTTTTTCTCTTTTTTTTTTTTTTTATGTTTTTTATTTTTTATGACGGAGAGTGAGTTAACATCGTTTTTAAGCGTTAACGCTTAGGCGCGTTTTTTAAAACAAAAAACATCCCTCTGCTATTTTCAACTCTCAAATTACCCACATAAAGATTTTTACAGCTTAAAAACGCTGACGCTAAAAAACTTTGGTACAGCGTTAATGAGTGTTTTTGAGCTTTTTTTCAGCGTCAGCGTCAAAACAGCTCTAACGCTGGAGCCTCTGAAGGCGCTGGTCCTTGGTTTTTTTTTTTGGAGCTTAAAGACGACCATGCATGTTACAGCTCAAAAACGCCATGGTGTGTATGAGCCCATTGAATAACATGGTGTTGCCTTCTTAAGCAGCAAAAAAAAGCTCAAAAAAGCCGCTGTTAAAACGTCCGTGTGTATGAGGCCTAAGACTGATGCGAGATGAACACTTATACTGATAAGAGTAATTAAACCCGAATCTAAGACTCATAAAGAACAAGGATTAAATGCTCATTATGTCTATGGGGGGTGACTGAATAAGGAGCAAATACTCACCTTGTTTTGCGCTCAAGAAGGTGCGATTGGTCCCCGCAGCCGCTTCTCTAATAGACATGTGCACTGACAAAAAATTCATTCATTTTCGTTATCGTTTCATTCGTTTTTTTGGAAATTCAAAAATTCGCAAATTCGCAAATTCGAAAAATTCGGAATTTGGAAGTTTCAGGAATTTTCAGATTTCTATTTTTCAGATTTTTCTGAATTTCCGAATTTCGGATTTCCGAATTTCGTATTTTCGTATTTCCGAATTTCCGAATTATCGAATTATCGAATTTCAGAATTTTTAAATTTCCGAATTTTCGAATTTCAGAATTATTGGATTTCAGAATTATCGGATTTCAGAACTATCGAATTTCAGAATTATCGAATTTCAGAATTATTGGATTTCAGAATTTTCGAATTTCAGAATTATCGAATTTCAGAATTATTGGATTTCAGAATGTTCGGATTTCAGAATTATCGAATTATCGAATTTCAGAATTATCGAATTTCAGAATTATCGAATTTCAGAATTATCGAATTATCGAATTTCAGAATTATCGAATTTTCGAATTTCGGAATTTCAAAGATTTGAAAATCCCAAAATTTGAAAATCTGAAAAAAAAGAAAAAAAATCAGTTTAATTAATAACTAACTATTAAATTAACGAGTACGAATTACCTGAAATAACGAATGCCGCATCTAAACAAATGGAACGGAACAAATTAATAATAAATAATAAATAATTAATAATAATAAAAAGGTTTTATTATTATTATTGTTATTTATTATTATTCGATTGTTACGTTCCATTTGTTTAGATGCGGCATTCGTTATTTCAGGTAATTCGTAACTTCGGATAAATTTGTACTCGTTACGTTCACTAACAGACAAATTTGAAAGGGAATTCCAATACCTATACTTTAATAGTTCGTTATTATTTAGAATTAAACAATTCTTTCTTTTTTCTGATTTCATAATTTTAGAATTTCGGAAATCCGAAAATTCGGAAATCCGGAAATTCGAAAATTCGGAAATTCGAAAATTCGGAAATCCGAAAATTCGGAAATCCGAAAATTTCGGAAATCCGAAAATTCGGAAATCCGAAAATTCGGAAATCCGAAAATTCGGAAATTCAAAATTCGGAAATTCAAAATTCGGAAATTTGTAAATTTGAAAATTCGGAAATCCGAAATTCGAAAATTCGGAAATTCTAAATTCGGAAATTCGAAAATTCAGAAATTCGGAAATTCGGAAATCCGAAAATGCGAAATTCGGAAGTCCGAAAATCCGTAAATCCAAAAATGCGAAATTCGGAATTTCGGAAATTCTGAAATTTCGGAAATTTCGGAAATTCGGAAATTTCGGAAATGGAAGAATTCGGAAATTCGGAATTAACGAATTTGTCAAAATACGTTAAAAAACTAGTTAGGAACTAAACGATTTGCACATGTCTATTCTCTAAGGTGGTCCCTGTAGCGGTCTCACTTAGGTCCTCACCACGTACAATGCAGGGTTAATAACCCGGCATTATATGTGATGATGCTGAGGGACCTTCTACAGATCGGAACTTTGGAGCTGGCCAGAGTAGGAGAGAGGACAAGCAACAATGCCCCCCCCCCCTCTACCCCCAAGACATAGTGAGCATTGATTGGCCACTGCAAGGAAAGATTTTTTTTCTAATTCCTGGAGTTGGGCTTTAATATTAATGCAAAGTCATAGCCTTGATTTTTTTCGGGGGGTTTTGGCACCTCGGTTATACAATAGTCATGTCCTGGAGATACAACAGGAAAATTTGTCTCTTGATCTGGTGGCAGCTGCAAAACTTTGGACCAACACTTTCAATCTCAATGACGGTGATCAGCAGGACAAATGGAGATGGTAAATATCACTGTAGTAGCACCGACTACTACATTGTTTCTCAGCTTCCCCAGCAGCCCATTGGGCATGAGATATAGTTACATTGTGCCAAGCTGGACCCGGGTGTGCAGTGCAGATCATCCCAGAAGTTCAGCTTTAAAAATAGTTGCAGCTTCAGATACATTTTTTAGTTTGTTCAAAAATATTAAAGAGATTTATATTTTTCATGCAAAATGTTTAACTTGTAATTTTATTATAAATAGTTTTCCAAGTATTTTAAAACTCTTATTTCTGTGTATATTTCATAATGTATGCACATGGGGGGCGTGTATACCGCCCACTGCGCCTCACATGGGGGGGCGTGTATACCGCCCACTGCGCCTCACATGGGGGGCGTGTATACCGCCCACTGCGCCTCACATGGGGGGCGTGTATACCACCCACTGCGCCACACATGGGGGGCGTGTATACCGCCCACTGCGCCTCACATGGGGGGCGTGTATACCGCCCACTGCGCCTCACATGGGGGGCGTGTATACCGCCCACTGCGCCTCACATGGGGGGCGTGTATACCACCCACTGCGCCACACATGGGGGGCGTGTATACCGCCCACTGCACCTCACATGGGGGGGCGTGTATACCGCCCACTGCGCCTCACATGGGGGGGCGTGTATACCGCCCACTGCGCCTCACATGGGGGGCGTGTATACCGCCCACTGCGCCTCACATGGGGGGCGTGTATACCGCCCACTGCGCCTCACATGGGGGGGCGTGTATACCGCCCACTGCGCCTCACATGGGGGGGCGTGTATACCGCCCACTGCGCCTCACATGGGGGGCGTGTATACCGCCCACTGCCAGTAAAATTGTTCAGGATGCAAAGAAACCCCACAAATAACTTCAGGTGAAATACAGGACTCTCTGAAAACATGTGGAGTGGCTGTTCCAAGATGCACAATAAGGAGACACTTGAAGAAAGACGGGCTGCATGGTCGAGTAGCCAGGAGAAAGTTAGACATGTGCACTGACAAAAAATTTGTTCATTTTCTTTTTTTTCAGAAATTCGGAAAATCGAAATTTCAGGAATTTGGAAATTCACAAATTCAGAAATTTCGGGAATTTTCACATTTCGATTTTTCGAATTTCCAAATTTTCAATTTTTGTATTTCCGAATTTTCAGATTTCGTAATCTCGGATTTCCGAATTTTCGAATTTTCAAATTTTCGGATTTCCGAATTATCGGATTTTCGGAATTATTTGAAAATCCCAAAATTTGAAAATCTGAAAAAAAGAAAGAAAATCAGTTTAATTAATAACTAACTATTAAATGAACGAGTATGAATTTATCCGAAGTTACGAATTATCTGAAATAACGAATGCCGCATCTAAACAAATGGAACGGAACAAATAATAAATAATTAATAATAATAAAAAGGTTTTATTATTATTATTGTTATTTATTATTATTAGATTGTTACGTTCCATTTGGTTAGATGCGGCATTCGTTATTTCGGATAATTTGTAACTTCGGATAAATTCGTACTCGTTACGTTCACTAACAGACAAATTTGAAAGGGAATTCCAATACCTATAATTGAATAGTTAGTTATTATTCAGAATTAAACAGATTTTCTTTCTTTTTTCTGATTTTCGAATTTTCAAATTTTTTAATTTCCGAATTCTGAAAATCCGAAATCCGGAATTCGGAAATTCGAAAATCCGAAATCCGGAAATCCGAAAATTTGAAATTCGGAAATTCGGAAATTCAAAATTCGGAAATCCGAAAATGCTAAATTTCCGAAATTCCAAATTTTCGAATTTCCGAATTTCAAATTTTCGGATTTCTGAATTATCAGATTTTCGGAATTCGGAATTATCGGATTTTCAAATTTTCGGAATTTGGGAATTCTAAGATTTGAAAATCCCAAAATTTGAAAATCTGAAAAAAAGAAAGAAAATCAGTTTAATAATTAACTATTAAATGAACGAGTATGAATTTATCCGAAGTTACGAATTATCTGAAATAACGAATGCCGCATCTAAACAAATGGAACGGAACAAATAATAAATAATTAATAATAATAAAAAGGTTTTATTATTATTATTGTTATTTATTATTATTAGATTGTTACGTTCCATTTGGTTAGATGCGGCATTCGTTATTTCGGATAATTTGTAACTTCGGATAAATTCGTACTCGTTACGTTCACTAACAGACAAATTTGAAAGGGAATTCCAATACCTATAATTGAATAGTTAGTTATTATTCAGAATTAAACAGATTTTCTTTCTTTTTTCTGATTTTCGAATTTTCAAATTTTTTAATTTCCGAATTCTGAAAATCCGAAATCCGGAATTCGGAAATTCGAAAATCCGAAATCCGGAAATCCGAAAATTTGAAATTCGGAAATTCGGAAATTCAAAATTCGGAAATCCGAAAATGCTAAATTTCCGAAATTCCAAATTTTCGAATTTCCGAATTTCAAATTTTCGGATTTCTGAATTATCAGATTTTCGGAATTCGGAATTATCGGATTTTCAAATTTTCGGAATTTGGGAATTCTAAGATTTGAAAATCCCAAAATTTGAAAATCTGAAAAAAAGAAAGAAAATCAGTTTAATAATTAACTATTAAATGAACGAGTATGAATTTATCCGAAGTTACGAATTATCTGAAATAACGAATGCCGCATCTAAACAAATGGAACGGAACAAATAATAAATAATTAATAATAATAAAAGGTTTTATTATTATTATTGTCATTTATTATTATTAGATCGTTACGTTCCATTTGGTTAGATGCGGCATTCGTTATTTCGGATAATTTGTAACTTCGGATAAATTCGTACTCGTTACGTTCACTAACAGACAAATTTGAAAGGGAATTTCAATACCTATAATTCAATAGTTAGTTATTTTTTAGAATTAAACAGATTTTATTTCTTTTTTTCAGATTTTCAATTTTTTGAATTTTTGAATTTCCGAATTCCGAAAATTCGGAATTCCGAAAATCCGAAATTCGGAATTCCGAAAATCCGAAATTCGGAATTTGGAAATTCGAAAATCCGAAATTCGGAAATCCCAAAATTCTGAAATCCGAAAATCCGAAATTCGGAAATTCAAAAATTCGGATATTCGGAAATTCGAAATTCGGAAATTCGTAATTTTCGGAAATTTCTGAAATTCGTAATTTCGCAATAACGAATAAACGAAAATTAGACTGGACGGAAATACGAATCAACGAAAAAATAACTCTTACGAAAATACGAACGAGTCCGAATACGAACACAGACGACTTACGAAATTACGAATCGTTACGAATCAACAGAAACGAAACTAAACTAAACAAATTTTTCTATTGTGCACATGTCTAATAATCTGGATATGAAGACATGCCTGCTTGGGTGAACTACTAGAAGACTCATGCCTGTCAATAACTCCGCTTGTTACTTGAAATGTTTGCTCTTTGTTTATGTACTGTACTTTACAATGCATGCCAGTTTTATTGCTGTTTTTCATTCTGTGCTTGTATGATGAGGACGGCCTCTGTTAAGAGGGGGAGTGTATGCAAGTGCAGTTTGGCCTCAATCCAGTAGGTGGGGCTGTGCCACTATACAGATGGAGCTGAATCTTTAGAGAAAAATTGTTCCTTGAGAGATTGCGTAGTTGTCACAGAGAGTGCTGCTGTCTGATTGGATGCGGCAACTTCTGGCGGCCTCTGGTAGCCATTGATTTAGTGGGATTCTATATCTATTAGGGTGCCTACACCGTTCGAGCATGCTTGGAGTGAATGGATAGGTGAGGGACAGAGATACTGTTGAAAAGGGGGAATAACAGTGCAGGGAGAGGTTCCTGGTCAAGTAGGATCAGCACACGGACACTGCCCTGGGTGGCCTGTGCACACGAGTGGAAGTCATTGATGGTCACTGCAAATCCCCCCTCACCTTGGTGGTCATTGTAAATTCCCCATTACATTGGTAGAATCCCCCACTGTATACTTGCCAAAGATTTCCAGCTTTGCTCTACATGATTCAGAATATGTCACAGCGCACTGCCTCCTAACTAATGACTTGACACCTTAGTGTTAGGGGATTCCATAAAGACCAGACTGACCGCTAGCCGCAGGTGGTGACCATCAATTCCCAGACTGAACCAGTGCATAGAGCTGATGCTGCCCTCCTCAGATCGGGGAAACTTGCAACTACACAGAAGATAAAACAAAGAGTGCAAAGAAATATACGGAGCTGGAATGAAATATAAGCGCAGGGCATACATGACAGGGTGGAAAAAAAAACGATCATACTGCAAGGGGTTAAAGAGGGGTTGGTACGGTTTCGGAGAAGTAAATTTCACCCTTACCTGATTGGAGGAGTTAGGGCAGGATAAGGAGGAGCTGGAGTATTAGGAAGGGGGGACGTAGGAGGATCAGTTGCTGAAGACAAGTCGGTGTGGAAAGTCCCGCCCTCCCGCCCCAGAGGAAAAGTTTGGAGGTGCTTCAGGCAAAAGGTTTGGCGATTGGGGTCATTGACGAAGGCACAAAAATTGAGGTATTGTTGATGAATACGGTTGGACCCGTCTCAGGTATGGAGTCCTCCTAGTTCAGTCTAGACTACCGGGTAGTAAGGTGGTAGGGGTCTGTGGTCAGTTAGGAAGTCCCGAGGCGGTGGGGCGGCTGGGGACAGAATCTAACCTAGAGGTACCACAGAGTCCAAAAAAAGTTTGGGATTGGTGTCATCAAGGATCTGCAATCATCTTTCATATAAGGTTTATGGTTAAATATGTTTTTGAGTTAATAAAAGGCCAAGCGGCCATTTAATTCCAACACAGTGTCCGTGTCATTAATGGGAAAGGAAGGCAACGGTTGGGTTGGTTACATAACTGAGTTGGGGCATTAAAGAGGAGGGCCGGGCAAAAAAAAAAAAATTAAAAGTCAGCAGCTACAAATACTGCAGCTGCTGACTTTTAATAATCGGACACTTACCTGTCCCGGGGTCCAGCGATGCGGGGGAACGAGACCCCCCCCTCGTTCCCCGCTCCGCTCACGACGCCGGCATTCTTAATGTGGGAACCCGGCTGGGCTTCACAGCCGGGCACCCACTGCGCATGCGCGAGCGGCGCCGTGCGCCGTGATTCGACGCTCACTCATCTGGGACACATGACATGTCCCAGATGACTGTGCGTTGCCTACAGGAAGTGACTTTTAGCCCGGGCAATGAAGGTGGCAGACTTCGAGGGACCCCCTAGCAACAGGCATTTAGAGGTGAGTAAAAAAAATTTTTTTTTCCAATTATTTTTTTTTAATTTTTTTTATGATTTTTAAGCCCCTTTTTGTTTTTTGGTTGCAACCCCACTTTAAGTTATCTGAACTACCCTAGTCAAGGCCTAGTGCATTCTTCACAGCACTTTCTTAAAGGATAAAAGGGTGCATACTTAACAAAAGCAAGTACTTTACATTACTATGTACATAAACTCCAGAACCAAAAGGTCTTCAATACAATGAAATACAAATACAAACTAGACATGTGCACAACCAAAAAATTCGTTTTTTTTCGTTTCGTTTTTTTCGTTTCCGTCAATTCGTAACGATTCGTACATTCGTAAGTCGTCGTTGTTCGTATTCGTAACGATTCGTACATTCGTAAGAGTTATTTTTTCGTTAATTCGTTTTTTCGTTAGTTTAATTTTCGGACACATTCGTATTTATTCGTACATTCGTAAACATTCGTAGATTCGTAATCGGAGCATAATTCATAATTCTATGTAATGTGTATGCTATTATTACATTTTAATAATTTACGAATCGAAAAAAAAAGTTACGAATCGAAAAAAAAAGTTACGAATCGAAAAAAAAGTTACGAATTTTTTTGTTCAATAGAGACACGGAAAATTACAAATCGAAAAAAAAATAAATAAAAGTTACGAATCGAAAAAAAAGTTACGAATTGAAAAAAAAAAAGTTACGAATCGAAAAAAAAAAGTTACGAATGTACGAATTTTTTGGTTCAATAGAGACACGGAAAATTACAAATCGAAAAGAAAATAAAAAAAAGTTACGAATCGAAAAAAAAAGTTACGAATCGAAAAAAAAAGTTACGAATGTACGAATTTTTGGGTTCTATAGAGACACGGAAAATTACAAATCGAAAAAAAAAAAAAAAAAAAAGTTACGAATCGAAAAAAAAAAGTTACGAATCGGAAAAAAAAGTTACGAATCAAAAAAAATTTACGAATGTACTAATTTTTTTGTTCAATCCATTCGAAGCACGTTTAGCAGTAAGGGACACGGAAAATGACCAATTCAACAAAAAAAAAAGTTACGAATTTTTTTCGTTCGTTTTCGTTCGTTTTCGTTTTTCGGATTTTCTTCATTAGTACATTCGTTGTTTCTAATTAGTTTTTTTCGGATTTTCGTTGTTTTTCGGATTCGAATGATTCGTTATTCGGATTCGTACGATTCGAACGATTCGTTACGATTCGTTCATTCGTACGAAAACGAACGAACGAAAATAACGAAAAAAAACGAAAAAACGAAAAAAACGAAACGAATTGCACATGTCTAATACAAACATTGTAAAACCAGCTGATGTGTCTTCAGAGCAAAACCTTTCATTGCGTTGAAGACCTTTCGGTTCTGGAGCCTACGTACAATAATGTTATATTCATTGCTTTTGTGAGTATGCACTCTTTTATCCCTTAATAAAGTGCCGTGGACAATGCACTAGGCTTCTGCACCCTTTGTTTTATCTAGACATGTGCACAATAGAAAAATTCGTTTAGTTTAGTTTTGTTTCTGTTCGTTTCCGTTGATTCGTAACGATTCGTAATTTCATAAGCCGCCCGTGTTTGTATTCGTAACGATTCGTATTTTCGTAAGAGTTATTTTTTCGTCGATTCGTTTTTCCGTTAGTTAAATTTTTGTTTATTCGAAATTCGGACGCATTCGAATTTTCGTAGATTTAGTTACATTCGTACTTTCGTAACATTGTTTTCGTAGATTCGTAATCGGAGCATAATTCATAATTTTATGTAATGTGTATGCTATTATTACATTTTAAGAGACACGGAAAATTACGAATCGGAAAAAAAAAGTTACGAATGTACGAATTTTTTCTTCAATCCATTCGAAGCACGTTAAGCAGCGCCATTGTAAGGGACATGGAAAATTACCAATTCAACAAAAAAAAAAAAAAAAGTTACGAATGTACGAATTTTTTCTTCAATCCATTCGAAGCACGTTAAGCAGCGCCATTGTAAGGGACACGGAAAATTACCAATTCAAAAAAAAAAAAAAGTTACGAATGTACGAATTTTTTCTTCAATCCATTCGAAGCACGTTAAGCAGCGCCATTGTAAGGGACACGGAAAATTACCAATTCAACAAAAAAAAAAAAAAGTTACGAATGTACAAATTTTTTCTTCAATCAATTCGAAGCACGTTAAGCAGCGCCATTGTAAGAGACACAGAAAATTACGAATCGAAAAAAAAAAAAAAGTTACGAATGTACGAATTTTTTCTTCAATCCATTCGAAGCACGTTAAGCAGCGCCATTGTAAGAGACACGGAAAATTACCAATTGAACAAAAAAAAAAAAGTTACGAATGTACAAATTTTTTTGTTCATTTTGATTTTCGTTGTTCCTGTTTTCGTTTTTCGGATTTTCTTCTTTCGTAGTTTCGTTGTTTCTAATTTTTGTTTTTCGGATTTTTCGATATTCGTTCGATTCGATAATTCGTTATTCGCTAAAAATTTTAGCGAATCATTTGTTCATTCGTGCGATAACGAATGAACGAATATAACGAATTTTAACGGGAAAACGAATAAAAACGAAACGAATTGCGCATGTCTAGTTTTATCTTTATTCTAGGAAGACAAGAAACCCAACATACACCCCCCCAGGCAGGATCATAAATATTCATACCCTCTTCCAGCTGGTACCAATGGCAATAAACCATCTAGCAGCGGACCAGGAGGACGTCAATATTCATAATTCATCCTTGCCGTATGGAAATGAACATGACTAGGGCAGCCAGATAACCTACTACCCCAAACAACACATGCACAATGCCTTACCACAGAGCTCGACAATCCCCAGGCGCCAGGGCGCCATGGCGACTAGAATTAGTGACCTGGCGCCCGGGGCAGCCCATCTGGGTATCCTGTCTCGGTGCGGACCCCCCTCCTCGGCCCGCGATTGCGTCGGGCCGCGCCGGCCGGTAATCGAGGCCGCGGCTTTGCGGCCTTCTGCAAGCCTATGCTTCCTTCTAAGATCTTGGCGCCATCTAGTGGTGGCCGTTGGTATGACATCCAGCAATGCTAATGGACCCTGCCTGCTGCCTCCATTTACACAGGCGAATAGAACCAAAATACACACACATATTTAATATATATATATATATATATATATATATATATATATATATATATATAATTTAGTAATATGTGTATGTATGCTTTGGTTGTAGTCTGTGTACATTTTAAGATAGCTTTTTTTTTTCAATATAAAAATTAACCATTGTCGGTCGTTATTGATCGTCTTTTTTTCTCCTCGCGCTGTCAGGGCGAGGAAAAAAAAATAGCCGATTACCGGCTGTGTTGACGTCACGCTATCAGCTGTCATTGGCTGACAGCTGATCACGTGGTAAGGGGTCGGGATCGACCCCTTACTCGGATTGGTGATCCAGCGAGTCTCACAGACTCGCTGATCACAGAGCAGGGGGCGCGCGCAGGCCGCTCGTACAGGGGACAACGTCATAGGACGTGGTCCCGGCAAAGCAGAACGACGGCTACAGCGCGACGGCTACAGCGCGGATCTCAAGAAGTTAAAAAAAAAAAAAAAAAAACTGGCTCCTAACTTTTTTAGCTGGCTCCTAGATTCCAAGCAAATTTGTCAAGCCCTGTCTTACCATTACTACTGAATAATGACACTGACACCTTCTGGGATGTAAATGGCCTGTTCGGCCTTTATTAACAAAAAACAAACTATAACTTTTATTTAAAATATTCCAGCTCCAATCCAAATACTTGGTTGCCGGTCCCTGACGACCCCCCTTCAACTTTTTGAGTCTGTAATACCTTTTTAGTTAGCATCTGTCCCCATCCGCCAAAATCGCCTTGAGGGCTCACTAACTGACCACATACCCCCACCAACTTATTACCCATTAGCCCCCGTACACACGGTCGGAAATTCCGACGGAAAATGTCCGATAGGACCATGTTGTCGGAAAATCCGCCCGTGTGTGGGCTCCATCGGACTTTTTCCGATCCTGCTCTTAAATTTTCCGACAACAAAATCCGATCGGACTTTTTCCGATCGCGTGTAGAGAATTCCGACGGACAAAGTGCCGCGCATGCTCAGGTCAAATTACGAGACCAAAGCTATTGGCTACTAGCCTCTACGTAGTCCCGTCGTACGTAACAAACGTCACCACGTTCAGAATGATCGGATTTTCCGACAACTTTGTCCGACCGTGTGTACGCAACACCAGTGTCGGACAAAATCCGTCGGAAAAAATCAGACGGATTTTGTGGTTGGAATTTCCGACCGTGTACGGGGGGCTTAGTCTAGACTAAAACCAGACCAACCGGGAGGACTCCATACTTGAGATGAGTCCCACCGTTTTCACAATACCTCATGTTTTTATATACCTGTCATCAAGGACCCAACCGCAATGACACTCTTTAGAAGTCCATCAAAACCCGGAAACACTTCCATTAGGGCGGGAGGGAGGGAACGTTCCACCATGCTTACTACCCCCAGACTGCTGTCTCTGCTCCACCCATCTCCTGAACTGTATCCATCACTCCTCCCCATCTCATCTGATCCTCCAATCCGGTAAGTCCAGTTCTTTTTTACAACCCTCCTATTCTTAACCTCCTCCTCTCTGTAAGCTACTTGCACCCTGTCATGTATGTCCTGCGCCTCCTTTTCAATTCAGCTGCGTACAGGTCTCACCCCAGCAGCAGGCAGAACCAAGCAATAAAGCCCCATACACACTCAGATTTTCTGCTGATTTTTGTCTTCAGATTTACCAAAACCATGTAGTGTAAGGGCCTGCCTGATTGCATACAAATTGAAACTCCTAAGGTTTGACCTCATATTAGATGGTTTTGGTAAATCTGAAGGAAACAAATCTGCAGAAAATCTAATAGTGTGTACAGTGCTGGGACAAGGCCATCTGGTGCCCAGGGCGAAGATGGCAAACTGCGCCCCCCCCCCCCCCCCGGGTATAAAGAAAAATTCAGTGTCCTTTCAAAACCAGAAAACACTTAAAACAATACAAAAATACAATAATGTAGCTGCAGCCCTGTCGCAGTATATGTACTGCGGCGGGACAGCAAATGGTTAAATTGTAAGTTCACTTTACAGAAAATCTGTAAGGTGAACTTACATTGGGCCCCCCCCCCCCAGTCCTGCTAACCTGGAGTCCAGCGAATCCCCACAGATGACCCATTTACATTACACAGCACCCTGCACCTCTGGGCCCCTTTACATTACACAGCCCCCTGCACCTCTAGGCCCCTTTACATTACACAGCCCCCTGCACCTCTGGACCCCTTTACATTACACAGCCCCCTGCACCCCTTTACATTACACAGCACCTTGCACCTCTGGGCCCCTTTACATTACACAGCCCCCTGCACCTCTGGGCCCCTTTACATTACACAGCCCCCTGCACCTCTGGGCCCCTTTACATTACACAGCCCCATGCACCTCTGGGCCCCTTTACATTACACAGCCCCCTGCACCTCTGGACCCCTTTACATTACACAGCCCCCTGCACCCCTTTACATTACACAGCACCATGCACCTCTGGGCCCCTTTACATTACACAGCCCCCTGCACCTCTGGGCCCCTTTACATTACACAGCCCCCTGCGCCTCTGGACCCCTTTACATTACACAGCCCCCTGCCCCTCTGGACCTCTTTACATTACACAGCACCCAGCCCCTCTGGACCTCTTTACATTACACAGCACCCAGCCCCTCTGGACCCCTTTACATTACACAGCACCCTGCCCCTCTGGACCCCTTTACATTACACAGCACCCTGCCCCTCTGTACCCCTTTACATTACACAGCACCCTGCCCCTCTAGACCCCCTGCATGTTACACAGACCCCCCGTTCAGTGAAGACGCCTGTTCAGTGCGGCCCCCCCTTCAGTGCGGCCCCCCCTTCAGTGTGGCCCCCCGTTCAGTGTGGCCCCCCCGTTCAGATGCCCCCATTCAGTGTAGCCCCCCGTTAAGTGTAGCCGCCCCCGTTCAGTGCAGACCCCCATTCAGGGTAGCGCCCATTCAGTGCAGACCCCTCTTCAATGTAACCGCCCCTGTTCAGTGCAGACCCCCCTTCAGGGTAGCCCCCCCCATTCAGTGCAGACCCCCCTTCAGGGTAGCCCCCCTGTTCAGTGCAGACCCCCCTTCAGGGTAGCCCCCCCATTCAGTGCAGACCCCCCTTCAGGGTAGCCCCCCTATTCAGTGCAGACCCCCCCTTCAGGGTAGCCCCCCTATTCAGTGCAGACCCCCCTTCAGGGTAGCCCCCCTTCAGTGCAGCCCCTCAATTCAGTACCTCAGATCAGCGCGCACATGCTCAGCAGATCCCCTCGTCTCTTACACATAAACAGAGAGGAGGGGAGGCGGCTTCACTGGGCTTTGCCTGTGTGAGATCCAGGATCGCACAGACAGCCCACGGCCACGAGAGGAGGGGATGGTAGGTGTCGGCTTGCATCCCCTGGCACACCCCTCCCCCTTGCATCGCCTCTCCGTGCCTGTCATTGCGCCGCTGTTTAAACCCGCAGCACTGCTCCCGCTTCAATCGCGGGGGGTCCGGCCTGACACCCCCTCCCCCCCACAGCGTGTAGTACCTGTGGCGGCACGCCCCTCACTTAGTACGCCTTGGCAAGCAGGCGCACCACTGCAGTGTTGTAGGGGCGGCCGGCAGTGACCAGAAAGTTTAACAGCACACTGCCAGCACTGCGCCCCCTTGCTACAATAAATTGCTCCGCCCAGGGCATCTGCCCCTTCCGCCCACCCCTTGTACCGGCCCTGAGTGTGTATGGGACTTTACACATAATTTAGGGAAGACCAAGTGAAAACAGAGCTATAATTTCAATTTAGGCTGATTGCAGTCTAGCAGCACTACATTTAAAGAGTCACCCCTACTTGTGCTATTCTTTATGTTGAAACAAGCTCTGAGCCTGGGTTCACACCAGTGCATCTTGAATTTTATGTTCAGCGTTACTGCGCACTAAACCGTCAGTTGTTCAGCGGTTTGTCAGCGTTTTAGGTGCGAATCAGCTGCAAATTCATTAGTAACCCCTGAGTTAGACTTCAATCCGACTTCTAGGCGACTTGTTCCCATTGATTTCAATGGAAGTCGCCTCCAAGTCGGAATCTCCATCTATATTGAGGCGACAGTGTCACCTTGAGGAGGAACTCCACGCCAAATTTTAACTAAAAAAACGTCATGTGTTCCCCCTCCAGGAGCATACCAGGCCCTTAAGTCTGGTATGGATTTGAAGGGTAACCCCCTCCCCCCAAAATCCATACCAGACCCTTATCCGAGCACGCAGCCTGGCAGGTCAGGAAAGGGGGTGGGGACAAGCGAGCGCCCCCCCCCCCTCCTGAACCGTACCAGGCCGCATGCCCCCAACATGGGGGTGGGTGCTTTGGGGAAGGGGGGGCCCTGCGGCCCCCCCACCCCAAAGCACTTTTTCCCAATGTTGATGAGGACAAGGGCCTCTTCCCGACAACCCTGGCCATTGGTTTGTCGGGGTCTGCAGGCGGGGGGCTTATCGGAATCTGGGAGCTAAAGGGGGCCCCCAGATCCCGGCCCCCCACCCTATGTGAATGAGTATGGGGTACGATGTACCCCTACCCATTCACCTAAGGTGTAAAAGTGTAAATAAAAAAAAAAACACAATTTTTTGTAAAATATTTTATTGCACTGCTCCGGGGGTCTTCTTCCGTCTTGGGGGGTCTTCTCTCTGGACTCCTCCGCTCTCTTCTGCTCTTTTACCTAGCTCTTTCACGAGCGGAGGAGCCCGGCTTTCTTCTTTGTCGTCGCCGCTGTCGTCTGGGGGTCTTGTTCCGCCTTCGGGGGTCTTCCGGGGTCTCTTCTGTTCTTGCCGCTGTCGCCACCTTCTGCACCGTCTTCTTCTTCTTCTTCCTCTTCTTCTTCTTCTTCTTCCGATGTTGACTCGTCGCTCTCTCTGGCCGGAATGGCAGAGACACGCGGTGTTGTGACTTATATAGGGACAAGGGGTGGGGTCACATGCTCATGTCACATGGTGACCCCGCCCACATATGATGTCATAGTCCCAGCATCCTCCAAAACACCCACCCCCCATGTTGAGGGCATGTGGCCTGGTACGGTTCAGGAGAGGGGGTGCGCTCGCTTGTCCCCACCCCCTTTCCTGACCTGCCAGGCTGCGTGCTCGGATAAGGGTCTGGTATGGATTTTGGGGGGAACCCCACGCCGTTTTTTTCGGCGTAGGGGTTTACCCTTATAATCCATACCAGACCTAAGGGCCTGGTATGCTCCTGGAGGGGGAATCCATGCCGTTTTTTCAGTTAAAATTTGGCGTAGAGTTCCCCCTCAAGGCGACACTGTCGCGTCACTATAGATGGAGATCCGACTTGGAGGCGACTTCCATTGGGTACAAGTCACCTAAAAGGCGGATTGAAGTCTAATTAGAGTTGAGAATTTTTGTTCACACCGCAAGCCAGCTGCGAATCAGATGCGTGCCCATAGAAGATAATGGGCCTGAATTCGCACCTGAGCCGCACCACACCAAAAGACGCACGCGTTTTTTCTGCAATGCGCAGTGCGAATGCACCAGAGATATGTGACCATGCCTCATTAAAATCAATGTATTTTGAAATGTCCTGCGAATTCGCAGTGTTTTAAGCCGCATCTAATTCGCTTAGGTGTGAACGGGGGCTGAGTGTTTTAAAACATGTTTTTTTATGTGTAATGCCGCGTACACACGATCGGACATTGATCGGACATTCCGACAACAAAATCCATGTTATTTTTCCGACAGATGTTGGCTCAAACTTGTCTTGCATACACACGGTCACCCAAATCTTGTCGGAAATTCCGAACGTCAAGAACGCGGTGACGTACAAGACGTACGACGAGCCGAGAAAATTGAAGTTCAATAGCCCAGTGCGGCTCTTCTGCTTGATTCCGAGCATGCGTGGAACTTTGTGCATCGGAATTGTGTACACAGGATCGCAATTAATTTTACGCAAATGGATTTTGTTGTCAGAAAATTGAGAACTAGACATGTGCAATTGGTTTCGTTTTTTTTCGTTTTCCGTTAAAATTCGTTATATTCGTTCATTCGTTATCGTACGAATGAACGAACGATTCGCTAAAATTTTTACGAATAACGAATGTTCGAATCGAACGAATACGAAAAACAACGAAAATCCGAAATAACCAAATTAGAAACAACGAAACTACGAAAGAAGAAAATCCGAAAAACGAAAACAGGAACAACGAAAATCAAAATGAGCGAAAAAATTCGTACATTCGTAACTTTTTTTTTGTTGAATTGGTAATTTTCCGTGTCTCTTACAATGGCGCTGCTTAACGTGCTTCGAATGGATTTGAACGAAAAAATTCGTACATTCGTAACTTTTTTTTTCAATTCGTAATTTTCTGTGTCCCTTACAATGGTGCTGCTTAACGTGCTTCGAATGGATTGAACGAAAAAATTCGTACATTCGTAACTTTTTTTTTTGTTGAATTGGTAATTTTCCGTGTCTCTTACAATGGCGCTGCTTAACGTGCTTCGAATGGATTGAACGAAAAAAATTCGTACATTTGTAACTTTTTTTTTCAATTCGTAATTTTCCGTGTCCCTTACAATGGTGCTGCTTAACGTGCCTCGAATGGATTGAACGAAAAAAAATTCGTACATTCGTAACTTTTTTTTTTTTTTTCGATTCGTAATTTTCTGTGTCTCTTTCAATGGCGCTGCTTAACGTGCTTCGAATGGATTGAACGAAAAAATTCGTACATTCATAACTTTTTTTTTTGTTGAATTGGTAATTTTCCGTGCCCCTTACAATGGCGCTGCTTAACGTGCTTCGAATGGATTGAACGAAAAAATTCGTACATTCGTAACTTTTTTTTTTCGAGTCGTAATTTTCCGTGTCTCTTACAATGTAATAATAGCATACACATTACATAACATTATGAATTATGCTCCGATTACGAATCTACGAAAACAATGTTACGAAAGTACGAATGTAACTAAATCTACGAAAATACGAATGCGTACGAATTTCGAATAAACGAAAATTAAACTAACGGAAAAAACGAATCAACGAAAAGATAACTCTTACAAAAATACGAATCGTTACGAATCAACGGAAACGAAAGAAACAAAACGAAAATAAACGTTTTTCTATTGTGCACATGTCTATTGAGAACCAGATCTCAAATTTTGTGCGACGGAAATTTCCAATGGAAAATGTCCGATGGAGCCTACACACGGTCGGAATTTCCGACAATTTCCGACAACAAGCTCCCATCGAACATTTTCCATCGGAAAATCTGACCGTGTGTACGGGGCATTAGGTTCGGCAGAGAAAGGCCGTCCATGTTAAAAATATTTACAGATCGATGGAGAGAGGACTGTCTCTCTCACTCATACAGGATGTCAGGCATCTGATGGGAGATTGGGATGAGGAGGGCAGCCTCTCTTGTATCTCTAGGCCAGTGATGGCGAACCTATGGCACGCAGAGCCATCTCTGTCGGCACACAAGAGGGTCCAGGACAGAGCTATAGGTCTCTCTCTCCTCTCAGCCCCCCTCCCTCTCTTTCAACACCCCCTCTTTGTGTCCCCCCTCTTAGTGTCCCCCTCTCTCGGTTCCCCCTCTGTCTCAGCGTACCCCTCTCTCAGCATCTCTCTTGCACCCCTCTCTCTCTGTCCCTCTTCTCTCTCTCTCTGTTCCCACTCCCTCTCTCTGTTCCTCCTCTCTCTTAGCATTTCTCTCACACCCCTCTCTCTCAGACCCTCTCCCTCTCTCTGTTGCCCCTCTCTCTCAGCATCTCTCTCACACCCCTCTCTCTCACACCCCCTCCCTCTCTCTCAGCCCCCCTCCCTCTCTCTATTCCCTCTCTCTTTCAGCCTATCTCTCACACCCCCTCGCTCTCTGCCCCCTCTCTCTCAGCCCCCCTCTCCCTCAGCATCTCTCTCACACCCCCTCTCTCTCTGCCCCCTCTCTCTCAGCCCCCCTCTCCCTCAGCATCTCTCTCACACCCCTCTCTCTCAGCCCCTCTCCCTCTCTCTGTTCCCTCTCTTTCAGCATATCTCTGCCCCTCTCTCTCTGCCCCCCCTCTCTCTCTCTGCCACTCTCTCTCTCTCTCTCTTGCAAATTGCCACGTTGGCACTTTGCAACACAAAACCAATGTATTTATTTCAGTTTGGGCACTCGGGCTCAAAAAGGTTCTCCATCACTGCTCTAGGCCAACTGCCCCTGAATGTGATGTGAGACAGATGGTGATGTGGTATAGGAGGTACATGAGTGCCGGAGGGGGTTCCTGGCAGAACTTCATACCAGAGATGCCAACTGGATGGAATCAGCAGGATGTGCAGGCAGGAGTATCATATAAGCAGTTGGTGGGGCCATAGGATGACCCAGCCGAAGTTAAAGAGGAACTCCAGCTTGGCAGTCCATTGGACCCCCTATCCAGTTCACCAGTGTGTGTGTGCGGGTAAGAAATTGAAATAAAAAGAGACACCCAACCATTACTGTTCTGTTTCTAGCTAAAAAAATTCCCAGGGTCCAGCGATGTCCAGATTGTGTCCTATGGCATTCCGCCATTGTTTGAAGGTCACAGTATCCCCCCCATCATTTGAAGGTCAGAATAAAGGACAGTATAGCCCCCCCCCCCCCATCTCACTGTTTGAGCATTGAGGGATTTCCAACCAATGGAGCGGTTCTAGTGCAGTGGGTCCCCAATGACATCACTGCCAATATTTGGTATTAGTCTGAATATTGACAACCTGTTATTTTTATCACAGGGAATGATCTAGCGCCAACAATTTACACAGCGCTTTACATATTGTACATTCATATCGGTCCCTGCCCTCAAGGAGCTTACAATCCAAGGTTCCTATCTCTCATACACTCACACACTAGGAAGAAATGTAGACAGGAGCCTGTTAACCTGCCAGCATGTCTTTGGATTCTTGGAGGATACGGGAATACCTGCAGGAATCCCACGCAAGCAGATGGAGAATATGCAAATTCAATGCAGATAGTGTCCTGGTCGGAAGTTAAACCGAGGACCCCAGAGTTACAAGTCAAAGGTGCTAGACATTATTATTATAGAGCAGGCATGTCCAAAGTCCGGCCCGCGGGCCAATCGCGGCCCGCGTTCCGGTTTTGAACGGCCCGCCTGTTTATCTGGACATGTATATCTTTTGTGGCCCCAACGATCTCCCAGCGCCGGGGCCACAAAAGATATATATGTCCGGATGCCTTGGAGGGGACAGGGAGGAGGCGGGACAAGAGCCGTGCACACAGGAGTATTTCCTGTTTACACGGCAGCCTCTATAATAGGAAGTCCCGTCTCCAGCACTGCCATTGGACGGCTGTTCTGTCCATCAAAGGAGGCGGGACCTTGTATTAAAGAGGCCGCAGAGAAAACAGGAGTTTCTCCTGTATGTTATCTTTTGGCGCTCGTCCCGCCCCCTCCCTGTACCCTCCGAGGCGGCCGATGGAGGGGCATAATTCAGGCTGCACTGCACAATGGTGAGTCTGCATTCCTGACAATGATGGGGGCTGTGTATTCCTGACAATGATGGGGGCTGTGTATTTCTGACAATGATGGGGGGGGTGCTACATTCCTGACATTCCTGACATTCCTGACAATGATGGGGGGCTGCATTCCTGACATTCCTGACAATGATGGGGGGCTGCATTCCTGACATTCCTGACAATGATGGGGGGCTGCATTCCTGACAATGATGGGGGGCTGCATTCATGACAATGATGGGGGCTGCATTCCTGACATTCCTGACAATGATGGGGGGCTGCATTCCTGACAATGATGGGGGCTGCATTCCTGACATTGATGGGGGGCTGCATTCCTGACATTCCTGACAATGATGGGGGCTGCATTCCTGACAATGATGGGGGGCTGCATTCCTGACATTCCTGACAATGATGGGGGCTGCATTCCTGACATTCCTGACAATGATGGGGGGCTGCATTCCTGACAATGATGGGGGGCTGCATTCCTGACATTCCTGACAATGATGGGGGCTGCATTCCTGACATTCCTGACAATGATGGGGGGCTGCATTCCTGACATTCCTGACAATTATGGGGGCTGCATTCCTGACAATGATGGGGGGCTGCATTCCTGACATTCCTGACAATGATGGGGGCTGCATTCCTGACAATGATGGGGGGCTGCATTCCTGACATTCCTGACAATGATGGGGCTGCATTCCTGACATTCCTGACAATGATGGGGGGCTGCATTCCTGACATTCCTGACAATGATGGGGGCTGCATTCCTGACAATGATGGGGGGCTGCATTCCTGACAATGATGGGGGGGGGCTGCATTCCTGACATTCCTGACAATGATGGGGGGGGGCTGCATTCCTGACATTCCTGACAATGATGGGGGGCTGCATTCCTGACATTCCTGACAATGATGAGGGATGTATTCCTGACATTCCTGACAATGATGGGGGGCTGCATTCCTGACAATGATGGGGGGCTGCATTCCTGACATTCCTGACAATTATGAGGGCTGTATTCCTGACATTCCTGACAATGATGGGGGGCTGCATTCCTGACAATTATGAGGGCTGTATTCCTGACATTTCTGACAATGATGGGGGCTGCATTTCTGACATTTCTGGCAATGGTGGTGCTGCAGATGGGCACTGACCCTTATTTTGCTTCATATTTCTTTATTTAAAATTGTATTTTTTTTCCTAAATCTTCCCTCTTAAAGTGAAGGTGCGTGTTATACGCCAATAAATACGGTATATCCAAATAACACGCCTGAGATCATTTCTTTACTCACACACAGCCACAAAGGCAAGAGAATTCTTGTTGGGCAGTGTGTCAGTACTCGAACGAACACACAGACTGAATTTTAATGGTTCAAACAATGTCAGGAAAAAAGGTCGGCCCTCACGCATGTTCGCTTCATCAAATCTGGCCCTCTTTGAAAAAAGTTTGGACACCTCTGTTATAGAGGAATTATATAGCGCCAACAGTTTACGTAGCACTTTACACTCAGACTAAAATTTAACTTTTTGGCCATCAAAGAAAACGCTATGTCTGGCGCAAACCCAACACATCACATCACACAAAGAACACCATCCCCACTGTGAAACATGGTGGTGGCAGCATCATGCTGTGGGGATGTTTTTTCAGCAGTCGGGACTGGGAAACTGGTCGGGGTTGAGGGAAAGATGGATGGTGCTAAATACAGGAATATTCTTGAGCAAAACCTGTAGGGCTCTGTGTGTGATTTGAGGCGAGGACGGAGGTTCACCTTCCAGCAGGACAATCACCCCAAACACACTGCTAAAGCAACACTTGAGTGGTTTAAGGGGAAACATGTAAATGTGTTGGAATGGCCGAGTCAAAGCCCAGACCTCAATCCAATAGAAAATCTGTGGTCAGACTTAAAGATTGCTGTTCACAAGCGCAAAACCATCCAACATGAAGGAGCTGGAGACGTTCTGCAAGGAGGAGGAATGGGCAGAAATCCCAGTGGTGAGATGTGGCAAGACTCATAGAGACTTATCCAAAGCGACTTGGAGCTGTGATAGCCGCAAAAGGCGGCTCTACAAAGTATTGACTTTAGGGGGGTGAATAGTTTTGCACAATTACTTTTTCTGTTATTTTGTCCTTTTTGTTGTTTGCTTCACAATAAAAAAAAACATCTTCAAAGTTGTGGGCGTGTTCTGTAAATGAAATGATGCAAATCCTCAAACAATCCATGTTAATTCCAGGTTGGGAGGCAACAAAATCCGAAAAATGCCAAGGGGGGGGGGGGGGGGTGAATACTTTTGCAAGGCACTGTATTTACTGGGCGTAACATCGGAAAATATGAGGGATAAAATCTCTCTCAGAGAATAATGGGATTTTAGTGAAAATGTTTAGACTGTCAGGCTGAGGCAAGCACGACCACAAATAGTGTAAAAGTATCTAAAGATTCATTACAAATATCATTAAAATAACAGTACAAAAGTCTCACAGGTCAAGTAGAAATATGACCCAAAAAGATACTTAATGCACACGATACAACAAAGACGCTCGGAATGCAGAGAAACCAATGCGTTTCACTAACTGCTTCTTCAGGGCGACTCAGCACGCATCTATAGCATTATATAAATTGCAAAAAGTACCATTAGTATCCAATACAGAAATAACAGTATAAACAGTATTTAACCCCTTACCCACCGGGGCACCTAAACCCCCTTCCTAACCGGACCAATTTTCAGCTTTCGGTGCTCTCACACTTTGAATGACAATTACTCAGTCATGCAACTCTGTACCCAAATTCATTTTGCGTCCTTTTTTTCACACAAATACGGCTTTCTTTTAGTGGTATTTAATCACTGCTGGGTTTTTTATTTTTTTGCGCTATAAATCAAAAAATACTGAAAATTCGGTAAAAAAAAAAAAAAAAAAAAATTCTTTGTTTCTATTAAAAATGATTGCATATTATTGGCAAGTATTGCAGTGTTGCACAGTATTGGTAGAGTATTGCACAGTGGTGGCAGAGCATTGCAAAGTGGTTGCAGAGTATTGCACAGTGGTGGCAGAGTATTGCACAGTGGTGGCAGAGTATTGCACAGTGGTGGCAGAGCATTGCACAGTGGTGGCAGAGTATTGCACAGTGGTGGCAGAGTATTGCACAGTGGTTGCAGAGTATTGCACAGTGGTTGCAGAGCATTGCACAGTGGTGGCAGAGCGTTGCACAGTGGTGGCAGAGTGTTGCACAGTGGTGGCAGAGTATTGCACAGTGGTTGCAGAGCATTGCACAGTGGTGGCAGAGCGTTGCACAGTGGTGGCAGAGTATTGCACAGTGGTGGCAGAGTATTGCACAGTGGTTGCAGAGTATTGCACAGTGGTTGCAGAGCATTGCACAGTGGTGGCAGAGTATTGCACAGTGGTGGCAGAGCATTGCACAGTGGTGGCAGAGCATTGCACAGTGGTTGCAGAGCATTGCACAGTGGTGGCAGAGCATTGCACAGTGGTTGCAGAGCATTGCACAGTGGTTGCAGAGTATTGCACAGTGGTGGCAGAGCATTGCACAGTGGTGGCAGAGTATTGCGCAGTGGTGGCAGAGCATTGCACAGTGGTTGCAGAGTATTGCACAGTGGTGGCAGAGCATTGCACAGTGGTGGCAGAGTATTGCACAGTGGTGGCAGAGCATTGCACAGTGGTTGCAGAGTATTGCACAGTGGTGGCAGAGCATTGCACAGTGGTGGCAGAGCGTTGCACAGTGGTGGCAGAGCATTGCACAGTGGTTGCAGAGTATTGCACAGTGGTGGCAGAGCATTGCACAGTGGTGGCAGAGTATTGCACAGTGGTGGCAGAGCATTGCACAGTGGTGGCAGAGTATTGCACAGTGGTGGCAGAGCATTGCACAGTGGTGGCAGAGTATTGCACAGTGGTGGCAGAGTATTGCACAGTGGTTGCAGAGTATTGCACAGTGGTTGCAGAGCATTGCACAGTGGTGGCAGAGCGTTGCACAGTGGTGGCAGAGCGTTGCACAGTGGTGGCAGAGTATTGCACAGTGGTGGCAGAGTATTGCACAGTGGCGGCAGAGTATTGCACAGTGGTTGCAGAGTATTGCACAGTGGTGGCAGAGCATTGCACAGTGGTGGCAGAGCGTTGCACAGTGGTGGCAGAGCATTGCACAGTGGTTGCAGAGTATTGCACAGTGGTGGCAGAGCATTGCACAGTGGTGGCAGAGTATTGCACAGTGGTGGCAGAGCATTGCACAGTGGTGGCAGAGTATTGCACAGTGGTGGCAGAGCATTGCACAGTGGTGGCAGAGTATTGCACAGTGGTGGCAGAGTATTGCACAGTGGTTGCAGAGTATTGCACAGTGGTTGCAGAGCATTGCACAGTGGTGGCAGAGCGTTGCACAGTGGTGGCAGAGCGTTGCACAGTGGTGGCAGAGTATTGCACAGTGGTGGCAGAGTATTGCACAGTGGCGGCAGAGTATTGCACAGTGGTTGCAGAGTATTGCACAGTGGTGGCAGAGTATTGCACAGTGGTGGCAGAGCATTGCACAGTGGTTGCAGAGCGTTGCACAGTGGTGGCAGAGTATTGCACAGTGGTGGCAGAGCATTGCACAGTGGTGGCAGAGCATTGCACAGTGGTGGCAGAGTATTGCACAGTGGTGGCAGAGTATTGCACAGTGGTTGCAGAGCATTGCACAGTGGTGGCAGAGCATTGCACAGTGGTGGCAGAGCATTGCACAGTGGTGGCAGAGCATTGCACAGTGGTGGCAGAGTATTGCACAGTGGTGGCAGAGTATTGCACAGTGGTTGCAGAGTATTGCACAGTGGTGGCAGAGTAGCTGTCACTGACCAGCGCTGTGGGCACTACACATCCAGCCCACAGCGCTGGTCCCGTCTCTCCCTCTTTCCGCTTCTTCCCTCTCACTGTACCGATCGGTACAGAGAGGGGAGGGAGGAACCAGCGTCATGACGTGACGCCGGTTTGTGTACATGTGATCGCTCCGTCATTTGACGGAGCGATCACGTGCTAAACGGCCGCTATCAGCGGCTGTTTACCGTGATCCGTGATACGCCGGGTCCTCGGGAGCAAGTTTCTGGGAGGACATCCACTCAGAACAAGCCGACCGCGCTGTAGACGTCTTTCGACTATGGCGCGGTCGGCATGTGGTTAATCACAAGTGCTTACCAGATTTGTGGCATAGTTATAGCTAACTTAAGGCAACTGCAAACGCATAGGGTGACAGAGATGGATAACCCCTATGGCTAATTGACAGTGAAGTCAGATACAGCAAAAAGGTCTGTTAGACATCGGACCGTGTGATGGAAAAAACTTGTCGGATCAAAATTGATCTACAGGGGAAAGATATTATATACTAATTGAATGAAGTATTTATATAGCGGTACAAGTGCGAAATGAATCGCCTCAAGGCGCTTGATCCTGATCCTCAGAAGAGGTGCGCCTTCAGTTTTTTTATAAAGGCCTGATGGTTTTCTTCCATGCGGATGTTGGTGGGTAGAGCGTTCCATAGCCGAGGTCCTTGGACTGCGAATCTTCGTTCTCCCTTTGCTTTGTTGGATTTCGGGATGAGGAGGAGGTTTTGGTTAGTTGATCAGAGGTTTGCGATTTGGTGTGTAGTGTTTTATTTTGTCGCATAGGTATTGAGGAGCGTTTCCTTGTGTGCATTTGTGGGTGAGGCAGAGGGTCTTGAACGTGATCCGATCTTTTACGGTTAGCCGGTGTAGGGTCCTAAGGGGATTAGGAGATGGATTCCCAGGGTTCCTGTGACTAGTCTTGCTGCCGTGTTTTGGATGACTAGTAGGCGTGCAATCTGGTATTTAGGTAGTCCTATGTACAGTGCCGATCCTGACCTCCCTGGGGCCCTAAGCAAAATTCTGCCCTCTACTTGACCCGTGATGCCGTGAGCTATGTAAACTATTTGCCATTGCCACACAGTCACACCCGACACTTCAGTGCTCCCAAAACAATCCTCCCTCCTTTAAACAAAACAGTCAGAGAATAAGTACAACATAATAGAACAGAATGAGGTCCTCAGAGAGCCCCCCTTACATCAGGGTCCTCAGAGAGCCTTCCCTCTTACATTAGGGTCCCCAGAGAGCCCCCCCCCCTCTGACATTAGTGTCCCCAGTGGGCCCCCTCTTACAGCAGTGTCCCCAGAGAGCCCCCCTCTTACATTAGTGTCCCCAGAGGCCCCCTTCCTTACATTAGTGTCCCCAGAAAGCCCCCCCTCTTACATTTTGGCCCCCAAACAGCTGACTCCCCCCCCCCCCCCTGCAGAGGTTCCCCTGTACCTGGCTGGTGAAGGTGGGAGGCGGCGATCAGCAGCTCTATGGTGTCCACAGGCAGGGGGATTTCCCTGGGGCTAGTAGTTCTATCTCCGAATGTATACAGCGGAGAGGGGAGGGGCCTCTGACCCGGGCATCAGCAACAGTGTTCAAGCAGAGTGAAAGTGAAACTGATACCTGCCTGGCCATTCTCCTCTCCACTGTATACACTGAGAGTACTACAAACCCCAGGGAGATCCCGCTGCCCACTCAGGCACCATAGAGCTGCCGATCGCCGCCTTCCACCTCCTCCCACCTCTCCCCATTGCACTCTAAACGGCCAGCCAGGGGTGCAGGGGGATGCTGGGTCTTGGGGGCCCCCCCACAGCGGCGGGGCCCTAAGCAGCTTGCATAGTGTGCCTATAGGGCCGATCGGCTCTGCCTATGTAGAGGGAGTTTGCGTAGTCGAGTCGGGAATTGATGATTGTTCCAACTACTGCCGCTTTCTCTTTTTCTGGAATGAAGGGGATAAGTCTACATAGCAGGCGGAGAAGATGGCGAGATCCGCTGACTACTGATCCTATTTGTGCATCCATTGACATTTCTGAGTCAAAGATGATTTCGAGACTCTTGGCTTTTGTGCTTGGGGAGATGGTCTGTCCAAGGATGGTGGGTGGTGTCCAAGGGGGTCTTCGTTTTTGTATTTCTGTTTGCGTTGAGGAGAAGAAGCTCTGTTTTAGATCCATTGAGTTTGAGGGAGCTCGTGGTCATCCAGTCATCTATCAATGTGAGGCATTTTTCTAGTTCCTGGTATTGGTCATTTTGTCCGGTGATGCGATAGTAGAGTTGAGTATCATCTGCGTAGGAGTGAAAGCATAGGTCCGCTTTCCTGATGATTTTGAGGAGAGGACGGAGGTAGATGTTGAAGAGCATGGGAGACGGGGGTGATTCTTGAGGGACTCCATACGAAATTTCCTGAGTTTCAGAGGTGAAGGCTCCTAGTTTCACTGTCTGTGTACGATTACCTAAGTAGGATGTGAACCATGGTAGATCGGAATCTGTGACTCATGCTACTTCTTTGAGGCGCATGAGCAGAGTATTGGGGTCCACTGTGTCGAATGCTGCACTGAGGTCCAGAAGTACCAGAAGACACGATTCGCTGTCATCCGCTGCTTCCAGGGCGTCGTCCCATATTTTCAGAAGTGCTGTTTCAGTGCCGTGGCCTGGGCGGAAGCCTGACTAGTGTAGTCCTGATAAGACCCCTTAGCTGTGACCATAAACCCCATAACTTAACTTAATTAATAAATGAGAGACCACACCGGTTATGGAGTTAAATGGCCATAACAGCTATTTATTTTAAATACCAATAATAAGAACTCCAGTTTCTTATTAAACAAATAAAACATAAATAACAATAACAATAAACACTTTCAGACCCCCTGCTGAAAACAAAACAAAAACAGGTTAAACCCCTATATATGTTGGTCAGTGACGGAGCTAAGTGCTTATAACACAACCTGATATCAACTGATATCAACACAAGGGGGCACTGCGGGAGATAAAGAAACCCATGGGTCTCTACCGTACCGCCCGATAACCAACATTCCCGCAGTGCACGATACCATTATACATCAACAACGTTTGATGTAACAAGGAGGGGCCATCTATTGATGAGCCCCCCACCCACTTACCACCAGTATACCTGCTGCCGTCACTGACCAACAAAACAACCAACGCCACAGCCTGAAAAGGGGGACCACCTCACCCTTGATGGCACCTCCACACCCGCAGGGCCGCCTGCATACCCTCCTGCAAACCCAATGACCAAAGGTCAATGCCCACATCTGTAAGATGTACACCATCCCTTCTCAAATACATCCCCACATTAATCTCCAACTCCCGGTGGCGAACAACTAGGCCACCTTGCCAAGCTATGAACCGTCCCACCACTTTATTGACCCGGATCCTGGCTTTATTGATCCTGAATACAGACCTGGCCATGCGCCAATTAGTTCTGGCTACCATGTCAGACCAAATTAATATGGTGCCCGGGAATGTGGCCCGGAGGAACATAATGTCTGCCTTGATATCAGCAATCAAGTCCCTCACGGTCCGTACACCCAAATCATTGCCTCCGGCGTGAATCACCAACACTTCAGGTGGTCGGTCCAGCCATGCGTACCTTTCAACCTCCGGGACGACTCTGCCCCACATCATACCCGGCCTACCCAACCACCGGATGACTGCCTCCCTCCTGGAGATGCCCAGCTGTCTCCCACCTGGTCTTACGTCCCCCCTCCTGGCTCCCCAGCATACAAAGGAATGGCCAAGGATCCATACAAGGAGTTGTCGCCCTGCATCTGTAACAACAAGTACAACGTACAACGTTACACGCAAAACACCCCACACTACCTCGACATTATGCAGTACTCCTTCATACCAATCAATACTTATGTTATACGTTACTTATATTAATAACCAAAACCCCCCCCCCCCCCTTTTTTTTTTTTTTTTATTCACACACCAACTGTGGCCTAACATAACTACGGAATCGCTGAGATTCCCATCTCCCTAACTTTTGCACATCCGTTTCATCCAACCCACACCTGGCGGCTTCTGTAGCTGCCCCAATGCGGAAGGAGTGTGAAGCGTAGGCGTGACTATCCAAACCCAACTTCCCCAAACGCTTTCTTAGCACTGCCACATACTGAAACTTGGACAAGTACCGTCCGTCCGCATGCAACAACAGCGGACCCTCCCCCCCTGGTCTCACTGCCAGAAACGTCCTCACCATCATTAAAGGGCAAACCCCGCACCCCTGTACAGCAAACAAACTCACCTGCGTCCCTCTTCCTCTTTGGTCCGTTTTTGATCTTCTCACCCTGACTGTAACCCTATCGTCCCTTACCTCCAGATCCTGAACCATCAAGCCCCCCGCTACCTCCTTTGATGGGCTAACCAATTCCCCAATACGGAACGCTCCGAAGAATGCCAATGCAAACGCAACTGAAAATAACCTCACTTCATACTCTGACTGACACACCCCCTCCAGCTGTGCACCGATATCTAACAAGTTCCCAAATGTGATGGGGCGCCGCTTGTCCCTACTCCTATGTGACTTCCTATAACCCTTTATGGCTTGCTTTACCCAGAAATCCTTCGTTAGATCCTCCCTTCTCCTTAATTTGAACCAAAACGCAAGCCCTGCCATCCTTTTTTCAAATTGCTGACACTGATTTTCCCATTTCCATGTCCCTGGCCACCAAATCGAGCAACAACAACCTGTCTCCAGGGTTCTCCCCCCGGAACTTGCCGTATCCCGGAGGTCAGTCCATTCCTTCCACACCTTAGAATAAGCCACCCATGTCGACTCACTTACGGACCTCCGAATCCACTCAGCCGTGGTTCCAATGCTAACTCCCACATCCAGCCCGGGCATGGAACCCCCTCCGCTCGTGCTTCCGGCGCCAGCTCCCTGAACTTGTCCCACTGAAAGCGAGACAAAGCGTCAGCTAGAGTGTTCTCAACACCCGGGATGTGAACAGCATACAAAAAGATGTTCAACCACATGCAACGCAACACCAGATGTCTCATCAATCTGATGACAGGAGGAGAAGCCGCAGACATGTTGTTGATCACCTGAACTACCCCCATATTATCGCAGTTCAGCCTCAACTTGAGGTTCCTGCACGACTCTCCCCACAACTCCAAAGCCAGCACCACCGGAAACAGTTCCAGCAGTACCAAATTTTTCTGAAACCCCACCTTTAACCATGACTGCGGCCAGGGTTCCGCACTCCACTGTCCCTGGAAGAAAGCCCCATAACCTGTAGATCCAGCGGCGTCTGTCACCAGCTCCACATCAAAGTTACTTACCGGTCCCGACATCCAAACCGCCCTGCCATTGTATCCTTCCAGGAACTGATCCCATATCTTCAAATCCTCTCTATATTCCATGTTAAGCCTAATGAAATGTGTCGGTACTCGCACCCCCTTAGTCGCTGCCGACAACCGCCTACAAAATATCCTACCCATGGGAATAATCCTGCACGCAAAATTCAACTTTCCCAACAACGATTGTAACGTGCGCAACTGAACTTTTTTCCAACCATAAACCTCTCCCACCATTTTCCTCAAATCCCCTACCTTCTCTTCCGGCAGCCTACATTCCATGGTCATGGAATCTATTACTATGCCCAAAAAACTCAACTCTGTCCGCGGGCCCTCCGTTTTATCGGCTGCCAATGGCACCCGAAATTTGTCCGCAATGTGCTGCAACGTGGACAACAGTATCGCACACACATTGGAAGCAGGAGGACCCACGCACAAGAAATCATCCAGGTAGTGGATGACAGAATCGATCCCTGTCACATCCCTCACTACCCATTCCAAGAAGGAACTAAACGCCTCAAACATGGCGCAAGAAATGGAACATCCCATCGGTAAACACCGATCAACATAAAACTCGCCCTCCCAGCAACAGCCCAATAACCGAAAGCTCTCCGGGTGTACCGGTAATAGCCGAAATGCTGCTTCCACGTCAGATTTCGCCATTAGCGCCCCTTTTCCGTACCGCCGCACCCAACGCACTGCGGCGTCGAATGACGTGTAAGACACCGTACACTCATCTGGGTCTATAAAATCATTGACCGAGCCCCCTTTTGGGAACGACAAATGGTGAATGAGCCGAAACTTGTTCGGCTCTTTCTTGGGTACCACACCTAACGGGGACACCACCAGGTCCTCTAACGGCTTAACCTTAAAAGGCCCCGCCATCCTACCCAACCCCACTTCCTTGGAAAGTTTTTCCGACACTACCTCAGGGTGTTGCAAGGCGGATCTCAAGTTCTTGGCCAGTGGTGGAATCACTGACAATTTACACGGAATCTTGAAACCCTCCCTGAAACCCCTGCTCAACAAAACCGCCGCCCCCCTGTCTGGATATCTATTTAGGAAAGGCTGCATCCTTTCCCACATCACCGGCGTCGTCCCTCTTGTGGCCAGATTCCCCTCCCCGCTTGCCGTTCTTAAAACATCTGGCGAGGGTGTGACCCCCCCCCCACCCCCCCCCCCGGCCCCCCCCCCCCCCCCCTCCCCCCCCCCCCCCCCCCCCCCACCCCCCCCCCACATCCTGAACATTCATGCTTGAATTTACAGGTCCCTCCAAACTTACAGGCCCCCTCATTAAATTGCCAACATACCCCCCACTTCTTACCGGCCGGAGGTCCCGAGGCCTGGCTACCTCCGGCCCCCCCTTGAAATGTCTGAGCCGGCGTCTTAGCCGACGCCATCAGCTTCATCCAGAGGCTAATATCTTTGTGATCCCACCTCAAAGCCGGACGTACAGCCCTACGCTGGCGGAACTGCTCGTCGTACCGCAGCCACGCCGTTCCACCGTACACCCGATAAGCCTCCCCAATTGCGTCCATGTAGCAGAACAACGCCGAACAATGTTCAGGGTTCTTCTCCCCAATCACTCCCGCCAAAATGGCAAACGCCTGGAGCCAATTGGCGAAAGTCCTCGGAATGAGTCTATACCTCCTTTTTTCTTCATCATCCTTTTTGCTACTATCCGGTTTTACCCTGTCCAGGTTGAATTTTTCCAGGGGGAGCAAGGAGAAAATCTCCACGTACTTCCCCTTCCAAATCTTCTCCCTGACCTCCTGCTTTAAATGGGCCCCGAGCGGTCCTTCAAAACAGACATAGACCTTGCATTTTGCTGCATCGGCCATCCGTACTATATCATCCCTCGCCGTCTGTTCCTTTTCCCCTTTTTCCACCTCATTCCCCTTATCTGCTCCCACCACAACGGAGGTCGGCTGACTTCCTGCCGTGGCGTCGGCCGCCACCCCTCCCCCGACTGTTACACCAGCCCCCACTTCTCCAACTTCCATACTCACCCCTCCTGCTGGAGACTCCCTCCTCTCACCAAAACAGCCTATCAGCACCCTTAACCCTTCCAACAAATCCTGCATTTGCCCAGGCCCAGTATCCACCCTCCCGCTCACCGCTCGCGGTTGGTCCGTCTCTGCCAACGACGATGCGGGAGGTAACCCTGGGCTCCCCCCACCGTTACCTGTCCCCAACAAGGATTGTAAAACTTTTACAAAAGAAATATTGTCAGTGGACTTACCGGGCTGACCGGGCGGGATTCCCACAGCCGCTGCACGGGCCTCCACCGGCGGGATAGGGCGACTGAGCTCCTCCTCCTCTTCCGACAATTCACCTTCAGACCGAGAAACGTCCTCCTGCGTAAAAGACAAGGCACGCACCCTAGGGGAGGGGGTCCTGTAAGAGTTACGATCCCGCCTGCCCGTTCCCACTTCGGGCTGCTGGCTGGTCCCTGGCTGATCCGAACTCCCATGCGCAGGTGGGCCGGTTCGGGCTCCGCTCCTGCTGACCCGGTTCGCTGCCGTGCTTGCTGGTGGCGTCCCGCCATCCCTTGCCTGTTGCGCTGAGTAAGTCCCCCTCCCCCCCATCCGTGATGCCCCACTGACCCTTCCGTCCTACCCCCCTGACTCGTGCAGAGCCTCCGGGGGGTTCGCTGAAAAGGCACGTCCGGGGGCTGTGACCCCCCTCCTGGCCGTTGCCCTCCTGGCCCTTGAATCCCCTCCCCCCTGCTCGTGCAGAGCTGCTGGGGCGGACGTGGTCCCTGAAGAGCCTGATGCGCCGGCCATCTTCCTCCCCCTTGCCGTGGCCCCCCCACCCCCCCCCCCCCACCCCCCCCCCCCCCCCCCCCCCCCCCCAGTGTTCCTACTGCCCCCCACCTCGTGTGAAGGCGCTGGGGCTGTTGAGGCTGTTGAAGCACTGCCACCTGATGTTAAGGATCCTCTTCCTGGTCGGCCCCTCGCCCCCCCTCCTCCACCAGGCCTGAGTCCTGCCTGCTTGTGTGACCCTCCAGCGCTGTCCCTCTGCACTCTCTTGGCTGGGGGGGTGGATCGCTCCCCCCTAGGGCTCCTTACCAGTCTCGAAGGTCCTGCTGTGGCCCCTGGAGAGTAGCGCTCTGGCGCCCTGGACACTCGGCCACGCTGTCCGGCGCCGCCATCTTGGATGTCCATCGCCGCTGACCGGTCTCTTGTGCCCCCTCCTGAGCCATCCAGGGCCGCTGCGATCTGCTCCATGACCCATCCGGGTCCTTGCTGCGCCGCCGCCGCCCTCACAATCGCCGCAAAATCCCCTCCGTCGGCCATGTTTTTAAAAGCACTGAGGAGCAGAGTGAAAAACCTGCCTCCTCGTGCTCTGGCTTTCCCGCACTGACCTCCCGGCTCCGCCCCTCCCTTTTATATGGCCGCTCCTCCCAGCTCTCACAGATGCCCACCCCTAAATTGTTAACTCACTCCTAGCCTACTGTGTCACCTGACACACTGTCATGGGCGGACCTGCATGACATTTCCCTGCTGTCCATTAAATTCCGGTCCTTACTAGAACTCTGGGGAAGTATAGCTAGGTAGGGTTAACTCAAAGAGAGACGCTTCGAGTCAAGATCATCTACCTACCACAGTACTTGCCTAAAGGACATGTGTTACAAAGTTTTACCGCCACTAGGTGGTGGAAGTCTACACAACTTAGGTTGAACGTTTGCACTTAATCACTACAGACACAGAAAGGGAAAGAAAGTGTAATTTCCAAGGAAATGGGGCTTTGCTTCCTACAGTATGTACTAATTTGTGTATTCTTGTTTTTGTGTGTGTTTTGTTTCAGGACTCAACTGGATCTACTATCAAGCTGGTCAAGAGTGGGTGGCCTAGATAGATAGTTAGGTATTGGGAGTTATGTTGCTGAAATTTTCCTATGTGTGAAAATGTTAAGTGTACAATGTGTTGTTATTCTATCCTTCCTTTTCCTATCCAAATTTTGGGATTCAGGTACTTGACTCTCAGGACTGAGAGTCTTTATTTTTTTTTTGACGATGGGGACATCGTCTAATGCGGAGGGGGGGAGTATGTAGCGCCCTTCTCCTAATAAGCAGACGCTATTATTTTTTTTTGTAAATTTAAGTTGTCTGAAGCTTCAGTTTGGCTCAGAATAATTACGCTAAAGTTCTGGCTTCTGTGCCAGTTTGGCTGTGTTGTGCTAGTTTCCACTTGGCCGTGGGTGTCACTGTCACCACCGGTAAGTGTTGCAAATGCGACAGGCTAAATGTATTGGGTACACCTTTTACTCGGAAACAGCCCGGAGGGAGTGGTCTACCTGCTGAGCATTCTGGGGAAGGGTACTTAAGGTACCGACGCCATTTTATGGGGTTCGTTTTCCCGACCTCATGGCCCTCCTGGCCTAAGGTGTGTGCTGCCTTACTCTATGTCTCGGGCCGGCTGGCCTGAGGCTCCGTAACTGAAAAGAAGGCCCAGAGGCTCTGGGGCCTACTGATCCAGGGAGGGTCCTGTGCTGTCTTGCCTGAGGGGAGAAGCCAAGCGACTGGAGGATCCAGGGGAGGACCTTTTCGGAAGAGGACAGAGGAAGAAGGCTGGTACCTCATGGAAAAGGCCTGGAGACTCAGTTGGAGGACGCATCCTGGGTTATCTACCACACAGTATCGCCAGGTCGGCTGAAAGAATCAGGTACTGTGGGGCAACTCTTTAACTTTGCAACCAGGAGCTGATTGTGCCTTCCTGTGGCAGAGGATTGCACAATGAGATCGCTAAACTTGTCAAGTCTGTGGCAGAGACTTTGACCGAACATTTCATCTGCTGCTAGGTCAGGAGAGGGGCCTATCCGGTGGTTGCTGGAACCAGCCTGTGGAAATTGTTGTCCTCTGAATCAAGGAAATACCTCTAACCCGCAAAACTACAAAGGTACCTGAATTCCCCCTATCCTCTACCCCTCTATTGCGAAAGTGTGTGTGTTTTTGTTAAATAAACATCCAGAAAAAGTGTCGGGGCCATATTCTTTGACCAACCCTTTTTACAGAACCCCTGAGACGGACACAGTGAGAAGGTGAGGTAACGGTAAGCCCAACAAAAAACAGCAGCTCCTTCGGGGGTCAGTGCTACATTAAATATACCCCAAAATGTTCTTCTTCTTGTGATCTTCACAACAGCAGATGGAAATATTAACTTGGTGGTCATTGCTGCTAAAGGCAGAAGAACCAATTACCAACTTTTCTATACTTAAAATTGTACATTTCCTGTCTACAGCAAATATAAAATATGAAAAACACAAGAATAAAGACAAATGAAAGGGACAAACACTCACTGATGACATTTTAGTTTAGGGGCGACTTCTTACCTGCTTATAAAATGATTTCACAAAAAACCTGCAGGAAGGAAGTCGGTGTGTTACCATAATAGTTGTGTAAATTAGTGAGAAGAATACATTTTAGTCATCATTTGTTACTTTGAAATATTCTGAGAAGGTGGAAGGGTCTTCTCTCCATCTGCTGCAGACTGGTAGAGGTAAGACGGGCCATGGAGAAGTCATTCCACCATGGATGGGAGATGGAAGAGTGAGAGGAAGAAAGTGAAATGGAAAGGGGAAAGAGGAAGAAGGAGAATGAGGAAGACAAAAGGAGAAAAAAATGGGTTTAGATATAAAGGTAGACAGGCAGAGAGAAAGAAGAGGCAAGAGATATAAGAAGATGATATAAAAGTATGAAAGGTGAGAGGACACTGGAGGGTATGACAATGGGCAGTATGTACAGGAGAGGAGTGTAGAGGGTATGACAATGGGCATTATGTACAGGAGAGGAGTGTGGAGGTTATGACAATGGGCAGTATGTTACCGGAGAGGAGTGTGAAGGGTATGACAATGGGCAGTATGTACAGGAGAGGAGTGTAGAGGGTATGACAATGGGCAGTATGTACAGGAGAGGAGTGTGGAGGGTATGACAGTGGGTGGTATGTACAGGAGAGGAGTGTGGAGGGTATGACAGTGGGCGGTATGTACAGGAGAGGAGTGTGGAGGGTATGACAGTGGGCGGTATGTACAGGAGAGGAGTGTGGAGGGTATGACAATGGACAGTATGTAGAGGAGAGGAGTGTGGAGGGTATGACAGTGGGCAGTATGTACAGGAGAGGAGTGTGGAGGGTATGACAGTGGGCAGTATCTAACTGTGCTACACAAGCTTGGTGCACCCTCTGTATTTTCTACTGTAAGCAATAACATTATGAGTATGAGTGTGTGACCTATATAGATATATCAGGCATATATACTCTGCTCTACAGTTGTGCTCGTAAGTTTACATACCCTGGCAGAATTTATGATTTATTGTCCATTTTTCAGAGAATATGAATGATAACACAAAATCTTTTCTTTCACTCATGAAAGTGTTAGTGTTAGTGTTTGGCTGAAGCCTTTTATTATCAATCAACTGTATTTACTCTTTTTAAATCATAATGACAACAGAAACTACCCAAATTACCCTGATCAAAAGTTTACATACCCCAGTTCTTAATCCCGTGTACTGCCCCCTTTAACATCAATGACAGATTGAAGTCTTTTGTGGTATTTGTGGATGAGGCTCTTTATCTTCTCAGATGGTAAAGCTGCCCATTCCTCTTGGTAAAAAGTCTCCAGTTCCTGTAAATTCTTGGGCTGTCTTCCATGAACGGCACGTTTAAAAATCTCCCCAGAGGGGCTCAATCATATTGAGGTCAGGAGACTGAGATGGCCACTCCCAGAACCTTCACTATTTTTTGCTGTAGCCAATGACAGGTGGACTTGGCCTTGTGTTTTGGATCATTGCCATGTTGGAATATCCAAGTCCGTCCCGTGAGCAGCTTCCTGGCTGATCAATGCAAATGTTCCTCCAGTATTTTTTCATAACATTCTGCATTCATCTTGCCAACAATTTTGACCAAATTTCCTGTGCCTTTGTAGCTCACACATCCCCAAAACATCAGTGATCCACCGCCGTGTTTCACAGTAGGGATGGTGGACCTTTCATCATAGGCCTTGTTGACTCCTCTCCAAATGTAGTGTTTATGGTTGTGGCCAAAAAGCTCGATTTTGGTCTCATCACTCCAAATGACTTTGTGGCAGAAGGTTTGAGATTTGTCTCTGTGCTGTTTGGTGTATTGTAAGCGGATACTTTGTGGCATTTGCGTAGTAATGGCTTTCTTCTGGCAACTCGACCATGCCGCCCATCTTTCTTCTGGAGACTCGACCATGCAGCCATCTTTCTTCTGGAGACTCGAGCATGCAGGCCATCTTTCTTCTGGCGACTCGACCATGCAGGCCATCTTTCTTCTGGAGACTCGACCATGCAGCCCATCTTTCTTCTGGCGACTCGACCATGCAGGCCATCTTTCTTCTGGAGACTCGACCATGCAGGCCATCTTTCTTCTGGCGACTCGACCATGCAGCCCATCTTTCTTCAAGTGCCTCCTTATTGTGCCTCTTGTACAGCCACACCGCATGTTTTCAGAGAGTCCTGTATTTCACCTGAACTTATTTGTGGGTTTTTCTTTGCATCCCGAACAATTTTCCTGGCGGCTGTGGCTGAAATTTTAGTTGGTCTACCTGACCGTGGTTTGGTTTCACCAGAACCCCTCATTTTCCACTTCTTGATTAGAGTTTCAACACTGCTGATTGGCATTCTCAATTCCTTGGATATCTTTTTATATCCCCTTTCCTGTTTTATACAGTTCACCTACCTATTCCTGCAGATCGTTTGACATTTCGTTTGCTTTCCCCATGACTCAGAATCCAGAAACGTCAGTGCAGCACTGGATGAAAGATGCAAGGGTCTGTCAGGAGTCCAGAAACTCATTGACCTTTTATACACACACTAATTACAAGCCAACAGATCACAGGTGAGGACAGTTACCTTTAATAGCCAATCAAACCCATTTTGTGTCAACTTGTGTGCATGTTATCAGGCCAAAATCACCGGGGTATGTAAACTTTTGATCGGGTCATTTTGGTACTTTCTGTTGTGATTATGATATAAAAAGAGGAAACACAGTTGATTGATAATAAATGGCTTCAGCCAAACACTGACCATGGGTATAATAAATGTTTTTGTGTTATCATTCATATTCTCTGAAAAATGGCCAAGAAATCATAAATTCTGCCAGGGTATGTAAACTTATGAGCACAACTGTATGTACCATAATGACACAGTGACTAAGGCAGCTAGGAATTGGGGGCAACATCAACCCTCAACAATTGCTATAAACTTTAAGTTTACATTTAACATACCTTATATACTCGAGTATAAGTTGAGTTTTTCAGCACATTTTTTTGTCCCCCATCGGCTTAAGAGTCAAGCATTTTTCTGCAGCAGAGAATGACATTTTCTGACCGACTTTGGGGCCCCCGTATCCCGGGGCCACTTGGTGCTAGGAACCCCTTCTTTGGATATGTTGTAGTGCTAGTTCTACTGAAATTTGGGGTTCCTAGCACCAAGTGGTCACAAGATACGGGGCCCCAAAGTCGGTCAACTGTGTCCATCTGCAGCAATGTCATTTCGGAACCCTTTGGGTCCAGAGACCCCAAATTTGGCTGCAGATAGGGGGGCATCTAGGAACTCTTAACTACCGAGTTTGAAGTTTGGGGGACCTATGGCTGCAAATGGGCACAGCGAGGCATGCAAATGGGCACGTTGAGGCTGCAAATGGGCATTGTTGACCCTCTTTTCCACTTATGCCGCGTACACACGGTCGGAATTCTCATCGGAAAAACCTCTGATGGTTTTCCCGCCGGAATTCCGAAGGAATTTCGCTCAAACTGTCTTGCCTACACACGGTCACACCAAATTCCGACGGTCAATAACACCGCGACATACAACACGTTCGACGGCACTATAAAAGGGAAGTTTAATTCTTCCGTGCATGCGTCTAATTGTTTCCAAGCATGCGTCGGAATTTTGCGTGTCGGAATTGCATACGCACGATCGAAAAATCCGATACAAAGGTTTTCCGTCAGAAAAATTAAGAACAGGTTCTCAATCCAAAGTCCGTCGGAAATTCCGACAGAAAAAGACCAATGGGCATACACACGGTCGGAAAATCTGTTGAAAAGCTCCCATCGGACTGTTTTCATCAGAAATTCCGACCGTGTGTACGCGGCATTACAGTAGCTGCGCATTTCTCACCCTAGGCTTATACTCGAGTCAATACGTTTTCCCATATTTTTTTGTGGTAAAATTAGGTGCCTCTGCTTATATTCGGGTCTGCAAATACTCGAGTATATACGGTATTTCTACTTTTGGATAAAGTGGAGAAGGACTAGAGCCTAGGACAGGGTCATATAACTATCGGTGTCCCCATAGGGTAGATCCATCCTCTCTATTTGTCCTATTGACCATTGTCACCTGGAGAGGTGAGGGCGGGGGATTCCAAAACTTTATAGTTCTCACCAGAACAGGAAAAGATGGGATCTCTTCCAATGGGGGCGCCTGTCTGAGTGACAACTATTAAGAGAGGGTGTTGTTTCCTGTATTATGCAGAGATGTCCAATACCCGGTTGCGTAGGCAAGGTGAGTTAAAAGAAGACTATACTGAGACTCATTTGTAATCATCTCATACATTTAATGGAAAGTTTTTTTGTCATTTTTACAAAAACCAGGACAAGCATTGAGTGTGACTGAGAGTGGTGTAGGATGGATATAATATGTAGTGGGGACACTTTCACAAGTGTGCGCTATATGTGGAAATTTAGTTTTTTTTCCCTCAGAACAGTAATGGGGTTCTGAGTAGAGCTCGACCGATATGGGTTTTTCTCTGGCCGATGCCGATGCCGATATTTAGAAATCACGGCGGCCGATGGCCGATATATGATGCCGATTTTTTTTTTTTTTTGGGGGGCGATTTTTTTTTTTTTTTTTTCCCTCCATCTCAAAAAATCTAAAATTTCACATCGAGGCGTTTTTCAGGTGCTTTTGGGCTAAAAATAGCGCCTGTAAAGTGCCTGTAAAATGGCTCCCCTGCAGTCTTTGTGAAAGCCCGAGTGCTTTCACACTGAGGAGATGCGCTGGCAGGATGTTAAAAAAAAAAGTCCTATGGAGCGGTGTACAACACTACTCCTGCCCATTGAAATTAATGGGCACTGCTGTTAAAGCGCCTGCAAAGCGATTCGGCAGCGTCGCCAGATGGGTGCATTTAACCACTTCCTCGGACGCTAGCTGGGTTATAATCGCCCCACTAGCAGCCGAATAGCACCGCTAAAATGACAGTAAAGCACCGCTAAAACTAGCAGCGTTTTACCGTCAATGCCTGCCCGCTCCAGTGTGAAAGCAGCCTTAATTAATAAGTGATTCAGAAAAATTCTTACATTTTATTAAACAAAACAAAACCTCCAATCAGATCACTTATATGTATAATTTAGATAACTAAAAAAAAATATATATTAAATACACAAAAACAGGTAATCAAAACTTTGACGAAAAAAATGGGCTAACTTTGCTGTTTTTTAGTTTTTTTTTTTTAATCATTAGTGTATTTTTTCCCAAAAAATTGCGTTTGAATGACCGCTGCGCAAATACCGTGTGACATAAAATATTGCAACAACCGCTATTTTATTCCCTAGGGTCTCTGCTAAAAAAATATATATAATTTTTGGGGGTTCTAAGTGATTTTCTAGCAGAAAATACAGGATATTTACTTGTAAGCAACAAGTGTCAGAAAAGATTTAGGCTTTAAATGGTTAAACTGGGAACTTCTCCACAAGGCCTTGAGTTCATTGATAAGAAACATTTGTATCATTTTCTCACACTTGGCAGTCCAGACAAGTCACAAGACGCTTCAGGGAAAACTTCAGGCAACTTCTATTAACTTCTATCAGAAGTCATTTGCAAGTCCCCCTGAAGTTTTAAAACCGGCCTTTTTTAGCAGCAGAATCGGCCGATGCCGATTAATTAAAAAACACCAAATATCGGCGGATATATCGGTCGACCTCTAGTTCTGAGGGTTAATTGTGCAGGTTAACTTTGGCATCAGTTTGGCTGGGCTGTACTCAGGGCCGTTTTTAAGGCAGGGCAAAAGGGGCAGGTGCCCTGGGCCCTGTCATTGTTGTGGGGCCCAAAGCAGTTGCCTCATACTTGCCAACTATCCTGTTTTAAGTTTCCTCGTCCCTTGAGGTTTTTAGTCCCGTGCTGTGTCCCAATAACTCAGTGTGAAGTGCTGCTACTAATGCTGCCCAGCTCTGCCCTATTGTGTAAAGATGACTCACCTGCAGACCCTGTGTTTACATGTAAATTACCGGAATTCATATGTAAATAGCGGCGGTATTCATATGTAATTAGTGGTGACCGGCGGCATTGATATGTATATCATGGCCCCCTAAGGTCATATCCACAGTAATCTCTAACAACCAATCAACAAGCAGAAATCATGTGCTGTAACCTCTAGCAACTAATCAGTGAGCGTAATGTGTGCTGTAACCTCTAGCAACCAGTCAGTGAGCGGTAATGATACACTGTAACCTCTGGCAACCAATCGCAATAGCTGCCTGATCTGATTCACTAAACTGATTTTGAGTCTAGCTGCTATTTATTGTATGTCTCAGAGCAGGTGGAGAGCAAAACTGCATGGGGGGGGGGCCCCAAGAAAAGTTTTTCCCAGGGTCCAATCAATATTAAAGACGGCCCTGGCTGTACTAGGGTTCTGTCTGGTCATGGGTGCAGTGAGGTACACATGACAGGCCTAGAACCAAGCCTGGTTGGACGTCTTAGGTATCAGTGTTCCCTGGAGCCAATCAGTGGACGCGTCTGGCCCCGCTGTGTAGTCTGGGAAGGGGTACTTAAGGTGCTGAAGTCACGTGTTCGGGTTCGGCTGCAGTCCTGTTTCCTGGTTCTGGACCGGGGTAGCCCCACGAGGGGTCCCGGGCCTGGGAGCATTTGCCGTCCCGCAAACATGGTCAGTTTGACCAGCCCCATAGACCCGCATGGTCTGGGGCAAGGATCCATCCGTTCCCGAGTCTCGGAGCCACTTAGCCCGAGGCTCAGTAACTGAAGGAGGATTCAAGGCGTCCCGGTGCGCTCTCATTATTGGTGGGGCACCACAGCTCATATAGGTGACCGGGGGAGGACTCTTCGGAGGAGGGCCAACAAGCTGGCATCTCAAGAGGAGCCTGGTTGCTGGGTTGTATGGACACTAAAGAATCCACACTTCTGAAGGAGACAGAGAAAGTTCCAGGTACTGTGAGAACCTTCGGTTGCAAGTTCATTCTAGACATGTGCACAACAAAAAAATTTGTTTATTTTCGTTTCGTTGTTTTCATTTCCGTTGATTCGTAACGATTCGTAAATTTGTAAATCGTCGGTGTTCGTATTCGTAACGATTCGTATTTTCGTAAGAGTTATTTTTTCGTTGATTCATTTTTCTGTTAGTTTAATTTTCGTTTATTCGAAATTCGGACGCATTCGTATTTTCGTAGATTTAGTTACATTCGTACTTTCGTTAGATTGATTTATTCGTACTTTCGTAACATTGTTTTTCGTAGATTCGTAATCGGAGCATAATTCATAATGTTATGTAATGTGTATGCTATTATTACATTGTAAGAGACACGGGAAATTACGAATCGAAAAAAAAAAATAAAAAGTTACGAATGTACAAATTTTTTCGTTCAATCCATTCGAGGCACGTTAAGCAGCGCCATTGTAAGGGACACGGAAAATTACCAATTCAACAAAAAAAAATAAATAGTTACGAATGTACGAATTTTTTTCGTTCATTTTGATTTCGTTGTTCCTGTTTCTGTTTTTCGGGTTTTCTTCTTTCGTAGTATCGATGTTTCTAATTTGGTTATTTCGGATTTTCGTTGTTTTCGTATTCGTTCGATTCGAACGATTCGTTATTCGTTAAAATTTTTAATTACGTATGTAATTATGTACGATAGCGAATGAACGAATATAACGAAAACAAACGAAAAACGAATTGCACATGTCTAGTTCATTCTGTGTCAGAGACTTTTAAGAAGTTTCCGGATCACGTTGTTGGCTGCCATATCTCTGGCTAGAGGTTTGTCTGGCATTTGAAGTACCCAGCTGCGAGTGGCTACTCTATAGGTTTGGTTAGAGACATTTGCGGATGTCAGCAGTTCAAGGTGCCTGAGTTTCTTCACCCCTTGCCCTCTGTTCCCATCTGGGACTGTGTTATGTTGAATGTTACCACTGCAAGAATAAAAACCTTCAAAAGGACTTTTATTGTGTCAGCATCCAAAGTTGTTGGGTACTAACCCTGGGAACCCCTGGACAGTCACCGACAAGCCAAGCGGAGGTAACCGGTAAGCCCAAAAGTCAAGGCCGCCCCTGTGAGGTGGCGGCTACATGTACCGTATTTATCGGCGTATAACACGCACTTTTTCCCCCCTAAAAATCGGGGGAAAGTCGTGGGTGCGTGTTATACGCTGATACCCCCAAAAAAATATTCAAAAATGTCAAAAATGGCAAGCGCCGCCGAAAAATAGCGAGCGCTGCCGAAAAAGACCGAATTGCGGCCGAAAAAACCCGAAGCCGCGCCGGAATAGACCGAGCAGACTGTTCGGCTCTGCTCGGAGTCCCGCCTCCCTGCGCTCGCTCCGGAAACAGCAGGGAGGCGGGACCGCGATCGGAGCTGAACAGTCGGCTCGGCCTTTTCCGGGCCGCTTCGGTCTTTTTCGGCCGCGCCTCGGTCTTTTTCGGCGGCGCGCGCGACAGAGAGTCTCGGCGGCGGGAAATTTAAACCCGGACCGGACTTCAAATGTCGCTGGGCATGGCTGCAATGACGCTGGCAAGGTACAATGACGCTGGGCATGGCTGCAATGACCCTGGGCAAGGCTGCAATGACGCTGGGCAAGGCTGCAATGACGCTGGGCAAGGCTGCAATGACGCTGGGCAAGGCTGCAATGACGCTGGGCAAGGCTGCAATGACGCTGGGCATGGCTGCAATGACGCTGGGCAAGGCTGCAATGATGCTGGGCAAGGCTGCAATGATGCTGGGCAAGGCTGCAATGACGCTAGGCATGGCTGCAATGACGCTGGGCATGGCTGCAATGACGCTGGCATGGCTGCAATGACGCTGGGCAAGGCTGCAATGACGCTGGGCAAGGCTGCAATGACGCTGGGCATGGCTGCAATGACGCTGGGCAAGCTGCAATGACGCGGGGCAAGCTGCAATGACGCTGGGCAAGGCTGCAATGACGCTGGGCAAGGCTGCAATGACGCTGGAAAAGGCTGCAATGACGCTGGGCATGGCTGCAATGACGCTGGGCAAGCTGCAATGATGCTGGGCAAGGCTGCAAATGACGCTTAAATGTAAGGTTTTTTTTTTCCCTAAACTTCCCTCCTAAAACTTTTTTTCCTTAAAATGCCCTCCTAACTTTGGGGTGCGTGTTATACGCCGATAAATACTGTACATTTCTCTTTGAGGAAAGAGAGACAAAAATGTTCAAAGTTAGTGGGAGAGTGTGTGGGAGTAAGACAATAATGGGGGGTATAGAAGTGTTTGAAGGTACCCGTATCTCTCTATCAGTGATGTTTTCCAGGGCTGTTGACATTTTTTTTGATTGAGATGAAGACAGAGTTTCTTTGAAGGTCTTTTAGACTTGTCAATGAGTTATAAATCCACCAGGATAAGTCGTTCCTATTCTGAAATGCTGTAACAAAAGTAGGAGGCCTGATATAGGAGGTCAGAAGGGAGATAGATGATACAAGGGTTATATTTATTATTTATTCCTATACAGTCATTAGAGGTGAAGGGATTGTACTATAACTATGCAAAATGGAACCAATGTGTGGACAGCAGGTCCTTTTTTTTTTATTTAATGTGGCGCCTCTGCTGACCACACATTGGCTCCATTTTCGGGCGTTATCCCCCTTACTATTGTTCGCCGGAACTGGTCATAGCTTAGAGCAGTGCAGGAATCTCCAAAAAACCCAGACAAGCATCCAGTGCACCCAGCAATGCTTCGCTTGGAGGTGGTCATGTTCTCCACATGCTCTTAAATAAGTTGCTTGACCATAGGGAGGGTATGCGGTAACCTTATGTAGCGGCTATAACCCTCGATGGGGCGGCCTTGACTTTTGGGCTTACCGGTTACCTCCGCTTGGCTTGTTCTTCCAGGTCTAGGGGTTCCCAACGACTTTGGACGCTGACACCATAAAAGTCCTTTAGAAAGGTTTTTATTTGCAGGGGTGACATCCAACAAGCACAGTCTCGTATGGGAACAGAGGGCAAGGGTGAAGAAACTCAGGCACCTTGAACTGCTGATTATTAGAAAGTCTCTAACGCCAACCCAGAGAGTAGCCACTCGCAGCTGGGCACTTCAAAGCTGAACAAACCTCTAGCCAGAGATTATGGCAGTCAGCACTTGAATAAACAAAATTTGCACAGTCCTTGACCTTGACTCAAAGTGGTACTCTGAAACAAAACAGGAACCTTTCCTCAGTACCTGGAACGTCCTCTGTCTCCTTGGCAGTACTGGGAAAGCGTGGATTCGTTAGTGTCCTTGACAACCCAGCAACCAGGCACTTCTTGGGATGCCAGCTTGTTGGCCCTCCTCCGAAGAGTCCTCCCCCGGTCGCTTACACGAGCTGCGGTGCCCCTCCAAGTTGAGAGCGCACCCGGACACCTTGTATCCTCCCTCAGTTACTGCGCCTCGGATAAGCCGGTTCCGAGACTCGGGAACAGATGGATCCTTTGCCCCCCCACTAAGCGGGTCTGTGGGGCTAATTAAACTGACCATGTTGCGGGGCGGCACACGCTCCCACAACCGGGACCCCTCGCGGGGCTACCCCGGTCCAGATTCAGGAACAGGCAGCTATGGCCGAACAAACCCCGAAACACGTGACTCCAACATCTTAAGTACCCTTCCCCAGACTCCTCAGCGGGGGCCAGACGCACCCACCGATTGGCTCCGGAGAATGCTGATACCCAAAAGGTCCAACCAGGCCTGGTTCTGGGCCTGTCATGTGCACCTCACTGCACACATGACCAGGCAGAATCCCAACACAGCCCAGCTAAACTGATGCCAAAGTTAAACCTACAAAATTAACCCTCAGAACCCCTTTACTGTTCTGAGAGAAATAACTAAATTTGCACATAGTGGACACCTTGCAAAAGTGTTGCCGCTACACTTATAAATGGGAGTGTACGCTTACTATAATTTTTGGTATATTTTCCATATATACGACAACTGAATATTAAAGTGAATATTATCCTTATTTGTTTTCTCCTTATCTCTGCTCACCTGGAGCAACAATGACTCATCTAGTGTGTAATTACTGGCTGTCTCCCATACCATTAGTGAACGGGTGCGCTTAACTGCTTCCCGACCGGCGCACGACAATGTACGTCGGCAGAATGGCACGGACAGGCATAAGGACGTATATATAAGTCCCTTTTAAAATGCCGCCGCGCCGGTTGGGACCCTCATGAGGCCGGTCGAGGGTCCCGCGGACTCGATCGCCGCGGGGACACCCGCGATCGTCTCACGGGGAGGCTGAACGGGAGATGCGGAAATAAACAGCATCTCCCCGTTCTGCCTAGCAACTAGTGACGCCGATCTCTGCTCCCTGTGATTGGAGCAGAGATCAGCATTCACTAACTGACAGCCACACCCCCCCCCCCCCACAGTAAGAAACACACCCCTAGGCATACTTAACCCCTACACTGCCACCTAGTGGTTAACCCCTTCAAATTTGCTTATTGCGATTTGTTTTACCAAAAATATGTAGAAGAATACGTATCAGCCTAAACTGAGGAAAAAAATTTTTATATATTTTTGGGGGATATTTATTATAGCAAAAAATAAAAAAGAATGCGTTTTTTTTTTCAAAATTGTCGCTCTTTTTTGTTTATAGCACAAAAAATAAAAACCGCAGGGGCGATCAAATACCACCAAAAGAAAGCTCTATTTGTGGGAAAAAAAGGACGTCAATGTTGTTTGGGAGCCACGCGGCACGACCGCGCAATTGGCAGTTGAAGCGACGCAGTGCCGAATCGCAAAAAGGGGCCTGGTCCTTTGGCCGCAAATTGGTCCGGTCTGAAAGTAGTTAAACATGTTGGTGAACACATCACCCCATTGTTGAGGGGAGAAAGGTACTCCATGATCACTTTCCTATTGGGAAACTGGAAGTGATTTTTCTGGGAGGTGAAAGGGATTCAGACAGTGGTGTAGAATGGAAATAGGAAAAAAAATACCACGCTATCATAATAAACCGTAACGGCAGCAGCTCAATTATGTGAGATAAACACAAAGAACAGGCAAAGAAAGGAGAAAAAGCTGTGCAAATTTAAACAAAAATATTAGTGATAAATCAACCTAGTGCCAAAACATACAAGTGTATATAATGATGTGTGACCAAAACTCGGTAAGGATTACATAGTCTAATAAAAGAAAAAAATCCAATAAATGCAGGTGAAGAGTGAGTAGAAGTCCTTGATACTAGACATGTGCACAATAGAAAAATTTGTTTAGTTTAGTTTAGTTTCTGTTCGTTTTCCGTTGATTCGTAAAGATTCGTAATTTCGTAAGTCGTCGGTGTTCGTATTCGGACTCGTTCGTATTTTCGTAAGAGTTATTTTTTCATTGATTCTAATTTTCGTTTATTCGAAATTCGTATTTTCGTATTTTCGTTATATTTCGTATTCGGATGCATTCGTATTTTCGGAAGAGCTATATTTTCGTTGATTTAAAAAGATTCGTATTTCCGTTAATCTAATTTTCGTTGATTCAAAATTCGTATTTTCGTAGATTTAGTTACATTCGTACTTTCGTAACATTGTTTTCGTAGATTCGTAATCGGAGCATAATTCATAATTTTATGTAATGTGTATGCTATTTATATGTTTAAGAAACAAAGAATTTCTCTCTCACAAGTCAGAACTTAACTCAAAAATCCACCAAAACACAGAGCCTCCGACCCAACCACACCCAACCACACCCAACCACACCCAACCACACCCAACCACACCCTATCTGGACTCTGGATGGAATATTTCAGAATCAGAACTAATATTCGTTCTTTCGAATTCTCGATCAGCAGAATTTTTGTTATTTCGTATTTTTGTTTTTTTGATTTCCTTTTTCCGAATATTCGTAATTTCTATTTTTTTCGTTCATTTTGATTTTCGTTATTTTTGAATCTTTGTTCGGTATTTTCGTTGTTTCTGTTTTCGTTTTTTGGATTTTCATTCTTTCGTAGTTTCATTGTTTCTAATTTAATTATTTCGTATTTTCGTTGTTTTTCATATTCGTTCTTTTCGATAGTTCGTTATTCGTTAGAATTTTTAGTAAACCATTCGTTCATTCGTACGATAACGAATGAACGAATATAACGAATTTCAACGGAAAACAAATTCGTAACTAAACGAATTGCACATGTCTACTTGATACACAGACACCACCTGATGTGATCCACCACCACATGAATAACGCGCTTACCAGAGGGCAAGCTTGGATAAGCCTGTATGATGGATTGACCTCCAGACACCAAACCAGCAGCGTCACCTCTCTGTAGTCAGCATCGAGGGTAAACTAAGAAATTCAGCAGGTACACGGAGCACACACCTATCAAGGGCTCATTGGGATGGAAGAAAGCCAACCATAGTCTGATTCCATATAGACAAATGTATTAAATAAATAAATTGCACTTACAAACAATAAGTAGAAAAAGGCATCCATAAAAAGCAGTTCGCCTGCCGGCTTGCATACACCCGTTCACATACGGGTCGCGATGACGTCAGCGCATCAACCTCCCGACGTACGTTTCGTCTACAAATGACGTTGTCTGGGGAACGGGCGATGCACTGACTCATCGCATTAAATACATTCGTAGGTAACCACGCCTTGTTGTGAGTCATCAGTGGCGGAAAACCTCATTGCCTCATTGCGAGGTTAAAAATGGAAATAAAATAAATAAACAATGTAAAAAGTATCCAATATAAAAATATTATTGGTGGACAGGAGCAATGTCTAAATGGTGTGTGCTCAGGTGCCTGACACTCCCGCCAGGAGCACCCTATCGTCAAACCCTCCTGAGAATCGGCAGGGAGAACGGGAACCCCTGTGAGGTTCGCTGTTGCTCCTGCCAACAACTGGGTCATATGGCGGCCCAGTGTCCAAGACGGGAGGAGCCACAGGAGGAGCCAATGGAATGTGACATGGCTCAACATGGCTCTATGTTTGCTTTTGCCACTGGTCCCATGAACAGTCTAAGCCCACTTGAGACTGTGGTGCGGGTTAATTGGCAGAAGGTTGTAGCACTTCTTGACTCTGGGAGTGGGGTTACCCTGCTCAGATCGGACAGGTTACGGGGTAATCTGATACCCAGAAAAAAGATTGGAGTAGTCTCTGTACATGGGGTTGTCAAGGACTATCCAATGGCCCATGTAACCCTGTCCACAACCGCAGGAACTGCTACGCTGAGATTTGGGGTGATCCCGGGGTTACCCCATGATTTCCTAATTGGGCGAGACTGCCCCCTGTTTTGGGATTTGTGTGAACAAAAGTTCAAAGGTTCAGGGGCCTCCCCTAAAAAGAAGAAACCCCCATGTGAAGTGTTAAATACTGTGTTGCAGGAGGTAAACAGTAAAGAAATATGTCAGATGTGTGAACCTGCAGGAGCTGACCTAGATCCTCTGGAGGTATTTGTAGGATTGGAGGCAGAGAGTTCTCCCTCTGGGCCTGACTTGTCATATCTTGGGGGTTCCCGAAGTGATTTTTTTGGTGCTCAGAGGAAGGACTCCCCTTTGGTCCCCGCCAGGGAACAGGTCACATCATTGAGTGGGGAGCCACAGCATTCCGCGGAAGATATGCGATCTTCCCGAGTTGCTGTGCATCATACTCTATGCTACAGGGTAGCCAAAAATCGCAAAGGGATTAAACATGGGCATAAACCATTAGCGAGGACCCGGAGGGGGGTGGCCTACCGGTCGGCCAGGGTCAGAGAGTCTAAACCTGGGGATCAAGTGCTAGTGGTTGAGCCTACTGTGGAGAGCAGGTCTCTCATGGAGGGACAGGAACCCTCTGAGATAGTAGAAAAGGTTGGCGCTGCTCTCAGTGGTAACGAAGGTAGAATCTGTGCTGGTGACTTTTTACAGCCGATGCTACCAGACGACCACATTAAGGATTGCCTGGCTGAATTTGAAAACATGGCCTCGTTTAAAAACTGGCCCAGAAGCCGCTGGGCTGAATTGGTGCAACCCCTCCTCACAGAGGAGTACGAGGAAGTGTACCGCCTAATGGAAACTGATAAGAATGACTATGATAGGTTTACAGCAGCAATCCGATCTAGAAATGATGTGGATGCAGAGGAGGAATGGGGGCATAGACCTGGGTCTATGCCCACTGGATTTGTGGTGTCCAGACCCCTGGCCTGGAACAGAGGGGGGGGGGGGGGGGGGGGATATGTAGAGGGTCAGCCTGGGGCAGGGTTAAGAAGGGGTTAATCGAAGAGGGCAGGTATTTCCCCTTCAGACTTATTATCAGGTGTGCTGAAAGTGTCAGTGTAGAGCTGTTTGAGTAGGAGAGAGAGACACAGCAGGACGCTGTGTGGAAATTGCTGGATTGTGTACCTGCTGGGTGAGCTTATAAACCACATAAAGACTGGAGCTCTAATTGGAAGCCATGAACTTTTACCTGTAAGCCTGTGTGCTGCTGAACTGTGAGCTGTACCTGTGTGCACAACCGTGTGACAAGACAAGTCTGTCTGGTCTTATGTTGATTTTTTTTGACATTTTGCTGAATAAAGCCACTCTTATTTTACTGGACTGCCTCTGAGCCAGCTCTTCACTCCCTGATCCCTTACAATATATATAAATTGCCACTGGTGTTATAAAAACACACAGAGTACTAAATGTGTAAAGAAATATATATGAAATATATCAATAAAGAAATATGAATTAATATAAATTATAAATTAAATTAAAAAACAAACAACTATTAAACCAATTTTAAAAAAATTGGAATGTAGAAATATACACCCATAATTCACATATACATATGTAAACAGGATATACATCACTAGCTGACAGCGAGTACCTCCAACACCTAAAACATAGGATATATATAATACCTCACGGGACCCAATGATCTCAATCTCTGAGTCACATAATAGTAAGGGCCAGTCAGTAACCAAATAAGATTTATTTTATATAACAAAAATTAAATAAGAAAAAATAAAATCATTTAAAAATAAATATGCCACTGAGGTGTCACATCAAGACCTGGGGTCTCTGGTGAGCATAGACGACATCCTGCTCCCAAAGCACCATAAAGAGGTTCGCCAAACTGGGGGCATATCTTGCCCCCATGGCGACCCCTCTATCCTGTTTGTAAAACTGGCCACCAAACCAGAAGTAACTCTGAGATGCAGCGAACTGGAGCAATTCCATAATAAATGAAATTTGCGCATCAAATAAATCCCGCCTTAAAAAATATTCGACAGCAAAAAGTCCTAAGTCGTGTGGTATCAGAGTGTAGAGTGACGTGATGTCCGTCGTCACCATCCACATACCTGGCCTTGGAATGTGTTCAGCCAACAAATTAATCACATGACGTGAATCCTTTATATGTAAACGCATTTTTGTAATTAGTGGTTGAAGATAAAAATCTATATACCTGCCCACCCGGGACGTAATAGAATCAATACCACTCACAATGGGACATCCCAGGGGGCAGGTAGGGTGTTTATGAATTCTCTGTAAATAATAAATTACCGGTGTACATGGTGCGTTGAATTTTGACATGGATCTGAATGCATTTATCGATAATTCTTGAATTATGTTTTTTTATGTACACTTGATGTGATACCTCAGTGGCATATTTATTTTTACATTATTTTATTTTTTCTTATTTAATTTTTGATATATAAAATAAATATTTTTTGGTTACTGACTGGGTGAGATTTATTAGATGAGCAAATTTCCTTTATTATGGAATTGCTCCAGTTCGCTGCATCTCGGAGTTACTTCTGGTTTTGTGGCCAGTTTTACAAACAGGATAGAGGGGTCGCCATGGGGGCAAAATATGCCCCCAGTTTGGCGAACCTCTTTATGGTGCTTTGGGAGGAGGATGTCGTCTATGCCCACCAGAGACCCCAGGTCTTGATGTGACACCTCAGTGGCATATTTATTTTTAAATGATTTTATTTTTTCTTATTTAATTTTTGTTATATAAAATTAATCTTATTTGGTTACTGACTGGGTGAGAATAGATAGAGGCTTTTTCCTGGCCCTTACTATTATGTGACCCCGAGATTGAGATCATTGGGTCCCGTGAGGTATTATATATATCCTATGTTTTAGGTGTCGGATGTACTCGCTGTTAGCTAGTGATGTATATCCTGTTTACATATGTATATGTGAATTATGGGTGTATATTTCTACATTCCAATTTTTTTAATTGGTTTAATAGTTGTTTGTTATTTAATTTATAATTTATATTAATTCATATTTCTTTATTGATATATTTCATATATATTTCTTAACACATTTAGGACTTTGTGTGTTTTTATAACACCAGTGGCTATTTATATATATATATATGTTTTGAGTGTTGTAATTCTCCTTCCCCACTAGATGGCAGAGTAGGGTTCACACTCAATTGTCTATCCATTAGAGGTTTTTTTTTGTGTCAACATACGGCAGGATGAACCAGTCTGATGTCCTATGCATTTTGTTTTTCATAATTTACCATTTTTGCTCCTGTCCACCAATAATATTTTTATATTGGACACTTTTTACATTGTTTATTTATTTTATTTCTATTCTTAACCTTGCAATGAGGCAATGAGGTTTTCCGCCACTGAGGACTCACCACGAGGCGTGGTTACCTACGAATGTATTTAATGTCAGTGCATTGCCCGTTCCCCAGATGACGTCATTTGTAGACGAAACGTACATCGGGAGGTTGACGCGCTGACGTCATCGCGACCCGTATGTGAACGGGTGTATGCAAGCCGGCCGGCGAACTGCTTTTTATTGATGCCTTTTTCTACTTATTGTTTGTAAGTGCAATTTTTTTTATTTAATAAATTTGTCTATATGGATTCACACTATGGTTGGCTTTCTTCCATCCCTATGAGCCCTTGTACCTGCTGAATTTCTTGGTTTACCCTCTGTGCTGACTACAGAGAGGTGACGCTGCTGGTTTGGTGTCTGGAGGTCAATCCATCATACAGGCTTATCCAAGCTTGCCCTCTGGTAAGCGCCCAGTGGTGTACGATGGACACGATACCTTTGCTTGAGAGAAGAGAGACAAACATGGTGGAGAGCATGTGGAAGTAGAACAACAATGGTGGGTATAGAAATGTTTGATTTAAGGCTACCTGTATCTCTCTATCTCTAGGATTTCCCTGTGTTGTTTAAGTGTTTTGAATGAGACCAAAATATTCACTTTGAAGGTCTTTTAGACTTGTCAAGAAGTTCTAAATGTCGGAGGGGGGGGCGGTAGTGGTGCAGGTTTTTTTGTCTGGAGGGTGGGGTTGTGTGGTGGGGCCGGGGGGTAAGCTCCCTTGCTGGTTGCTGCCTGGCTTACCAGTGCTCATCAATGCTGACCACTAAACTCACCTGCCTGACACACTGAGCAATACACTGACCTACCTACCTGACATACATACACTGACCTACCTACCTGACATACATACACTGACGGTAGTGATATACACTGACCTATCTTACATACACACTCTGACGGTAGTGACATACATACACTGACAGTAGTGACATACATACACTGACGGTAGTGATATACACTGACCTACCTGACATACATACACTGACCTACCTACCTGACATACACACACTGCCGGTAGTGACATACATACACTGACCTACCTTACATACATACTTACACTGACATACACTGACCTACCTGATTAGGAGACAGACTTCATGTGTCCTGCAGCAGTTCAGCTCAGCCGTGGTGTGCGGTGCGCCCGTCATCATCACAGCAGGCAGCCAATGGAGGAGAGCCCCCACGCCCAAGCGTCGAGCATGAATCTCATAGTGATGTTGCGCGGCGGCCGCATTGTAATTCCCGCCTTCTGGAGCCAGCAGCGCCTATGGTGGAAGTCGCACGTCGCACGGTCCCCGCATTGGATCCGTGGGATGTCCATCATAGGCGCTGCAGGCTCCATAAGGCGGGACCTGCTATGTCAATCGGCCGCACTTGGCCACACTCGGCGTAGCTCGGGAACAGATCAGTCCCTGCTCGGTGGCGCTCGGGGCTAACAATACAATGGTGCATGCCTGAGACCCGGGCTTTTCGGGGACCCATTCTGGGCTCCAGCCATCCCACCCAGCCCCCCCTCAGCCACCCGCCACTGGGTGCTAGGTTACGTCAATTTAGTTATGGCTCTCCTGTAATCAGTGGAGCTCCCAGTGATTACTTAAGACTTTTCTGAGTTTCACAGGCTGAGTTTGACTGCTTCCCCCTGTCTTCTGGATGGTTCGGGAAGATAGTGGGCGGGGAGACTCAAATTCATAGTGTGGGTATTTCTGTTGTCCCAGCCAATCCCTGGGAGAGGGTCCAGAAGGTGGCTGGGATGGAAGGTAAATTATTATTATTATTATACAGGATTTATATAGCGCCAACAGTTTTTCCAGCGCTTTACAACATGAGGGCAGACAGTACAGTTACAATACAAATCAATACAAGAGGGATCAGAGGGCACTGCTCATTTGATCTTACAATCTAAGAGGGAGGGTCAAGGAAAACAAAAAGGTAATAACTGTGGGGGATGAGCTGATGGAGAAATGAAAATACAGTTTTTAGGTGTGGGTAGGATAGGCTTTTCTGAAGAGGAAAGTTTTCAGGGATCGTCTAAAAGCTAATAGAGTAGGAGATAATCAGACAGATTGGGGTAAGGAGCCCAGGGCTCGAGTCCTGCGGGAACGGTGTCCCTGCACTTTTTTCACAGCAGGAACGCCGTTCCCTTTGCAGGACTAGAGCCGCCCGAGGCTCTAGCAGATAGCCGGCTGTTGGGCTTGGCTTAGGCTGAGGGAGGCTCTGTCAGCATGGAGGGGCAGGGCAGGGAGTTCCACTGACGCTCTGACCCTGCCCTGCCCCGCCCCATGTACTCTGTATGTGCCTCGGAGCACTGAGATCTCCTCTCCTGGACTACGAATATTCCCGCCCCTACCGATTTAAGCCCCGCCCCTAGCACTGTAAGCCCCGCCCCCACCACGGAAAGCTCCGCCTCCGGACCTCTGAGAGCGGGAGGTGAGCCCGGCTGGCCAGGTAGGTCTTTCTGCCCTGACAATGTTGTTAACCCCCCCTGTATAGCTGTTAGTTTAAATTTTAAAACTGGCTACTTGGTCATCTCCTGTAGCATGTCGCATTCGCAGTCTGGTCATCTGTAGTATGTCGCATTCGTAGTCTGGTCATCTCCTGTAGTATGTCGCATTCACAGTCTGGTCATCTCCTGTAGTATGTCGCATTCGTAGTCTGGTCATCTCCTGTAGTATGTCGCATTCGCAGTCTGGTCATCTCCTGTAGTATGTCGCATTCGCAGTCTGGTCATCTCCTGTAGCATGTCGCATTCGCAGTCTGGTCATCTCCTGTATTATGTCGCATTCGCAGTCTGGTCATCTCCTGTAGTATGTCGCATTCGCAGTCTGGTCATCTCCTGTAGCATGTCGCATTCGCAGTCTGATCATCTCCTGTAGTATGTCGCATTCGCAGTCTGGTCATCTCCTGTAGCATGTCGCATTCGCAGTCTGGTCATCTCCTGTAGCATGTCGCATTCGCAGTCTGTTCATCTGTAGTCGCATTCGCAGTCTGGTCATCTCCTGTAGTCGCATTCGCAGTCTGGTCATCTCCTGTAGTCGCATTCGCAGTCTGGTCATCTCCTGTAGTTGCATTCGCAGTCTGGTCATCTCCTGTAGCATGCCACATTCGCAGTCTGGTCATCTCCTGTAGTATGTCACATTTGCAGTCTGGTCATCTCCTGTAGTATGTCACATTCACAGTCTGGTCATCTCCTGTAGTATGTCACATTTGCAGTCTGGTCATCTCCTGTAGTATGTCGCATTCGCAGTCTGGTCATCTCCTGTATTATGTCGCATTTGCAGTCTGGTCATCTTCTGTAGTATGTCGCATTCACAGTCTGTCATCTCCTGTAGTATGTCGCATTTGCAGTCTGGTCATCTCCTGTAGCATGTCGCATTCGCAGTCTGGTCATCTCCTGTAGTATGTCGCATTCGCAGTCTGGTCATCACCTGTAGTATGTTGCATTCGCAGTCTGGTCATCTCCAGTAGTATGTCGCATTCGCAGTCTGGTCATCACCTGTAGTATGTCGCATTCGCAGTCTGATCATCTCCTGTAGCATGTCGCATTCTCAGTCTGGTCATCTTCTGTAGTATGTCGCATTCGCAGTCTGGTCATCTCCTGTAGTATGTCGCATTCGCAGTCTGGTCATCTTCTGTAGTATGTCGCATTCGCAGTCTGGTCATCTCCTGTAGCATGTCGCATTCGCAGTCTGGTCATCACATGTAGTATGTCGCATTCGCAGTCTGGTCATCTCCTGTAGTCGCATTCGCAGTCTGGTCATCTCATGTAGTCGCATTCGCAGTCTGGTCATCTCCTGTAGCATTTCGCATTTGCAATCACTATATTTTCTGTGAAATATATATGTATATGAGCGTATCATTTTTTTTTTTGGTGGGGGAGTGGATCTTGGGTGGGAGTTCCCACACTTTTTTCCCCAGGACTTGACCCCTGGCTGAGCCCAGCCCTAACAGTACCCCCTCCTCAATGACCCCTCCCCCTCGGAGGACCACCAGGCTTGAGGGGAAAACATCTTATGGAAATCACGGAGGAGGACAGGGGCATGTACATCCGAGGATGAGACCCAAGAGCGTTCCTCTGGACCGTACCCTTTCCAATGCACCAGGTACTGTATGCACCCACTGAACCTACGGGAGTCAACAATGGACTGTGCTTCATACTCCTCATGGTTATCAACCTGTACAGGGTGAGGACGTGGCAAGGAGGTGGTAAAGCAGTTGCAGACCAAAGGTTTTAATAAGGAGACATGAAATACATTTGAGATACGCATATTAGAAGGAAGGTCTAACGCGTAAGCCACTGGGTTAATCCTGTGAAGAATACGGAAAGGCCCAATAAATCGAGGTGCGAACTTTTGAGAGGGAACATGAAGTCGGAGGTTGCGAGATAACAGCCATACCCTGTCCTCAACCTAATAGGAAGGTGCAGGTAGGTGTCTACGGTCAGCACGGAGTTAGTACCTATCATTAGCATGTTGCAAAGCCTCCTGAACTTGTGCCCAAGTGGAACGAAGACCACGGAAATGCTCCTCTAACGCAGAAATACTCTGTGGAACAAATGAGTCAGGCAACATGGAAGGTTGGAAACCATAGTTCACCAGAAACGGGGATAATCGGGAAGCAGAATTCAAGGCACTATTATGAGCAAACTCCGCCACATGATAAGAGGTCTGACCAGTTGTTATGATGGTCAGAAATATAGCAATGTAGGAATTGCTCCAAGGACTGATTGGCTCGTTCTGCTGCCCCATTAGACTGCGGGTGATACACAGAGGAGAAAGCAAGCTGAATGCCCAACTGTGAATGAAAGAATGAATGAATGATTTTTATAGCGCTGCAATTGCGAACTGAATCGCCTCAAGGAGCTTGATCTGCCCTGTGTTGTCTAGCTTCTTAGAAGAGGTGGGTCTTGAGTTTTTTCCTGAAGGCCTGATGGTTTTCTTCCATGCGGATGTAAGTCGGTAGAGCGTTCCATAGCCGTGGTCCTTGGACTGCGAATCTTCGTTCTCCCTTTGATTTGTAGCGGGATTTGGGAATGAGGAGGAGGTTTTGGTTAGATGATCGAAGACTGCGATTGGGTGTGTAGTGTGTTATCTGTGCACAAAAGGCTCGCCAGAACCGGGACACAAACTGACTACCCCTGTCCAAGACAATCACCTTGGGTAGCCCATGTAAGCGGAAGATCTCCCAAGCAAAAATTTAAGCCAGTTCCTTAGAAGTGGGCATCTTCTTAAGTGGAATACAATGAGACATTTTCGAGAACCGGTCAACCACCATAAGGATAACTGTGTTGCCCTGGGAGTTGGGTAAATCCATAGACGGGTGGGTCCAGGGCCTCTCTCCATTGGGTATGGTTTGTAGGAGGCCCACTGGAAGGTGTTGTGGAGTCTTACTCTGAGCACACACGGAACAGGCAGCTACGAAGGCGGTTACATCAGCATGTAGACTAGGCCAACAGAATTGTTGGGAAATGGCCCCAAAGAATTGATTCCTCCCAGGGTGGCCAGCAGCCTTGGGAGAATGATAAGTCTGGAGCACGGCAGTACGGAGACTCTCTGGGACAAAGCAGTGGTCACAAGGTTTCTCAGGAGGAGCATTGGCTTTTTTTTGTGTCCAATTTGTTGTAGGGTGGATTAAAAAATGTAATACGCAAATTGTGGCAAAAAACAAAAAAACAAAATGCACTACCTGCTTTTCTGCTGCTTCTCCGCTGAAGTCTATTGAACCAAAAATGCACCATTTTGCTTTTAAAAAGGTCCCGGACCCTTTCCAAAAACGCAGCTGCTAAAAAAAACATAGATATGAGCTTGTCCCATAGGAAACCATGTTAAATGGACTGTAGTGCATTTCTGCAAAAAGCATAAAAAAAAATGCATAGGTGTGAACCGAGCCTATGATGGTCACAGGCCAGACAATGCAGCAGAAAAAAATGTGGTTGTGGTTGGTTCCATTCTTAGTAATCTGTACACGCGCTATCAGTCCTACCAGATTTCGTAAATCAACCCATGTGACCTGATGACATAACAGGAACTGAGAACATTTCTCTGTCATTTTGTTTTCCTCGGAAGAGACTGTCTTGTATTCAGAAAATGAAGAGAGGTCTTCGATGACACACCTATGTGCTTACATTGTACGCTTTGCTTGATGCATGGGCATTTGTTGCATTACATGCATTGCTGGATGTGTTTATTTATTTCCTATGGGTCCTCAATGCATGTCCACTTTCCAAAAAAAGACAAAAATAACACCCCACTATTTTTTTCCCCAAGTACTACAGTGGTGCAGTGGTGGATGGGTTTCACAGAGGGTGTTGCTGTCCTGCCACTGTACAATTTATACACACCTGTATCTGAGGGCTGACTCAATTTTTTCGTAGAATAAAAAAAACTGTCTGTGCCTCGTGTCTTAGAGCTCATTTACACTTGCTTTGCTTTCTGAAGAGCAAATGCGGATCTCTCTTCAGAAAGCATTTGGAAGGTGGTGCGCAGTCACCTGCTCACCGCCTGCTTTAACCCATTGAAGCCCGCACTTGCGCGCCGCAACCGCTTGCACTTCATGTGGTTGCGGGGAGGTTGCAGCGCAACTACATTCACTTGAATGGGTCACGTTCGGTGGGTGGTAACGCCTGACTAAAGTGATAGGGGAAGTACGTTCGAAGCAAAGTATCATAGCTGTGGCATGAGTACATTCCTGGTCACTGCAGCTAAAGGGGAGCAGTTAGGGAGTGGTAATAATGCAATCTAACTTCATGGTTTAAATGCCCCTCTTACTGCTAGTGTGGATGACCCCTATGTGGTTGGGTCTGCTCTCATTGTAATAAAGCTGTCCTGCCACTGTACAATTTTTTTGACACCCATATCTGAGGGATGATGTTCATTTTGATGCTCCCCCTGCCTTGGTCCCACTGTATGTAGGAACAAAGCCACTATGCCTTGGTCCCACTGTATGTAGTAACATAGCCACCCTGCCTGGGTCCCACTGTATGTAGGAACATAACCACCCTGCCTTGGTCCCACTGTTTGTAGGAACGTAGCCACCATGCCTTGGTTCCACTGTATGTAGGAACATAGCCACCATGCCTTGGTTCCACTGTATGTAGTAAGATAGCCACCATGTCTTGGTTCCACTGTATGTAGTAACATAGCCACTATGCTTTGGTCCCACTGTATGTAGGAACGTAGCCACCCTGCCTTGGTCCCACTGTATGTAGGAACGTAGCCACTATGCCTTGGTCCCACTGTATGTAGGAACAAAGCCACTATGCCTTGGTCCCACTGTATGTAGGAACAAAGCCACTATGCCTTGGTCCCACTGTATGTAGTAACATAGCCACCCTGCCTGGGTCCCACTGTATGTAGGAACATAGCCACCCTGCCTTGGTCCCACTGTTTGTAGGAACCTAGACACCCTGCCTTTGTCCCACTGTATTTAGAAACTTAGCCACCCTGCCTTGGTCCCACTGTATGTAGGAATTTAGCCACCCTGCCTTAGTCCCACTGTATGTAGGAACGTAGCCATCCTGCCTTTGTCCCACTGTATGTAGTACCATAGCCACCCTGCTTTGGTTCCACTTTATGTAGTAACATAGCCACCCTGCCTTGGTCCCGCTGTATGTAGTAACATGGCCACCCTGCCTTGGTCCCACTGTATGTAGGAACGTAGACACCCTGTCTTGCTTCCACTGTATGTAGTACCATAGCCACCCTGCCTTGGTCCCACTGTATGTAGGAATGTAGCCACACTGCCTTGGTCCCACTGTATGTAGGAACATAGCCACCCTGCCTTGGTCCCACTGTATGTAGGAACATAGCCACCCTGCCTTGGTCCCACTGTATGTAGGAACGTAGCCACTATGCCTTGGTCCCACTGTATGTAGGAACAAAGCCACTATCCCTTGGTCCCACTGTATGTAGTAACATAGCCACCCTGCCTGGGTCCCACTGTATGTAGTAACATAGCCACCCTGCCTTGGTCCCACTGTTTGTAGGAACCTAGCCACCCTGCCTTTGTCCCACTGTATTTAGGAACGTAGCCACCCTGCCTTGGTCCCACTGTATGTAGGAACGTAGACACCCTGCCTTCGTCCCACTGTATGTAGGAATGTAGCCACCCTGCCTTAGTCCCACTGTATGTAGGAACATAGCCATCCTGCCTTTGTCCCACTGTATGTAGTACCATAGCCACCCTGCTTTGGTTCCACTGTATGTAGTACCATAGCCACCCTGCCTTGGTCCCACTGTATGTAGTAACATAGCCACCCTGCCTTGGTCCCACTGTATGTAGGAACATAGCCACCCTGCCTTGGTCCCACTGTTTGTAGGAACCTAGCCACCCTGCCTTTGTCCCACTGTATTTAGGAACGTAGCCACCCTGCCTTGGTCCCACTGTATGTAGGAACGTAGACACCCTGCCTTGGTCCCACTGTATGTAGGAATGTAGCCACCCTGCCTTAGTCCCACTGTATGTAGGAACGTAGCCATCCTGCCTTTGTTCCACTGTATGTAGTACCATAGCCACCCTGCCTTGGTCACACTGTATGTAGTAACATAGCCACCGTGCCTTGGTCCCACTGTATGTAGGAATGTGGCCACCCTGCCTTGGTCCCACTGTATGTAGGAACGTAGCCACCCTGCCTTGGTCCCACTGTATGTAGGAACATAGACACCCTGCCTTGGTCCCACTGTATGTAGCTATGTAGCCACCCTGCCTTGGTCCCACTGTATATAGTACCATAGCCACCCTGCTTTGGTCCCACTGTATGTAGTACCATAGCCACCCTGCCTTGGCCCCACTGTATGTAATACCATAGCCACCCTGCTTTGGTCCCACTGTATGTAGTAGCCACCCTGCCTTGGTCCTACTGTATGTAGGAACGTAGTCACCATGCCTTGGTCCCACTGTATGTAGTAACATAGCCACCCTGCCTTGGTCCAGCTGTATGTAGTAACGTAGTCACCCTGCCTTGGTCCTACTGTATGTAGGAACGTAGCCACCCTGCCTTGGTCCCACTGTATGTAGTAACAACCACCCTGCCTTGGTCCTACTGTATGTAGTAACATGGCCACCCTGCCTTGGTCCCACTGTATGTAGTACCATAGCCACCCTGCCCTGGTCCCACTATATGTAGGAATGTAGCCACCCTCTCTTGCTCGTACCCAAGAAGAACTATGGACTATGGGATTTGTAGTGTGCATAGAGCAGTGCACATGACTGGAACTTATGCGCACGGCTGGTTTCATACAAACAAAATTGAGGGAGGAAAATGAGAGGCTTAGAGCTCACAGAGGGCATTACAAGGAGACAGAAAAATACAGTAATAAGCTGCCCTATAAAGTAGCTGATCAAATACAGATTGTGTTTGATCGGCTGCTTCCCTGGCAGTCAGGGAAGGACAACTCTGTAACCACAGGTGACAAATTCCTTGTCGCTTCAGGCTTCATTTATCACAGAGGAGATTGGGGAAAGGAGGTTCCTCCATCTCCCCTGCAGGAAGCCATCCCAACCACTTACTGCAGTCCCAGGCTCCCTAGAGGAATAGGAGAGCCCGGTAACCACCACAGATAGTGGTAAGAGAGGGGGGTCCTTCCAAGCACTATAAAAGTGGTAAGCCACCCATGGCACGTTTACCTGACAGCCAACAGTATCAGGATCATGGCAGCTGCAGCCATGATCTTGGTGTAGCACCCTGGAGTTTAGACAGGGAGCTCCTCACAAATTTACTTGCCAAGGGTAGTTATCGTGGTCGATGGATAGGGATCTATTGATTTCTCCCTAAGTTTTCTCACTTTTCTCTTCTACCACTAGGTGGCCGGGTACTTGGTGGTACTAGATATGAGAAGGGCTACCCAAGGTCAGGTTATGGGTATATGGGTATCTCAGCCAATGGGCAGGGGTTTTCTTGGCTTCAGGCGGTGTTCAAGTCAGGGACCCAACCAGCGGAGGAGACGCTTGCAGAGCAGCGTTGTGTGTCAAGTTAGGGACCGAGCCGGTTAGCAGGGGTGACGCTTGAAAAGTATCTGGAGTGCCAAGCTAGGGACCCAGCAGAGAAGCGGGGTAACGCTTGAGGAGATGCCACCACAAACCTTGGAGGCGCTCAAGGGATTCATAGTCAGCGAATCAGAGGGTCTAGTGAGAGACCAGGAGCTCAGTATTGAAGAACTACAAGAAGCAGTTGTAGTGGAGCTGAAAGAGCTGTTACGTTTGAGTTAGGAACTGTTATGCCGCGTACACACGGCCGGAATTTCCGATGGAAACAGTCCGATGGGAGCTTTTCATCGGATTTTCCGACCGTGTGTATGCCCATCGGTCTTTTTCTGTCGGAATTTCCGACGGACTTTGAATTGAGAACCTGTTCTAAATTTTTTTTCCGACGGAAAACCTTTCTATCGGATTTTCCGATCGTGTGTATGCAATTCCGACATGCAAAATTCCGACGCATGCTCGGAAACAATTCGACGCATGCTCGGACGCATTAAACTTCCCTTTTATAGTGCTGTCGAACGTGTTTTATGCCGCTGTGTTATTGACCGTCTGAATTTGGTGTGACCGTGTGTAGGCAACACAGCTTGAGCGGAATTCCGTCGGAAAAACCGTCTGAGTTTTTTCCGACGAGAATACCGATCGTGTGTACGCGGCATTAAAGGACTGTTGCCATAGGAGACAGCATTCCTGCAGATGTGGCTGCTTGCTGGGGCCTTTCCCTGCACGGCTGTCCTCCTATTGAAGTCTTGGAGTCTGCCAATTGAGTTTGCAACTATCTACGGGTATCCTGGCACTTACCCCCTTTCCCGCAAAATATATAAAAAGGACTGTCAAAAGAAATAAAACCTCTTTTACATCCAAGAAGTGTCTGGCGCCCAATGACTTTCACCATCTTTGCCCCCACTATGCCTCACAACCCACCACATATTGAAGGATGTCAGCTATCTTTGGCCTTGGAGGTCCTCATTAGAACAAAAGAGGTAAAAGACCTTGCTACATTGGTATTAACCACTTCCTATCAGGACTCTTATATACATATGTCAGATGGGAAGGAAGTGGTTCCCATTTGGGCTCCAGCTTGCTCCCCACCACTGTCTATGATTTGGTTTCGGAGGGGCCTGACCCCATAAAGAAGTGACTACATTGAAATAGGCTGAGACCCTGTGTGCTGGGTGGGAACTGCTACCAATGGCCGGGTGGTTTTTGATACCACATATATTCCCCAGGAGCTCCAACTGTCTGGTTCCTGCAACTTCTCTTGCTCGAGTCTCCGGTCTATCACAGTCCCAAGCTGGGTGATGTTGGAGTTGGTAGTCTGGAAGGCCCATCCACTCCAACTAGTACCACTGACTGTACTGATCCATCTGAGGAGTCAACCTTTGGGCTCAGGTGAGGCGAAAATAGAAGACACGCCTGATTGCCTGCCACCTGAGGCCTCTGACTAACTGTCTGCAATTGAACCTTTACCAAGTGACTCGACAGAGAATCAAGAGAATTTGAGTTAGTCCTTTGCGATCTACAAGATATTCTGACGATATTGTTTGAATTGTATATTGTTCTGCCTTAACTTTTGTTCTACCATCACTCCCTGTGTTTTTTTTTTTTTTAACAGCATTATTGTTGTTTCCTTATTGCTGTGATGCAGGGGACAGCATTTGTTAAAGGGGTGGGGAGTGTAGGTCGGTGCAGTCTACTTTCTCCACCACGGGTGGCGGTATTCTGCAGTTGGAGAGGAAGTCAGGAGGAAAATGGTTCTTCTGTGGTTTCCTGTGTCACCGGGAAAGCAATCCAATTGGATGCTGCCGTCCCATGTGACTCAGTTGGCCATCTTGGGTCAGGCAGAGCCTAGTTAAGGCTCTGGATCCCAGGTTTGGCACTCATTTGCGAGTTGTTAGTAAAGGACAGGTACCCTGTCTGGCAGGGACAGAACTAGTGGCAGGGAAAGGTTCCTGATGAGGAGGGAAAAGCGTAGGGTTCGCAACTTCTCTGGACATCTGTCTGCTTGGTGTCACGGTTATGCAGTAATCTTCCCCTGTTTGCTTACCTCTCCTCCATGTGTTCAGACTAAGAGGCCAGCCACTCTCACCTGGTGGTTTTTATAACCTCTCCTCTAAGCATGGCTCCACCCCAGGCCCTATCAGGGGAACCTATATTAACCTGTGCACTGCAAGCCAGTGGGGCTGATCAACCATTGTGTATCCATGGTGTGTTCGGCTTCCTGGTTCCTGCTTGCCGTGTGCTCTATGTTTGTCTCTGTTACCGACCTTGGCGTGTTCTCAACGATTCCTGTCTGCTTGTGACCTTGACCCTTTGGCATGTCCCCGACCACCCCTGTCTGCCTGTGACCCTGAACCTTTGGCGTGTACTCTGTTGTTCCTGTCTGCTAGTTACCCTGACCTCTGCCTTATCCCCTTACTATCCTTGTCGTTCCAGCCTGCTGCTTCCTTCTTCTGTAGTCTACTGTGAGCGTGAGCTGTGAGACCCTGGGGGTCGCGACCTGGAGCCGGACTGCAGCGAAGTCCATCCTCACCACTAGAGGCTCTGGCGAACACCTGCTGGCTCTTATACTCCGCGCCCTGGGGAATCTATGCTCTAGCTCCCACTGGGATCTGTGTTAGTGATCCAGTAGACCTGTGTCCTGAATCTCCCTGGGTACAATCCGCAGCAGTCAGTCCTAAGGTCCACTACCTAGCGGTGCACTTCCGATTCCTACTGAGTGCACCTGTCACCTGGTCTCAGGTGATCTGACACTTGGGCTCAAGTCTGCCAGGCTGCATTCTGCCCCTCTCTACAGACTGCCTTGGCTGCCTTCCCACCGGTTGTTTGTGAACTGACTGCATTATTTCATTAAAAGTTATTTCATCATACTAGGGCTGTGTGTATTATTGCACCCCACCTACAAACCACTTACAGTGATGGAATTTTTTTTATTTCCAAGTGCCTATATTTAACCACTGGCCGACCGGCGCACGACGATATACGTCGGCAGAATGGCACGTACAGGCAGGAGGGCGTATATATAAGTCCCTCCTTTAGCCTGTCCATGCCATCGGGAGCGCGCCGGGAGCGGCCCGCTCCCGTGCCGGTCGGGACCCCCGTGAGTCCGATCGCGGTCCCCGCGGACTCGATCGCCGCGGGGACCCCCGCGATCGTCTCACGGGAAGGCTGAACGGGGAGATGCCGAGATAAACAGCATCTCCCCGTTCTGCCTAGCAACTAGTGACGCCGATCTCTGCTCCCTGTGATTGGAGCAGAGATCAGCATTCACTAGCTGACAGCCACGCCCCCCCACAGTAAGAAATACACCCCTAGGCATACTTAACCCTTACACTGCCCCCTTGTGGTTAACCCCTTCACTGCCAGTGTCATTTATACAGGAATTAATGCATTTAAATAGCATTAATTGCTGTAAAAATTACAATGGTCCCAAAAATGTGTCAAAAATGTCCGATGTGTCCGCCATAATGTCGCAGTCACAAAAAAAATCGCAGATCTCCGCCATTACTAATAAAAAAAAATTATTAATAAAAATGCTATAAAACTTTCCCCTATCTTGAAAACGCTATAACTTCTGCGCAAACCGATCAATAATCGCTTATTGCGATTTTTTTTACCAAAAATATGTAGAAATATACGTATCGCCCTAAACTGAGGAAAAAAAATGTTTTTTTATATATTTTTTGGGGGATATTTATTATAGCAAAAAGTAAAAAATTATGCATTTTTTTCAAAATTGTCGCTCTATTTTTGTTTATAGCGCAAAAAATAAAAACCGCAGGGGCGATCAAATACCACCAAAAGAAAGCTCTATTTGTGGGGAAAAAAGGACGCCAATATTGTTTGGGAGCCACGTCGCACGACCGCGCAATTGTCAGTTAAAGCGACGCAGTGCCGAATCGCAAAAAGGGGCCTGGTCCTTTGGCTGCCAATTGGTCCGGGGCTGAAAGTGGTTAAAATAAGTCAGAAAGGAAGTTGCGAAAGGTAATTTTAGTGAATTCAAAGACTTGTATGACTTTCAATTTTTACTACAATGTGTCTATCTGGCTCATCGGTTCTTTCGCTTTACTAGTTTGAGGATGTGAGTAGCGTTGAGTTTGTGACATTCTCGGAGTTCCCGGCGAGCTGCTACCTTGTACTATTTTCTAGATCCATAGGGATGAAGCTTTTGCACCATTGATAGTATCTGGACTTACCGTTTAGGCAGATGCAGCTGCCATTTGGTTACTAAACTCCAGATTACCTGATACCATTCAAGAAGATTCTTCTGATCTGCCGCAGACTCTACCAACAGGTCAGTAGAGGCGTGGTTGGGTAAAGGATAGATATCAGATGGTTGTATATGGATTATAGACATGTGCACAACAAAAAAAATTTGTTTATTTTCGTTTTGTTTTTTTCGTTTCCGAAAAAAATTAGTTTTTTTTTTCGTTTCGTTTTTTTCGTTTCCGTTGATTCGTAACGATTTGTACATTGGTAAGTCGTCGTTGTTTGTATTCGTAACGATTCGTACATTTGTAAGAGTTATTTTTCGTTGATTCGTTTTTTAGTTTAATTTTTGTTCATTCGTTTATTCGAAATTCGGACGCATTCGTAGTTATTCGTACATTCGTAACATTCAGAACATTCCTAGATTCGTAATCGGAGCATAATTCATAATTTTATGTAATGTGTATGCTATTATTACATTTTAATAATTTACGAATCGAAAAAAAAGTTACGAATTTTTTGGTTCAATCCATTCATTACGAATCGAAAAAAAAAAAAAGTTACGAATCGAAATAAAAAAAGTTACGAATCGAAAAAAAAAGTTACGAATGTACGAATTTTTTTGTTCAATCCATTCGAAGCACGTTAAGCAGCGCCATTGTAAGAGACACGGAAAATTACCAATTCAACAAAAAAAAAGTTACGAATGTACAAATTTTTTCGTTCATTTTCGTTGTTCCTTTTTTCGTTTTTCGGATTTTCGTTGTTTGGTTTTTCGGATTTTCGTTGCTTTTCGGATTCGTTCGATTCGAACGATTCGTTCATTCGTACGAAAACGAACGAACGAAAAAAAAGAAAAAAAACGTGAAAAACGAAAACGAATTGCACATGTCTAATGGATTACATTCAGAAGAGAGACCAGTCACTAGTGGTGTGCCACAAGGCTCTGTACTAGGTCCTGTTCTATTTATTCTGTCTCTAAGTGCAAGGCTTGGTGGGTAAGGTATGTATTCTTGCTGATTACAGAATGGTTTGTAGTAGGGGCTGACGTTGCTGGTGGAACATGGAATTTGGCATTGCTAGAAGATTGTTTAAAACAGTGGAAACGGCAGGTCGTTGTTTCTGAATGTGAAAAATAAAGCACTTAGGGGACAAGAATACAGAATAAACATATTTGGGGGGGGGGGGGGCATTTCAGATTATTGCAAAATGAGAAAACAGTGGGGCAGGGACAGCTAGTAGAATTATTGGGTGATCACACCAGCAGGAGGAAGAAGGTCCCAATTCCTCTATGTAGATCTTTATATCAAAGAGGTCCTGATTCCTCAATATAGATCTTTATATCACTAGAGGGGTCACCGGCAGGAGGAAGGAGGTCCTGATTCCTCTATATAGATCTTCATATCACTAGAGGGATCACCAGCAGGAGGAAGGAGGTCCTGATTCCTCAATATAGATCTTCATATCACTAGAGGGGTCACCAGGAGGAGGAAGGAGGTCCTGATTCCTCTATATAGATCTTCATATCACTAGAGGGGTCACCAGCAGGAGGAAGGAGGTCCTGATTCCTCTATATAGATCTTTATATCACTAGAGGGGTCACCAGAAGGAGGTCCCGATTCCTCTATATAGATCTTCATATCACTAGAGGGGTCACCAGCAGGAGGAAGGAGGTCCTGATTCCTCAATATAGATCTTCATATCACTAGAGGGGTCACCAGGAGGAGGAAGGAAGTCCTGATTCCTCTATATAGATCTTTATATCACTAGAGGGGTCACCAGGAGGAGGAAGGAGGTCCTGATTCCTGTATATAGATCTTTATATCACTAGAGGGATCACCGGCAGGAGGAAGGAGGTCCTGATTCCTCTATATAGATCTTTATATCACTAGAGGGATCACCAGCAGGAGGAAGGAAGTCCTGATTCCTCTATATAGATCTTTATATCACTAGAGGGGTCACCAGGAGGAGGAAGGAGGTCCTGATTCCTCTACATAGATCTTTATATCACTAGAGGGGTCACCAGCAGGAGGAAGGAGGTCCCGATTCCTCTATATAGATCTTTATATCACTAGAGGGGTCACCAGCAGGAGGAAGGAGGTCCTGATTCCTCTACATAGATCTTTATATCACTAGAGGGGTCACCAGCAGGAGGAAGGAGGTCCCTATTCCTCTATATAGATCTTTATATCACTAGAGGGGTCACCAGCAGGAGGAAGGAGGTCCCTATTCCTCTATATAGATCTTTATATCACTAGAGGGGTCACCAGCAGGAGGAAGGAGGTCCTGATTCTTCTATATAGATCTTTATATCACTAGAGGGATCACCAGCAGGAGGAAGGAAGTCCCGATTTCTCTATATAGATCTTTATATCACTAGAGGGATCACCAGGAGGAGGAAGGAGGTCCTGATTTCTCTATATAGATCTTTATATCACTAGAGGGATCACCAGCAGGACGAAGGAGGTCCTGATTCCTCTATATAGATCTTTATATCACTAGAGGGGTCACAAGCAGGAGGAAGGAGGTCCTGATTCTTCTATATAGATCTTTATATCACTAGAGGGATCACCAGGAGGAGGAAGGAGGTCCTGATTCCTCTATATAGATCTTTATATCACTAGAGGGGTCACCAGCAGGAGGAAGGAAGTCCCGATTTCTCTATATAGATCTTTATATCACTAGAGGGATCACCAGCAGGACGAAGGAGGTCCTGATTCCTCTATTTAGATATTTATATCACTAGAGGGGTCACCAGCAGGAGGAAGGAGGTCCTGATTCCTCTATATAGATCTTCATATCACTAGAGGGGTCACCGGCAGGAGGAAGGAGGTCCTGATTCGTCTATATAGATCTTTATATCACTAGAGGGGTCACCAGCAGGAGGAAGGAGGTCCTGATTCCTCTATATAGATCTTTATATCACTAGAGGGGTCACCAGGAGGAAGGAGGTCCTGATTCCTCTATATAGATCTTTATATCACTAGAGGGATCACCAGCAGGAGGAAGGAGGTCCTGATTCCTCTATATAGATCTTTATATCACTAGAGGGGTCACCAGCAGGAGGAAGGAGGTCCCGATTCCTCTATATAGATCTTTATATCACTAGAGGGGTCACCAGCAGGAGGAAGGAAGTCCCGATTTCTCTATATAGATCTTTATATCACTAGAGGGATCACCAGCAGGACGAAGGAGGTCCTGAATCCTCTATTTAGATATTTATATCACTAGAGGGATCACCAGCAGGAGGAAGGAGGTCCTGATTCCTCTATATAGATCTTTATATCACTAGAGGAATCACCAGGAGGAGGAAGGAGGTCCTGATTCTTCTATATAGATCTTTATATCACTAGAGGGGTCACCGGCAGGAGGAAGGAGGTCCTGATTCCTCTATATAGATCTTTTATATCACTAGAGGAATCACCAGCAGGAGGAAGGAGGTCCTGATTCTTCTATATAGATCTTTATATCACTAGAGGGGTCACCGGCAGGAGGAAGGAGGTCCTGATTCCTCTATATAGATCTTTATATCACTAGAGGAATCACCAGCAGGAGGAAGGAGGTCCTGATTCCTCTATATAGATCTTTATATCACTAGAGGGATCACCGGCAGGAGGAAGGAGGTCCTGATTCCTCTATATAGATCTTTATATCACTAGAAAGGTCTCCAGCTGGAGGAAGGAGATCCCAATTCCTCTATATACAGTCAGGTCAATAAATATTGGGACATCAACAAAATTCTAATCTTTTTGGCTCTATACACCACCACAATGGATTTGAAACGAAACGAACAAGATGTGCTTTAACTGCAGACTTTCAGCTTTAATTGGAGGGTATTTACATCCGAATCAGGTGAACGGTGTAGGAATTACAACAGTTTGTATATGTGCCTCCCACTTTTTAAGGGACCAAAAGTAGTGGGACAATTGGCTGCTCAGCTGTTCCATGGCCAGGTGTGTGTTATTTCCCTCATTATCCCATTTACAAGGAGCAGATAAAAGGTCCAGAGCTCATTTCAAGTGCATTTGGAATCTGTTGCTGTCAACTCTCAATATGAGATCGAAAGAGCTGTCACTATCAGTGAAGCCATCATTAGGCTGAAAAAACAAAAAAAACCCATCAGAGAGATAGCAAAAACATTAGGTGTGGCCAAATCAACTGTTTGGAACATCCTTAAAAAGAAAGAACGCACCGGTGAGCTCAGCAACACCAAAAGACCCAGAAGACCACAGAAAACAACTGTGGTGGATGACCGAAGAATCCTTTCCCTGGTGAAGAAAACACCCTTCACAACAGTTGGCCAGATCAAGAACAATCTCCAGGAGGTAGGTGTATGTGTGGAACACTCTCCAGGAGGTAGGTGTATGTGTGGAACACTCGTATGTGTGGAACACTCCCCGGGAGGTAGGTGTATGTGTGGAACACTCCCCGGGAGGTAGGTGTATGTGTGTCAAAGTCAACAATCAAGAGAAGACTTCACCAGAGTGAATACAGAGGGTTCACCGCAAGATGTAAACCATCGGTGAGCCCCAAAAACAGGAGGGCCAGATTAGAGTTTGCCAAACAATCTAAAAAAGCCTTCACAGTTCTGGAACAACATCCTATGGACAGATGAGACCCAGAATCAGGACCTCTAGTGATATAAAGATCTATATAGAGGAATCAGGACCTCCTTCCTCCTGCTGGTGATCCCTCTAGTGATATAAAGATCTATATAGAGGAATCAGGACCTCCTTCCTCCTACTGGTGACCCCTCTAGTGATATAAAGGTCTATATAGAGGAATCAGGATCTCCTTCCTCCTGCTGGTGATCCCTCTAGTGATATAATGATCTATATAGAGGAATCAGGATCTCCTTCCTCCTGCTGGTGATCCCTCTAGTGATATAAAGATCTATATAGAGGAATCAGGATCTCCTTCCTCCTGCTGGTGATCCCTCTAGTGATATAAAGATCTATATAGAGGAATCAGGACCTCCTTCCTCCTGCCGGTGATCCCTCTAGTGATATAAAGATCTATATAGAGGAATCAGGACCTCCTTCCTCCTGCTGGTGATCCCTCTAGTGATATAAAGATCTATATAGAGGAATCAGGACCCCCTTCCTCCTGCTGGTGATCCCTCTAGTGATATAAAGATCTATATAGAGGAATCAGGACCTCCTTCCTCCTGCTGGTGACCCCTCTAGTGATATAAAGATCTATATAGAGGAATCAGGACCTCCTTCCTCCTGCCGGTGATCCCTCTAGTGATATAAAGATCTATATAGAGGAATCAGGACCTCCTTCCTCCTGCCGGTGATCCCTCTAGTGATATAAAGATCTATATAGAGGAATCAGGACCTCCTTCCTCCTGCTGGTGATCCCTCTAGTGATATAAAGATCTATATAGAGGAATCAGGACCCCCTTCCTCCTGCTGGTGATCCCTCTAGTGATATAAAGATCTATATAGAGGAATCAGGACCTCCTTCCTCCTCCTGGTGATCCCTCTAGTGATATAAAGATCTATATAGAGGAATCAGGACCTCCTTCCTCCTCCTGGTGATCCCTCTAGTGATATAAAGATCTATATAGAGGAATCAGGACCTCCTTCCTCCTGCCGGTGATCCCTCTAGTGATATAAAGATCTATATAGAGGAATCAGGACCTCCTTCCTCCTGCTGGTGATCCCTCTAGTGATATAAAGATCTATATAGAGGAATCAGGACCTCCTTCCTCCTGCTGGTGATCCCTCTAGTGATATAAAGATCTATATAGAGGAATCAGGACCTCCTTCCTCCTGCCGGTGACCCTCTAGTGATATAAAGATCTATATAGAGGAATCAGGACCTCCTTCCTCCTGCCGGTGATCCCTCTAGTGATATAAAGATCTATATAGAGGAATCAGGACCTCCTTCCTCCTGCCGGTGATCCCTCTAGTGATATAAAGATCTATATAGAGGAATCAGGACCTCCTTCCTCCCGCTGGTGACCCCTCTAGTGATATAAAGATCTATATAGAGGAATCAGGACCTCCTTCCTCCTACTGGTGACCCCTCTAGTGATATAAAGATCTATATAGAGGAATCAGGACCTCCTTCCTCCTACTGGTGATCCCTCTAGTGATATAAAGATCTATATAGAGGAATCAGGACCTCCTTCCTCCTGCTGGTGACCCCTCTAGTGATATAAAGATCTATATAGAGGAACAATAACAATAAACAATAACAATAAATTAATAAAGGTCTATTGTGAATCCACTAGCGCGTGCAGGTCTGCAACTTCATATTGTGTCCCTGCTCGGCATGTACACGAGTAGTTGACAGATTGCGTTTTTAACAGCGTTCCAAAAATGTGCATCCACTTACCATTTATTGCCATTTATTAACGCACAACGATAGGTGGTTAAACATCAATAGCATGTTTACATGTGACAAATATTGTGATGGTAGATGATGATCTATAGTCTTCTAACATAGGTTTAGAATAGGGATGCACTGATACCATTTTTTTTTTACAACAACTACGAGTACCGATCATTTTTTTTAGTACTCACCGAGACCAATTACCGATACCTACTGGCAACTGTTTTGTTTACACTTCAGCTGCCAGCAATGCTACAAAGTTATTATGGAACAGTTATTTGCAAATGAAATACATTTATTTTCTAAAAATGTTGCACTTTTTTCAATGTGAAACGTGTAAATATATGTTAAAGGTGTAAAATGATTAATGAACAAAGCAAACAAAAAAAAAACGTTTTAATTATTAATAGTTTATAAAATAGAAGTGAACAACAAAAAAAAAAAAAAAATCAGCAGGAAAATAATTAAATAGAGAAGAAGAATAAGGAGTTAATTAAGGCTGATTAGAGTAAATTAAGGATTAATAAGGGGTTAAACAGCGGAACATTTTTTATTTTTTATTTGACAGGTTGCTTCAACCGCTTCAGCCCCCGAAGATTTTACCCCCTTCCTGACCAGAGTACTTTTTGCGATTCGGCACTGCGTCGCTTTAACTGACAATTACGCGGTCGTGCGACGTGGCTCCCAAACAAAATTGACCTCCTTTTTTCCCCCGCAAATAGAGCTTTCTTTTGGTGGTATTTGATCGCCCCTGTGGTTTTTATTTTTTTGCACTATAAACAAAAATAGAGCGACAATTTTGAAAAAAAAAAATGCAATATTTTTTACTTTTTGCTATAATAAATATCAACCAAAAATATATAAAAACATTTTTTTCCCTCAGTTTAGGCCGATACGTATTCTTCTACATATTTTTGGTAAAAAATTGCGATTATTGATTGGTTTGCGCAAAAGTTATAGTGTTTATAAAATAGGGGATAGTTTTATAGCATTTTTAATAATAATAATATTTTTTTTTTACTAGTAATGGCGGCGATCAGCGATTTTTTATTGTGACTGCGACGTTATGGCGGACACATCGGACAATTTTGACACATTTTTGGGACCATTGTCATTTATACAGCGATCAGTGCTATTTAAATGCACTGGTTCCTGTGTAAATGACACTGGCAGTGAAGGGGTTAACCACTAGGGGGCGGGGATGGGGTTAAGTGTGACCTATGTGTGTTTTTTTTACTGTAGGGGGCGTGGCTTGGCGTGTGACATCACTGATCGTCTTTCCCTATGACAGGGAACAGACGATCAGTGACAGCCTCACTAGGAAGCACGGGGAGAGGTTTGTTTACACTTACCTCTCTCCGTTCTTCAGCTCTGTGACCCGGTCGCGGGATACTGGCGGCGATCAGGTCCGCTGGTCCCGCGGCCACAGAGCTCAGGACTGGGTCGCGAGCGCGACCCACAGCTGGGCTTTTAAAGAGCAACGTACAGGTACGTTGACGTGCCCAGCCGTGCCATTCTGCCTAAATGTGCAGGAGGCGGTCCTTAAGTGGTTAAGAAAGCGACGGCCCACACTCCTTAACCGAGAGTTGCCATACATTAACCCCCACAGCGCCCCCGCGGCATTGCTCGGGACCCGGTGCGAGTTCCCTGCGGCCGCGATGTCCGCCGGGCACCCGCGATTGCCCGTTAAAACAACGGGACCATGTGGGACCGTGGAGCTGTGTGTGTAATGATGGGGTGTAAACACACAGCTCCACGTCCTGTCAGCGGAGAGGAGACCGATCATGTGATCCCAGTACGGAGGAACACCGATCGGTCTCCTCCCCTTGAGTCCCCTCCCCCCACAGTTAGAATCACTCCTATAGGGACACACATTAACCCCTACAGCGCCCCCTAGTGTTAACCCCTTCCCTGCCAGTCACATTTACACAGTAATCAATGCAATTTTATAGCAACGATCGCAGATCGCCACCATTACTAGTAAAAAAAAAAAAAAAAAAAAAATTCAACAAATCTATCCCCTATTTTGTAGACGCTATAACTTTTGCGCAAACCGATCAATAATCGCTTATTGCGATTTTTTTTTTACCAAAAATAGGTAGAAGAATACGTATCGGCCTAAACTGAGGAAAAAAAAACGTTTTTTTTTTAAAAAAAATGGATATTTATTATAGCAAAAAGTAAAAAAATATTGTGTTTTTTTTCAAAATTGTCGCTCTTCTTTTGTTTATAGCGCAAAAAATAAAAACCGCAGAGGTGATCAAATACCACCAAAAGAAAGCTCTATTTGTGGGGAAAAAAGGACGTCAATTTTGTTTGGGTGTAACGTCACACGACCGCGCAATTGTTAGTTAAAGAGACGCAGCGCCGAATCGCAAAAAGTTTTTTTTTTTACATTTCAGCTGTTAGTGACATCTGATAGAACCGAGCCTGAAAGTATCGGTTTCAGGTATCAGAGCATTTGCACGAGTACCGATACCCGTGCAAATGCTTAGTATCGGCACCAATACTGATACCGGCGTGGGTGCAACCCTAGTTTAGAATGATGAGATTCTGATGAGTAGATAAAGTTCACTTATCTCCAGCTAATCCTGTTGTCTTTACAGGAAACCAGAATGTTGAATGAAAGCGATACGGAATCATCCATGGATTTGAACCATGTGTTCACCATCCTAATTATGGTTATCACGACAGTTGTTGGCCTTCCCGGAAATTTCCTGGTTCTTTGGGTTATCAGTATGAAGATGAAGTGGACAGTGATGAACATTTGGTTTTGGAACCTTGCTCTGGCCGATATGACTTGCTGTCTGACTTTCCCATTCTTCATAGCCCAATTCTTCTATAAGGAATGGTTGTACGGCCCTGCCCTCTGCAAGATGTTACCCTCCGTTGTCATCTTCACCATGTTTGCCAGTGTTTTCAGCCTGGTGGTGATCAGCGTTTACCGCTGTATCCTGGTCGTCCAACCCGTGTGGGCCAGAAACCACTGCAACCTACGAATGGCCTGGGTAATATGCTTGGCTATATGGATGTTGTCCTTCTTGATGGGTCTACCCGCTGTCCTATACAGAACCACCTACACCGAGAAGAACCTTACACTATGTGGATACCAACGACGTGGCCTTCAGGACAGTAATGGAAGTGACACGAAGGTGGGAACCCATGTGACTTTTCCAGATAAGACGATTACAGTTACTCGCATGATTTTTGGTTTTCTCGTACCCCTCTTAATCATCTCTGTCAGCTACGCTTGCCTGGTTTTCAAATTGAAAAGGACCAGGTTTGTGAAGGCGGGCAACAAGACCACCAAAGTGGTGTTTGGCATTGCCATGGCATTTTTTGTGAGCTGGGCTCCCTACCATATAATGGGCATTATAGTGCTGTACTTCGACAACCCTGCGGTGACCCGTCTGGACCTTTTCTCACAAGCCTTGGCCGAAACCAACAGTTGTATCAACCCACTTCTCTACGTCCTCTTGGGTAAAGCTATGAAGACCAAAGTAAGAAAGACATTCCGTGAGCTGATAGAGAATCTATTTAACGAAGAGATGTCAAAAAGTACTAAGTACAGCCGGAGCAAAGTCACAATGGAAGAAAGCATACCATTAGAGGCGCAGTAAAGCCCCATACACACGGTCGGATTTTCGCATGGATTCTGTCCGATCGGACAATGTTGTTGAAAAATCCGACCGTGTGTATGCACCATCGGACAGTGTACGTCGGATTGTCCGGCGGACAAAGTCCTATCTCCTGCTGGATAGATTTTTGGACAACAAGGTCCGATCACACCAAATCCGATCGTGTGTAGCGCTGTCCGACGGACAAAGTGCCACGCATGCTCAGATCACATTACAAGACCAAAGCTATTGGCTACTAGCCTCTACGTAGTCCCGTCGTAGGCAACAAACGTCACCACGTTCAGAATGATCGGATTTTCCGACAACTTTGTCCGACCGTGTGTACGCAAAACCAACATCGGACAAAGTACGACGGACCTGGTCCTCGGATAATCCGCGCGTGTGTATGGGGCTTAAGATTAACCACTTGCTGAATGACGGCTGACAGCGTGGTCGTCCGGTTCTGGGAGGGCATCTATAGACGTCCTCCCACAACCCCACCCTCCCACGAGCACTCAGGGGGCGCGCTCTGTGATCGCTAGACATGTGCAATTCGTTTCGGGTTTTTTTTTTTCGTTTTTCGTTACATTTCGTTATATTCGTTCATTCGTTATCGTACGAATGAACGAACGATTCACTAAAAATTTTAACGAATGTTCGAATCGAACGAATCCGAAAAACAACGAAAATCAGAAATAACCAAATTAGAAACAACGACACCACGAAAGAAGAAAATCCGAAAAACGAAAACAGGAACAACGTACATTCGTAACTTTTTTTTTTTTTTTGTTGAATTGGTAATTTTCCGTGTCCCTTACAATGGCGCTGCTTAACGTGCTTTCGAATGGATTGAACGAAAAAAATTTGTACATTCGTAACTTTTTTTTTTTTCGATTCGTAATTTTCCGTGTCCCTTACAATGGCGCTGCTTAACGTGCTTCGAATGGATTGAACGAAAAAATTGTACATTCGTAACTTTTTTTTTTTTTCGATTCGTAATTTTCCGTGTCCCTTACAATGGCGCTGCTTAACGTGCTTCGAATGGATTGAACGAAAAAAATTCGTACATTCGTAACTTTTTTTTTTTTCGATTCGTAATTTTCCGTGTCCCTTACAATGGCGCTGCTTAACGTGCTTCGAATGGATTGAACGAAAAAAAATTGTACATTCGTAACTTTTTTTTTTTTCGATTCGTAATTTTCCGTGTCTCTTACAATGGCGCTGCTTAACGTGCTTCGAATGGATTGAACGAAAAAATTCGTACATTCGTAACTTTTTTTTTTTTTTTCGATTCGTAATTTTCTGTGTCTCTTACAATGTAATAATAGCATACACATTACATAACATTCTGAATTATGCTCCGATTACGAATCTACGAAAACAATGTTACGAAAGTTACGAATAAATCAATCTAACGAAAGTACGAATGTAACTATATCTACGAAAATACGAATGCGTCTGAATTTCGAATAAACAAAAATTAAACTGACGGAAAAACGAATCAACGAAAAAATAACTCTTACGAAAATACGAATCGTTACGAATACGAACACCGACGACTTACGAATTTACGAATCGTTACGAATCAACGGAAACGAAAGAAACAAAACGAAAATAAACAAATTTTTTCTATTGTGCACATGTCTAGTGATCGCTGCGTCCTTTGGACACAGCTGATCACAATTCGAGGTAAAGGGCCAATCACAGCGGCCCTTTACCATGTGATCAAACAAAAGAAAGGAGAGCGCCTCTAAATAAAAGTGTTTAACCACTTCAGCCCCGGACCAATTGGCAGCCAAAGGACCAGGCCCCTTTTTGCAATTCGGCACTGCGTCGCTTTAACTAACAATTGCGCGGTCATGCGACGTGGCTCCAAAACAAAATTGGCGTCCTTTTTTTCCCACAAATAGAGCTTTCTTTTGGTGGTATTTGATCGCCCCTGCGGTTTTTATTTTTTGCGCTATAAACAAAAATAGAGCGACAATTTTGAAAAAAATGCAATATTTTTTTACTTTTTGCTATAATAAATATCCCCAAAAAATATATAAAAAAACATTTTTTTTCCTCAGTTTAGGCCGATACGTATTCTTCTACATATTTTTGGTAAAAAAAATCGCAATTAGCGATTATTGATTAGTTTGCGCAAAAGTTATAGCGTTTACAAAATAGGGGATAGTTTTATAGCATTTTTATTAATATTTTTTTTTTTATTAGTAATGGCGGCGATCAGCGATTTTTATTGTGACTGCGACATTTTGGCGGACACATCGGACATTTTTGACACATTTTTGGGACATTTGTCATTTATACAGAAATCAGTGCTATTTAAATAGCACTGATTCCTATGTAAATGACAGTTGTAGTTAGGGGGTTAACCACAAGGGGGCGGGGAGGAGTCAGTGTGATGTGTTGTGTTGTGTTTACTGTAGGGGGGCGTGGCTGTACGTCTGACGTCATTGATCGGCGTTCCCGATGACAGGGAACCGCCGATCACTGACAGTCAGTGTAGGAAGCGCGGGGAGAGGTTTGTTTACATAGACCTCTCCCCGTTCTTCCGCTCCGTAACCCGATCGCGGGATACCAGCGGCGATCGGGTCCGCTGGTCCCGCGGCCGGGGTCACGGAGCTCCCGACCGGGTCGCGAGCGCGCCGCTAGCGGCGCGCGCGCGACCCACGGGCAGGCACATGCACGATCACGTACAGGTACGTGATTCTGCCTGCCCGTGCCATTCTGCTGACGTATATATGCAGTGGCCGGTCGGGAAGCGGTTAATCAATATAAAACAACACAAAAACGTAGGCACTTACATGTCAATACGGTAAGAAGCTCTACACGGGTCATCATAGTAGTGAGGTTAGTATCAGTAGCTTCCCGACCGGCGCACGACGATGTACGTCGACAGAATGGCACGGACAAGCATAAGGGCGTACAGGTACGTCCCCTTTAAGATGCCCCTGTGCCATCGAGCGTGCGTCGCTGGCCACCGGTCCGGACCCCCCTGGGTCCCGCGGACTCGATCGCTGCGGGGATACCCGCGATCGTCTCACGGGAAGGCTGAACGGAGAGATGCGGAAAAATAAACAGCATCTCCCTGTTCTGCCTAGCAACTAGTGACGCCGATCTCTGCTCCCTGTGATTGGAGCAGAGATCAGCATTCACTAGCTGACAGCCACGCCCCCCCCCCCACAGTTAGAAACACGCCTCTAGGAACATGTAACCCCTACACTGCCACCTAGTGGTTAACCCCTTCACTGCCAGTGTCATTTACACAGGAATCAATGCATTTAACCACTTCAGCCCCGGACCAATTGGCAGCCAAAGGACCAGGCCCCTTTTTGCGATTCGGCACTGCGTCGCTTTAACTGACAATTGCGCGGTCGTGCGACGTGGCTCCCAAATAAAATTGGCGTCCTTTTTTCCCACAAATAGAGCTTTCTTTTGGTGGTATTTTATCGCCTCTGCGGTTTTTATATTTTGCGCTATAAATAAAAAAAGAGCGACAATTTTGAAAAAAATTCAATATTTTTTACTTTTTGCTATAACAAATATCCCCAAAAATATATAAAAAAAAATGTTTTTTCCTCAGTTTAGGCCGATACGTATTCTTCTACATATTTTGGTAAAAAAAAAAAATCGCAATTAGCGATTATTGATTGGTTTGCGCAAAAGTTATAGCGTTTACAAAATAGGGGATAGTTTTATAGCATTTTTATTTATATATTTTTTTTACTAGTAATGGCGGCGATCAGCGATTTTTATTGTGACTGCGAAATTATGGCGGACACATCGGACATTTTTGACACATTTTTGGGACCATTGTCATTTATACAGCAATCAATGCTATTTAAATGCACTGATTCCTGTATAAATGACACTGGCAGTGAAAGAGTTAACCACTAGGGGGAGGGGAGGGGTTATGTTGTGTGACGTGTTGTGTTTTTTATTTTTACATTAGGGGGCGGGGCTGACGTCTGACGTCATTGATTGGCTTTCCCGATGACAGGCAGTGTAGGAAGCGCGGGGAGAGGTTTGTTTACACAGACCTCTCCCCGTTCTTCAGCTCTGTGACCCGATCGCGTTACACCAGCGGCGATCGGGTCCGCTGGTCCCGCGGCCGTGGTCACGGAGCTCCCGACCGTGGTCACGGAGCTCCCGACAGCGCGCGCGACCCACGGCTAGGCTTTTAAAGGGCCACATACCTGTACGTAGTTTTGCCTAGCCGTGCCATTCTGCCGACGTATATCGGCGTGAGGCGGTCGGGAAGCGGTTAAATAGCACTGATTTTCGTATAAATGACAATGGCCCCAAAAATGTGTCAAAAATGTCCGATGTGTCCGCCATAATGTCGCAGTCACAATAAAAATCGCTGATCGCCGCCATTACTAGTAAAAAAAAAAAATTATTAATAAAAATGCTATAAAACTATCCCCTATTTTGTAAACGCTATAACTTCTGCGCAAACCAATCAATAATCGCTTATTGCGATTTTTTTAACCAAAAATATGTAGAAGAATACGTATCGGCCTAAACTGAGGAAAAAAAATGTTTTTTTATATATTTTTGGGGGATATTTATTATAGCAAAAAGTAAAAAAGAATGCGTTTTTTTCAAAATTGTCGCTCTTTTTTTGTTTATAGCGCAAAAAATAAAAACCGCAGGGGCGATCAAATACCACCAAAAGAAAGCTCTATTTGTGGGAAAAAAAGGACGTCAATTTTGTTCGGGAGCCACGTCGCACGACCGCGCAATTGTCAGTTAAAGCGACGCAGTGCCGAATCGCAAAAAGGGGCCTGGTCCTTTGGCTGCCAATTGGTCCGGGGCTGAAAGTGGTTAAAAGAGTATTACAGCATCAATATGGAATAGTCCGCGGAAAGCCAAAAAAAAGGAAAACCAGCCGAGTTTTTGCAGGAGAGGCTGCAAAACCTCACCTACTATGATGACCCGTGTAGAGCTTCTTACCGTATTGACATGTAAGTGCCTACGTTTTTGTGTTGTTTTATATTGATTAAACATTTTTATTTAGAGGCGCTCTCCTTTCTTTTGTTTTTTCTCATTGATCCGAGTCGGCATCACTTCTGAGGAGAGCAGCCCTTTGTGATCGTGTCATATCATCTCGATTTATTTTTCCTTCTACTATCAACATCATCCATCTCATCTTATCCTATTATTGAACCTTATGAACTGGTGTTTTATCCTAGCCTGGACATTTATTTTATATATTTTTTATATATTTTCATCAATAACATTTTTCTTTTTACTGCCATTAAATGTGTTAGCAGTTATTGATTTATTGGCTGTGCTAGACCTTATCGGTACTCGGTGAGCGCCAGCATCTGTGTGTTTTTTTTTTCTTTACCATGTGATCAGCTGTGGTCAATCACAGCTTCTCACATTTTTCTACTATTATTATTATTGTTTTCATTATATGATCATATTTTTGTAAATGGTCTTGCTTCTCCTTTGGGAACACTTACCACGGTTGGATGCCTATGCTCAGGGATGTGATTCATTCTTCTTTACCTGGCATCATAACCCCAGGGTGTCCTATGTGCGGATCCCCCCCCCCCCCCACGTTGTGATCTTCGTGGATGGGTGGGCACGTCTCTCCTCCCCCATACTTTTTGGGGTGAAGGGGATTTGGCTCCCTGGGGGTTAATACACCCACTGAGGGGCAGAATAAGTTTTCATGCCCTCCAGGGTGTGCTGATGCCAGTGGTTTTTGTCCTTTTGAAAATGGTGGGGTAAGACAGGTTGACATGGCCCAGGCCGTTTGACCTGTGGGTCCATGTCACCTGGAAAAAAAAAATTTCCCCCCACCTTCTTCACTTTTTTTCCCCTCCATGGGGTATTCACTGCCCAATGACCGACTTCATGATTCACATGGGGGGTAGTCGTGGGACAATTTTTTGTCCATCATTGGCGAATTGAATATCCAGTACCCCTTGTTTTACTTAGGTTGCGATGTTCGCCCCACCCACCGGCTAACGTACCGATTGGTCAGCGATCGGTCAGCGGAATTGAATGGTTGGCCATCCTTTTCCTCTGATCCGATGGTTGCGTCTGCCGGTGTTTTCCATCTGGTCTTGGTTATACTCCTGACAATGCATTGCACTTTGCGCAATTCCGTTGTCCACCACCTCAGTATCGTAGAGTTTGCGCGCATGCGCACCCGAGGATCTGGGGGAAACTAGGAGGTTACTACCTTGTGGCTATTGTGCGGTGCGCGATGACGCGCAGATGTGACTTATGACGCTGCGCGTCCTCTCGCGCATGCGCACTTAGCCAGTAGCAATGCACCTTGGTCCTGGTAGTTTCCAGGACAGTTTTACAGCCCATAGACAGGGTGTGTTACGATGACGCGGCACGGCGACTGCGTGCGGCGTCATCTGGTGACACCCCTAGGGGCGGGACGGGATTGGGAACACCTATATAAGGACGCCTGAGACGGCATTTGACGTCCTTCCCCTCCACAGCATTGTGCTGTAGGAGTTTGCTCTACAAACCGGCAGGGTATTTTCTTGAGGCCTTATCTAGGATCTCTTTATACAACCAGTATGGAGATCTTGGGACTGGGGGGGAACTTTTCTCTGCCTTCAGCCCCCTTTTTGTACTCTTAATTTTTGTCCCCCCTTTTTTTCCCAGCCGTGGCCATTGCATTATTTAAACGTCATTTGATTTGTTGAAACCCTGTTTTCCCCCGCTGTCTTGTACGGAGGTTTGGAATCCCCATTTTGGGCTGGCACTCAACCGTTTTTGAAAAGTGAATGGGAAGCAATATCATATATGATGTTCTATATCATGATGTAAGTGTGTTTTATCAGCACCCTGTTTGAAATTTGTTGATTTTTTCTGCATAAAACTCCATCCTGTGACCATGTGCTACTTGATGTTTTTTATATATACAAACAACTATATACCGTATTTATCGGCGTATAACACGCACCCCAAGTTTAGGAGGGCATTTTAAGGAAAAAAAGTTTTAGGAGGGAAGTTTAGGGAAAAAAATAACTTACATTTAAGCGTAATTTGCAGCCTTGCCCAGCGTCATTGCAGCCTTGCCCAGCATCATTGCAGCCTTGCCCAGCGTTATTGCAGCCATGCCCAGCGTCATTGCAGCCATGCCCAGCATCATTGCAGCCTTGCCCAGCATCATTGCAGCCTTGCCCAGGGTCATTGCAGCCATGCCCAGCGTCATTGCAGCCATGCTCAGCATCATTGCAGCCTTTCCCAGGGTCATTGCAGCCATGCCCAGCGTCATTGCAGCCTTGCCCAGCATCATTGCAGCCTTGCCCAGGGTCATTTGCAGCCTTGCCCAGCGTCATTTGCAGCCTTGCCCAGCATCATTGCAGCCTTGCCCAGCATCATTGCAGCCTTGCCCAGGGTCAGTGCAGCCATGCCCAGCGTCATTGCAGCCATGCCCAGCATCATTGCAGCCTTGCCCAGCATCATTGCAGCCTTGCCCAGGGTCATTGCAGCCTTGCCCAGCGTCATTGCAGCCATGCCCAGCGTCATTGCAGCCTTGCCCAGCGTCATTGCAGCCATGCCCAGCGTCATTGCAGCCATGCCCAGCATCATTGCAGCCATGCCCAACATCATTGCAGCCTTGCCCAGCGTCATTGTACCTTGCCAGCATCATTTGAAGTCCGGTCCGGGTTTAAATTTCCCGCCGCCGAGACTCTGTCGCGCGCGCCGCCGAAAAAGGCCGAGGCGCGGCCGAAAAAGACCGAAGCGGCCCCGGAAAAGGCTGAGCCGACTGTTCAGCTCCTCTCGCGGTCCCGCCTACCTGCTGTTTCCGGAGCGAGCGCAGGGAGGCGGGACTACGAACAGAGCCGAACAGTCTGCTCGGTCTATTCCGGCGCGGCTTCGGGTTTTTTCGTCCGCAATTCGGTCTTTTTCGGCAGCGCTCGCTATTTTTCGGCGGCGCTTGCCATTTTTGACATTTTTTTTTGGGGTATCGGCGTATAACGCGCACCCACGACTTTCCCCCGATTTTTAGGGGGAAAAAGTGCGTGTTATACGCCGATAAATACGGTAATCAGTATGTTTTTATATCCTATAGATGGTGATATTTAATTCCCTGAGGAAGATAGGCAAATGATTAGCCGTTTGGAAACGCGTCGGAATTTTCACCAATTCTCATGGTTATCATCTCTGAACATCTGTTTTTATCTGTCATATGGAAATGTATATATATGTATATTCTTGTTACAAATATTTTTTGTCTATACAATAAATCTAAAAAATTCTTTATAAATTTATTTTTTCTTTTGTGTTGCCTTAAAAATCCCACTCTAAGAGGTTTACCATTTACCAGCTTCTCACATGTAAACAATTGCCGGTTATCAACATTTTCCTTTCCTCTGCGCTGTCTGAGAAAAGGAAAGCCGATTACCGGTGATCCAGTGACAGGGGACATTTACACTGATCGCCAGTGCAGCCCCATCAGTGCCAATCCTGTCCATCAGTGCAGCCTATCAGTGCCCGTCAGTGAAGGAGAAAAATTACTTATTTGCAACATTTTATAACAGAAACAAAGAAAGTTTTATTTTTTTCAATATTTTTTCGGTCTATTTTCATTTGTTTAGAAAAAAAAATTAAAAACCCAGTGGTGATTAAATACCACCAAAAAGAAGAAATCATAAAAAGTACAGAAATACATATATAGCTCATGAAAAAAAATAATGACTCATTTATGAATAATGTCAGTTGTGCTGCCAACTGATGAACAATAAATATCCATTTCATAAATACTAAAGTGTCTCTGTGCTTCTCTAATTCACACAAAATATTACAAGTGTCCTTGTGCTCAACCTCGGACAATCTTTTGAAGTTCCACAACCATTACCAGAGCTCCTATCTCTGATCTCACCGGCAGCCCAGGCAGCAGACAGACTCCGACCTCCATGCTGCGTCTGGTAGGAGTGAGGCAGGGGACGGACAGTCAGGGGAGGCAGAGCCTCATAACATAAAAAAAACAAACAAAAAAAAAAACAATTGAGCTTTGAGGTTCATAGTTTGGTGCCCTGGGGTCACAGAGACCCCAAATTTGGGTGGTAGGTAGCCAGCGGTCCTGTAGCACCTCCTGTCCCTGGTGCTGCAGGACCGGTGAAATGTGGGGGATTGTGTGTGTGATGGGGGAGGGGATATCTGGGGGGTGTAATTAGAGTGGTGGGATCTAGAGGCATGATCAGAGTGGAGGGATCTTGTGGGGTATCTGGGGGTGTGATCAGAGTGGAGGGATCTGGTAGGGTATCTGGGAGTGTGCGATCAGAGTGGAGGGATCTGGTGGGGATCTGGAGGTGTGATCAGAGTGGAGGGATCTGGAGGTGTGATCAGAGTGGAGGGATCTGGTGGGGGATCTGGTGTGCGATCAGAGTGGAGGGATCTGGTGGGGTATCTGGGGGTGTGATCAGAATGGAGGGATCTGGGGGTGCGATCAGATTGGAGGGATCCGGTGGGGGATCTGGGGGTGCGATCAGAGTGGAGGGATCTTGTGGGGTATCTGGGGGTGCGATCAGAGTGGAGGGATCTGGTGGGGTATCTGGGGGTGTGATCAGAGTGGAGGGATTTGATGGGGGGTCTGGAGGTGTGATCCGAGTGGGGGGCTTTGGTGGGGTATCTGGAGGTGTGATCAGAGTGTAGGGATCTGGAGGTGTGATCAGAGTGGATGGATCTGGTGGGGGATCTGATCAGAGTGGGCGGATCTGGTGGGGATCTGGAGGTGTGATCAGAGTGTAGGGATCTGGAGGTGTGATCAGAGTGGATGGATCTGGTGGGGGATCTGGGGGTGTGATCAGAGTGGGCGGATCTGGTGGGGATCTGGAGGTGTGATCAGAGTGGAGGGATCTGGAGGTGTGAGCAGAGTGGAGGGATCTGGTGGGGGATCTGGGGGTGTGATCAGAGTGGAGGGATCTGGGGGTGCCATCAGAGTGGAGGGATCTGGTGGGGGATCTGGGGGTGCGATCAGAGTGGAGGGATCTGGTTGGGGTATCTGGGGGTGTGATCGGAGTGGAGAGATCTGGTGGGGGATCTGGGGGTGAGATCAGAGTGGGGGGATCTGGTGGGGGATCTGGAGGTGTGATCCAAGTGGAGGGATCTGGAGGTGTGATCAGAGTGGAGGGATCTGGTGGGGATCTGGGGGTGTGATCAGAGTGGAGGGATCTGGAGATGTGATTAGAGTGGAGGGATCTGGAGGTGTGATCAGAGTGGAGGGATCTGATGGGGGATATGGAGGTGTGATCCAAGTGGAGGGATCTGGAGGTGTGATCAGAGTGGAGGAATCTGGTGGGGATCTGGGGGTGTGATCAGAGTGGAGGGATCTGGGGTGTGATCAGAGTGGGGGGATCTGGTGGGAGATCTGGAGGTGTGATCAGAGTGGAGGGATCTGATGGGGATCTGGAGGTGTGATCAGATTGGAGGGATCTGGAGGTGTGATCAGATTGGAGGGATCTGGAGGTGTGATCAGAGAGAAGGGATATGGTGGGGGATCTGGGGGTGTGATCAGAGTGGAGGGATCTGGTGGGGTATCTGAGGTGCGATCAGAGTGGAGGGATCTGGAGGTGTGATCAGAGTGGAGGGATCTGGTGGGGATCTGGAGGTGTGATCAGAGTGGAGGGATCTGGTGGGGATCTGGAGGTGTGATCAGATTGGAGGGATCTGGAGGTGTGATCAGAGTGGAGGGATCTGGAGGGGGGGGTGATCAGAGTAGAGGGATCTGATGGGGGATCTGGGGGTGTGATCAGAACTATAAGTAACTAGACTGGCCAGTACAGGCCTTTAAGGTACCGGACTGACCCGGTACTCACCTGTTCAGTATTATAAGTAACACGATCTACCTGCACTACCCAACCCAGTACTATAGGGGTACCACACTGACCTGGCACTCACCAGTACAGGACTGTACATAACCTGCACCCTCCAGTACTATTGGGTATCCGGCTACGGTAGTCCATCCAAAGGTTGTGTGTATTATAGGTGGAACATGATGGGCAGATTCAGCCTCTGGATTCTTGAATGTCTTGGATGTTCCTGTAGTGAGATCTCTCTGCCAGATTACCTGATTGTTTCTGTCCACCTGGAGGTTTTGGGTGTCCCAACTCCTCCCCCTACATTCCAACTCCTCCCCCTACATTCCAACTCCTCCCCCTACATTCCAACTCCTCCCCCTACATTCCAACTAAACCCCCTACATTCCAACTCCTCCCCCTACATTCTCGATAACAGAAAATATGTAATAAATCCAGCAGAGAGACAGGGAAGCCCCCATAATGGGCACAGCAGGTGTTCAGCAATCTTACCAATTCAGTGCCCAAGAGATATAAGGAATCTCCAGCATCTACCATATGGTACATCGCAATGTGAGTTTTGGCCGCACCGATCTAAATCTTACATTTTTGGAATAGTCCAAGTATGAATGGCTATTTTTAATGATGGTCACATCCCAGACAATGCAGCAGAAAGCACGTGGTTGTGGTTGTGGTTGGTTCCACTCTTCGTATTCTGAGCAAACACAAAAATTCCCACCAGATTTCGTAACTCATCCCGCGTGACCCGAGAACAGGAACTGAGAACAAATCTCTGTCATTTTCTTCGGAACCAGAAGAGTCTGTCCCGTATTCATGTCAAATGATGACTGGTCTTCCGAGGCACCAGAAAAGGGAATGATTGTTCACTACATACAAATGCTCTGTTCACACCTACACTATATTGTCAAAAGTATTGGGACTCCCGCCTCTACACGCACATGAACTAGGCGGCTGTCACACTGAAAGCGCCGGCCATTAGCGGTAAAGTGGCGCTTTTGCATGGCTTTTCGGGGCGCTTTTAAACCCGCGTTGCAGTGTTTCGGAAGCGCTGTCTATTCATTGCAATGGGCAGGGGCGTTTTTTGGGAGCGCTGTTGGGACCCACCCCAAAGATGCTGCTTGCTTGCGGAAACAAAAAATTAATGATTCTCTATGGAGACGGTTCACATCTCCACTCCAAGCTGTCTGAAGCCAAACGCCTAGAGCTTTCTTTGTAGCTCGAATTTTTTTTTTTTGGCGTGTTTTTATTCCCATAGATATTAATAGAAACGCGCCATTGACATGTTTTTGTGCGTTTTGTCACGCGTATGCACGCAATTTTCTGCTCAAACTAAAAATTGCAAAACATAAAATAGCAAAAATATATGAATAAATAAATGGAAACTAAATTCACAAATAACTAAAAATCATCATAAATAAAATAAATGAATAAAATAAATGAATAATATGAAATAATACATAAATAAATGATAATTAACCCTAACCTTTAAAAAAAATTTAATAATTAATATAAATAATAAAAATAATAAATAAACACCCAAACATGAACAAAAACAAAATTATTATTATTATTAATAATAATAATAATAATTAGGTTTGCACCTATACCAATACTAGTATCAATACCAAGCATTTGCATGAGTATCGGGATCGGTCCAAATGCTCTGATGCTTGATCCGATACCTTTTCTATCAGGCCAGGCATCCTCAGTGTAGCAGGGGGGGCCGGGCAGCCTCACAGGTGATCGGTGCGGCGGCGGGGGCATTTACAAGCACCGATCCCCCCCGTATAGCCTTTCAATAAAGCAGCTGACAGACGCTTCTCCTCCTCTCCCTCTATGCTTCAGTTTATGAATGGAGAGGAGTCTCTGTCTCCTCTCCATTCATCTTCAGTGCAGATGAGGCTGCAGAGAAAGGGACTGGGGAATCCGTGTCCTCAGTCCCTTTCCCTGTCTCAGAGGGGAGATGTCAGGGGTCTGTTTAGACCCGTGATATCTCACCAAATCTCCCCCCCCCCCCCGCCCCCAACAGGGCTGATTAATAAAAAAAAAAAAAGAGAGAATAATAAATAATTAAATGTTAAATTGTAAAAATAATAAAAAAAATTGTAAAAAATAAAATTGTAAAAAATAAATAAATAAATCAATTTTTTAAATAATATTTTGTTTTTTTAAGGGCTAGGGATTAATTATTTATTTACTATTACTTAGTATTCATTTATTGAATTGATTTATTATTTATTTATGATTATTTTTATTTATTTGTGTATTTATTTTACATTTATTCAATCATTAATTATTATTAGTAGTAGTAGTAGTATTAACACATTAACCCTAACAAAAAATAAATAATCCTATGTCAGGATACTAGTTCAGCTAATACTAATTTGTATTAGCTGCATGAGAATTAACTCAATTAAGGCCCGGCTACAGCGCGGGCCTTAATTGCCGGGAGGGCATCCATGGACATCCTCCCGAGCACAGTGCGCTCTGCGATCAGCGAGTCTACGAGACAGGGAAAAAAAAAGCTGATCATCGCCTTCCGTCAGAGGGACATCGGTCCCCCACACAGAAAGCCGCAGCTGCATTTTCTGTGCCACCATTGTCAGCTGCCAGTGCCCACTGTGCCACCTATCAGTACCCACCAGTGCCCCCTACCAGTGCCCACAGTGCCACCCGTCAATGCCCACCAGTGCTGCCAATCAATGCCCATCAGTGTCTCATAATCAGTGCCACAGATCAGTGCCACCTACCAGTGCCCATCAGTGCCGCTTATCAGTGCCACCTACCAGTGCCCTTCAGTGCCACCCATCAGTGCCCATCAGTCCCAACCATCAGTGCCACCTATCAGTGCCCATTAGTGCTGCCTTATCATTGCCTATCAGTGCCCATCAGTGCCGCCTATCAGTACATCAGTGCCCATTAGTGCCCCCTTTCAGTGCCCATGAGCGCAGCCTATCAGTGCCCATCAGTGAAGGAGAAAAATTACCTGTTTTCAAAATTTTATAACAAACTATGAAACAGTTTTATTTTTTTTTCAAAATTTTCGGTAATTTTTTATTTTATTTACTAAAAAATTAACAACCCAGCAGCAATTAAATACCACCAAAATAAAACTCCATTAGTGTGAAAATAATGATAAAAATTTTATTTGGGTACAGTGTAGCATGACCGTGTAATTGTCATTCAAAGAGTGACAGCGCTGAAAGCTGAAAATTGGTCTGCGCAGGAAGGGGGGTTTAAGTGCCCGGTAAGCAAGTGGTTAACTCTAACCCGTTACCCTAACCAGTGGTGTAACTAGAACCTTCAGGGCCCCGGTGCAAGAAACCATGAAGGGCCCCCCTGAACCCCAGCCGAGGCCCTTCCCTCCGAGTCCGGTGGTGGAACTCCAGGGCTCGGTCACAGGTACGACTTTTGTGAGCCCTGTAGTTCCACCACTGGTATCAGCAGTTTTTTTTATTATTTTTCACAATTTTTTAGGAGTCCCGTTGGGGGACTTTGGTGAGATATCAGAGGTCTAAACAGACCTATGATGTTACACCTTTGAGGCAAAGAGGAAGAAGGGAAAGGGAAATTGGGACCCTGTCCTCTGGGGAGAAGTGGGCCCTGTCCCCAGGAGAGATTGGGTCCTTATCCTTAGGGGAGATGGGGTCCCTGTCCCCACGTAAGTAGGAGTCCCTGTCCCTAAGGGAAATGGTGTCCCTGTCCTCTGGGGAAATGGGGTCCCTGTCCCCAGGGGAGAGATGGGGTCCCTGACTTTAGGGGAGATGGGGTCATTGTCCTCAGGTGAGAAGGGGTCCTTGTCCCCAAGAGAAATGGGGTCCCTGTCCTCTGGGGAGAAGTGGGTCCTGTCCCCAGGGGAGATGGGGTCCCTGTCCTTAGGGGAGATGGGGTCCCTGTCCCCATGTGAGAAGGGGTTCCTGCCCCCAAGGGAAATGAGGTCCCTGTCCTCTGGGGGCTGCACTGCATCTGTGTGCTTAAAGTTTGTTTGCCCGGGAGAAGCATGCAGTGCAGTGTGAGCCGGACTCAGGGGGCGGGACTGGGGAGGACAGACACCGGACTGAGCAGCACTGCATGGAGCAGGAGAGGGGGACCCGGAGGAGCGGCAGAGGACACAGGTTGCAGCCAGTGCGGTAGTCGAGCATGGAGCTCTGCTAGTCACCCTCCACCTCCAGCCACCCGTGCGCCAGGTGCCTAACCGTCTATGCTGCCACTGCCATATGTAGAGCTACTGCTGCACCCCCTATAGTTACGCTCCTGACCCTAACAAAAAAAAATTAAATAATAAATGAATAAAAATAATTAAAAAAGAAATAAGAGCTAATGGAAAAGCTAAAAAAAAAAAAGCTGAAATACCTAGCAACGAATGATGCAACAGATGATAGTTTTCTCTATTGGCTAATTAAAAAAATGCCAAAGCTCAAAAACGTGCGCGTAAAAACACACCAAAATCGCACATAAAAACGCACCAAAAAAAGCTGGGAACCGCTCAAAGACGCTACGCTCAGGTGTGAATGCAGCCTAAATCTTCTTGAGGTCAAGAGGTTAAAAACGTTCAGTGTGCACAAGTCCTGACACTGACATGATCCAAATAGTAAATCGGGGCGCCGCCGCTGCTGTGCGTGAGAAAAAATATGCTAATGGATATCTCCTGACTTTTTTTTATTAATATTATTATCAAAGACAAGCTGGCCCAAAATAGCAAAAAAAATTATAATTTTTTTTAGTTTTTTTTTATTTCAGCTGTATATTTCCTGTCATTGCCATGGTTACCATCAGAAAGAAACACAAAATAAATCCTCCTACCCCTGACAGTCCTAAAGGTACCAAATGTGTGAGAAGCATTGAAAAGTCCTGTGTCGTCAGCACCATCTAGTGGCCATATTGCAGTATAGTTTTCTCGTTGTGTTATTTATGGAAACTTTACTGCGTTTTGGGCGCTCTGTCTATACCGGCGATGATCTCTTAGGAAAAATACGGGACGTTTCCTAAACAAGTTGCACAAATGTTTGGGACATTTATGCAACGAATATTTTATAAATAGAACCTGTGTGTGGATGTTATTTTTAATTTTTTTTGCACCCGTAATAGAGCCCAGAAACATTAGTGTGCATTTTATTTTATTTTATTTTATTTTATCAAACCTAAACACACAGACAGTGGGGCTGATTTACTAACGGCGAAACGGCTGTTCACTTTGCAAAATTCCCCCAAAGCTTAGGGAATGTGATGAATTTTCACTTTGTGAAGAATACCCAATCAGATGCGAGGAAAATACAAATACGGCATTTTTTTTGCTTGCACATGATTGGATGACGGAAGTCACCAGAGCGTCATCTACGCTTGCTGACCACAATACAAATACAGTAAAACCTGCGAGTAACGCGGTTTACAAGCGTTTCACAATACGAGCTGTTTCTTTTTTTTTTTTTAATCCTGACTCGATTTGTGAGAGTTCTCTCGCAAAATGAGCAGGATTCAAGCCTCTGGGGTGTGCAGTACCACATGTGACCAGAAGTACGGGGAGGGGCGCCTGTGACGTTTGGAGGCACTCGGAAACACTCCATTCCCAAGGGTCTCTGAGCATCTCCAGGTGTTTCCGAGTGTCTCCAAGGGTCTCTGAGTTTCTCCGAGCATCTCAGGGTGTTTCCGAGTTTCTCCGAGCGTTTCTGAGTGTCTCCAAGCATCTCCGGGGTTTCCGAGTGTCTCCGAGGGTCTCTGAGTGTCTCTAAGCATCTCTGGGTGTTTCTGAGTGTCTCCGAGCGTCTCTGAGTGTCTCCAAGCATCTCCGGGTGTTTTCGAGTGTCTCGGAGCTTCTCTTAGTGTCTCCAAGCATCTCCGAGTGTCTCTAAGCATCTCTGGGTGTTTCTGAGTGTCTCTGAGGGTCTCTGAGTGTCTCCCAGCATCTCCGGGTGTTTCTGAGTGTCTCCGAGCTTCTCTGAGTGTCTCCAAGCATCTCTGAGTGTCTCCAAGCATCTCCGGGTGTTTCCGAGTGTCTCCGAGGGACCTTGGATTGCGAGTAACGCGGTTTACAAGCGTTTTCGCAATACGAGCTGTTTCTTTTTTTTTAATCCTGACTCGATTTGTGAGCGTTGTCTCTCATGAGCAGGATTCAAGCCTCTGGGGTGTGCAGTACCACATGTGGCCAGTGGTGCGGGGGGCGCCTGTGACGTTTGGAGGCACTCGGAAACACTTGGAAACACTCCGTTGCTGAGGGTCTCTGAGCATCTCTGAGTGTCTCCGAAGGGTCTCTGAGAATCTCCGGGTGTTTCCGAGTGTCTCCAAGTATCTCTGGGTGTTTCCGAGTATCTCCAAGGGTCTCTGAGTGTCTCCAAACATCTCCGGGTGTTTCCAAGTGTCTCTGAGCGTCTCTGAGTGTCTCCAAGCATCTCCGGGTGTTTCCGAGTGTCTCCGAGCATCTCTGAGTGTCTCCAAGCATCTCCGGGTGTTTCCGAGTGTCTCCGAGCATCTCTGAGTGTCTCCAAGCATCTCCGGGTGTTTCCGAGTGTCTCCGAGCATCTCTGAGTGTCTCCAAGCATCTCCGGGTGTTTCCGAGTGTCTCTGAGGGTCTCTGAGTGTCTCCAAGCATCTCCGGGTGTTTCCGAGTGTCTCCGAGCATCTCTGAGTGTCTCCATGCATCTCCGGGTTTTTCTGAGTGTCTCTGAGGGTCTCTGAGTGTCTCCAAGCATCTCCGGGTGTTTCCGAGTGTCTCTGAGCATCTCTGAGTGTCTCCAAGCATCTCCGGGTGTTTCCGAGTGTCTCTGAGCATCTCTGAGTGTCTCCAAGCATCTCCGGGTGTTTCCGAGTGTCTCCAAGCATCTCTGAGTGTCTCCAAGCATCTCCGGGTGTTTCCGAGTGTCTCCGAGCATCTTTGAGTGTCTCCAAGCATCTCCGGGTGTTTCCGAGTGTCTCCGAGCATCTCTGAGTGTCTCCAAGCATCTCCGGGTGTTTCCGAGTGTCTCCGAGCATCTTTGAGTGTCTCCAAGCATCTCCGGGTGTTTCCGAGTGTCTCTGAGCATCTCTGAGTGTCTCCAAGCATCTCCGGGTGTTTCCGAGTGTCTCCAAGCATCTCTGAGTGTCTCCAAGCATCTCCGGGTGTTTCCGAGTGTCTCCGAGCATCTTTGAGTGTCTCCAAGCATCTCCGGGTGTTTCCGAGTGTCTCCGAGCATCTCTGAGTGTCTCCAAGCATCTCCGTATTTTTCTGAGTGTCTCTGAGTGTCTCTGGCGCCCCCCCCCCCCCACCTCTGGTCACATGCGGTACTGCAAAGACTAGCAGTGACACTGGTACTAATTATCTGAGTTTCCATTGATTCCTATGGGGAAACTCGCTTTGCTTTGGATTCCATCCTTCTGGAGCGGATTGTGCTCGTAGCTGTATATACATTGCAGTTTCCAAGTGCAGATCTTGCCGGGATTACGGATGAGGATATCGGCCAGAACGTCCGGGAATTGTTTTTTTTACAGCCGGCGGTCGGCTTTCTCACGAGCAGCCGGAGCGGGGGAGGGGGCATCTTTTAAGCAAAAGATCAATTTATTTTTTTGATCATTTGTTTTTAACCACTTGCTGACCATATACTGTATATATACCTGTATGTGATCCTGCCCGTCCGGGGTCTGGGGTGCGCCGCCGGTGTCCCGCTCCAGCTGTGATTAGACACAGTGGGAGCCAATCAGCGGGTCCGGCGGACGCGATGTTCACCGGGACCCACCAATCGCCTACTGTATGTATACAAGGCAGATCGCCGTTCTGTGAGAAGGGAAGGAAGTGATCCTGTGTTTTTGTTAAGTAGGAACACGGATCTCTGTCTTCCCACAGTACAAGCACCTCCCCCACACCAGTTGGCACGCACTCCCTAGGCACACCCTGATGTTAACCCCTTACCTGTCAGTATCATTAGTACAGTGACAGTGCATATTTTTGGCACTGATCACTGAATTAGTGTCCCTGGTTCTTAAAAAGTGTCACTAATACCGCGTACACACGGTCGGATTTTCCGGCAGAAAATGTTTGATGGGAGCTCTTTGTCGGAAGTTCTGACCGTGCGTGTAGGCCCCATCGGACATTTTTATATCGGAATTTCCGACACACAAAAGATCTGGTTCTCAAATTTTCCGACAACAAAATCCGTTGTCGGAAATTCCGATCGCGTGTACACAATTTCGACGCACAAAGTTCCACGCATGCTCGGAATCAAGCAGAAGAGCCGCACTGGGCTATTGAACTTCAATTTTCTCGGCTCGTCGCACGCGTTGTACGTCACCGCGTTCTCGACGTTCGGAATTTCCGACAAGATTTGTGTGACCGTGTGTGTGCAAGACAAGTTTGAGCCTACATCCGTCGGAAAAAAATCCCACGGATTTTGTTGTCGGAATGTCCGATCGTGTGTACGCGGCATTCGCGTCCAATTCATCCGCCGCAATGTCGCCGATCGCCACCATTACTAATAAATAATCCATACATCTATCCCATAGTTGGTAGACACGATAACTTTTGCGCAAACCAATCAATATAAACTGTCCGCCGCAATATATCGCCGTCCCGCTATAAGTCGCTGATCGCTGCCATTACTAGTAAAAATAAATCTATCCTATATAGACATGAGCACAATAGGAAAATTTGTTTATTTTCGTTTAGTTTCGTTTCGTTTTCGTTGATTCGTAACGATTCGTAAATTCGTAAGTCGTCGGTGTTCGTATTCGTAACGATTCGTATTTTCGTAAGAGTTATTTTTTCGTTGATTCGTTTTTCCGTTAGTTTAATTTTCGTTTATTCGTTTATTCGAAATTCGGACGCATTTGTATTTTCGTAGATTTAGTTACATTCGTACTTTCGTTAGATTGATTTATTCGTACTTTCGTAACATTGTTTTCGTAGATTCGTAATCGGAGCATAATTCATAATTTTATGTAATGTGTATGCTATTATTACATTGTAAGAGACACGGAAAATTACGAATCGAAAAAAAAAAAAGTTACGAAGCACGTTAAGCAGCGCCATTGTAAGAGACACGGAAAATTACGAATCGAAAAAAAAAGTTACGAATGTACGAATTTTTTCGTTCAATCCATTCGAAGCACGTTAAGCAGCGCCATTGTAAGAGACACGGAAAATTACGAATCGCAAAAAAAAAAAAAAAGTTACGAATGTACAAATTTTTTCGTTCAATCCATTCGAAGCACGTTAAGCAGCGCCATTGTAAGAGACACGGAAAAGTTACGAATGTACAAATTTTTTCGTTCATTTTGATTTTCGTTGTTCCTGTTTTCGTTTTTCGGATTTTCTTCTTTCGTAGTTTCGTTGTTTCTAATTAGTTTTTTTCGGATTTTCGTTGTTTTTCGGATTCGTTCGATTCGAACATTCGTTAAAATTTTTTAGCGAATCGTTCGTTCATTCGTACGATAACGAATGAACGAATATAACGAATTTTAACGAAAAACGAAAAAAAAAAAAAACGAAACGAATTGCACATGTCTAATCCCATAGTTTGTAGACGCTATACATTTTTGCGCAAACCGATCAATATATGATTATTGGGATTTAGCAGAGTTCATATTGGTCTAAATTGATGAAGATTTTTTTTTTTCTATTTTTTTTTATTGCATGTGCTTTATAGCGCAAAAAATAAAACCCGCAGAGCAGGGGCGGACTGACAACTCATGGGGCCCCCGGGCAATAGGAGATTATGGGGCCCCCAGGCAATCAGAGATTATGGGGCCACACAGTATACAATCACACAGTATACACAGACATGTACACACAGTATACACAGACATGTACACACAGTATACACACACACACAGTATACACAGACATGTACACACAGTATACACAGACATGTTTCTATTGGCTGAGAAGGTACTGGAGAGGTGGGGCAGTTATAATCTCTGTATTTTTAGACCAAAAGGATGTCAGTAAGAGACATTTCAGAAACAGATATAAAAAAACACACAGATTTTTACATACTGTCCCTGGTTTTACTGAGGCTGGCAACCCTGATGGGGCCCCCTAGTGGCCCGGGGCCCTTGGGCAGTGCCCCGAGTGGCCGAATGGTCAGTCCGCCCCCTGCCGCAGAGGTGATCAAATACCACCAAAAGAAAGCTCTATTTGTGGGAAAAAAAGGACGTCAATTTTGTTTGGGTAAAAAACGTTGCACGACCGCGCAATTGTCAGTTAAAGTAACGCAGTGCCGTATCGCAAAAAATGGCCTGGTCATTAAGGTGGGTAAAACCTTCCAGAGGGCAAGTGGTTAAAGGTAAAGAAGAGATTTGTTTATTTATTTATATATATATATATATATATATATATATATATATATAGATACTGTATATATGTAGCCAGATTAGATTCCTTTAGATTGTAAGCTCCATGAGCAAGGCCCTCCTATTCCGTTTGATTGAACTGTATTGTAATTGTACCATCCCCCTTTTTATTGTAAAACTCTTCATGAACTGTTGACGCTCTATAAATCCTGTATAATAATAATAATAATAATAATAATAATAATAATAATAATATGGAGAAGGAGACGTTTCCCTCTTTAAAATCAGTTTACTTTCACTTCCTGCTGCTGCAGTACCCCCTTCAGTCAGCAGAGGGAGAACTATAGCCAGGAAAGTCTATGGATTCCTATGCAAAGCACTGAGGATAACGGGAATTAAAGTCCAAGAAAGCAGCCATAGAATGGGACTCATGGGCTTTTTGCACTGCAATTCCCAAGATCACCCCGAGGCAGAGGGGGTGGGATGGTGGAAAAGCTTTTACCAGACTGTTGTACAGACTGTTTCCTTATGGCCCTGTGGGAACCGATGAGAGCACATCTGCTGCATGCTGACCAGGGGCGGACTGACCCATCGGGCCCTCGGCATTGCCTGGGCCGTTAGGTGGCCCGCGAGAAGCTCCGCAACACATGCAGTCCAGCAGGGAAGTGGCTGTAATAATACCTATCACAGCGCGCTGCTCCCCACCGGCCCCTTCTTCCCTCTCGTCCACCCTAGGTTCTTGTGCATGACATCGCCTGGGACGGACGAGAAGAGAGGAGGGGCTGTGGGGAGCAGCGCGCTATGAGAGGTATTACAGGCATTAGGAGAGGCGCTGTGCACTTTTTTTTCTAATGGCGTCTGGAGGCACCATGGCTGCCATTGCGGGGGGCGGGAGCGGGCGGCATGCAGCCAGTACAGATTAGTGGAGGCCGGGCCCCAACAGGACCAAAGAAGGCCCCATGATACTCTCCCAGTCCTCCCCCCGCACAGTATCCTCCTGTGCCCTCCACCCACCCACAGTGTCCCTCTGTGACTTACTGTGTGCCCCTTGCCTTGTGATGTGCCCCTTGTTTTGCTGTGTACGCCCTGATGTACCCTACTGTGTGTCCCCTGCCCTGTGATGTGTGCCCAATGCCCTGTGATGTGCCCTGCTGTGTACCGCTAATGTGCCTTGTCCCCAGTGATGTGCCCTGGGATGTGCCCTACTATGTGTCACATGCCCTGCTGTGTACCTCCTGATGTGCTCTGCTGTGTACTGCCTGATGTGCCCTGTGAGATGCCCCGCTGTGTACCCCTTGATGTGCCTACTGTGTGCCCAATGCCCTGCTGTGTACCCCTGTGATGCACCATGCTGTGCTGAATAATGTTCCCTGCTGTGTACAGCATAATAAACCCTGCTGTGTGCCCCGTGATGTGCCCTACTGTGTGCCCCATGCCCTGTGCCCTGCTGTGTAGCCCCTGATGTGCCCTGTGATGTGCCCTACTGTGTGCCCTGTGATGTGCCCTATGCCCTGTGATGTGTTCAGTGCCCTGCTGTGTACCCCCTGATGTGCCATGAGCCCCATGATGTGCCCTCCTGTGTGCCCTACTATGTGCCCCATGCCCTGTGTTGTGCCCGGCTGTGTACCCCTTGATGTGCCCTGTGCCCCATGATGTGCCCTGTGCCCCATGATGTGCCCTGCTGTGCGCCCCATGCCCTGTGATGTGCCCTGTGCCCTGCTGTGTGCCCTAATGTGTGCCCCATGCCCTGTGTTGTGCCCGGCTGTGTACCCCTTGATGTGCCCTGCTGTGCGCCCCATGCCCTGTGATGCGCCCTGTGCCCTTCTGTGTCCCATGTGATGTGCCTTACATGGGGGCTCGATGATCTTCTATTGCTCGGGGGCCCCATGAATTGTCAGTCCGCCCCTGATGCTGACCAGACTTTTTGAGAGGCCACCCAAGGCAGTCCAGCACAGACCCCAGTGACTGTTGCCGCAGGGAGACCAGAACATTCTCTCACACTCTACTCCCCACCCGCTGAATCTCTGGAGGCATACTGGGGAGAGACTGAAGGGGGCCCCCCTTCTTATAGCAAAAGTTCACCATTGCACCACATTGACTGGTGGGACTGCCCATTGTTCACACTGCTAGCAAGGAGTTACTGGAGGCAGGACATTGATATACTGCACCTGTACTGCACCTATACTGCACCTTCACTGCATGTTTATTGTACCTATACTGCATCTTTACTGACGATACTGCATGCTGGTTTACTAAAACTGTCGTTAAGTGCGTCAACGCTTCCTTACGGGCCTCCATGACAGCCGGCAGAAGAACAACATAAAGTACTGCCCCCTTCCGTAAAACCATCCTGCAAGTCCCCTCTGTTCCTTTCTCCTATTACCTCCATTCCTACAGACAGTGCACATCCGGTCGGTCTACGTCTACCATAGTCACCATCAGGGCTGCTGTTAGAAATCACGGGGGCCCCATACAGCCTACCTGGCAGGGCCCCCACCCAATATATCAAGACCATATTTTCACTAAAAATACACTAAAATCATTATTAGTGGACACAAACATAACAGATAACCTGTGTGAATTAGCCCTTTTTTGTTTGTTTTTTACATAAAAAAATAAATAAAAAATTCTATTCACAGTGGCAGGCAGAACAGGGAGGGGAATCGGTGTCAGGGAACCAATTACAGGAACGCCCTGTGTCTCTCCCTGCAGCAGTCTGAAAGCCAGCAGGAGGGGGAGAAACTGGCTTTCAGCTGCTGCAGAGAGCCGCACAGGGCATCCTTCTGTAACTGCCCCTCTGCCAAACCGCACTAATTCCCCCTGCTGTTTGGGGCCCCCTGTGTGTCTGGGCCCCCTACAGGAGGACTGGTTGTCCCCCCCTATCAGCGGCCCTGGTCACCATCAATGCATGTTGGCAGTATAGTTCTTGTGTTAAGGTAAAGCAAACTTCATTACCGGTTACTGTTGCACTTTAGATGACCTTGCTACTTTTTATGCTGATCTGGATGCCAAATGTCATCTTACGCCTAGTCCTCATTACTAATCACCCTGCATGTAAGCGGGTTGCAAATAGCCAGTAAGGTGCTGTCTTGGACTAGAGGGAAGGAGTTAATGCTTTCCCGGTCTTTTGGTCTTTTGGTGGGTTTTTCTCTGGGTCGGACCCATTGATCCTGCATTATAAAAGAGGGACAGTGGTCGGGTACACAGAGGAAGAGAAAGAGGGAGAGAGTCTCCTGGCAAAGAGCCCCAAGAGGGGAGTTCAGGGCTCGTAGTGGGTCCCGGTGCACTTAAGGGAGAAAGATGGAGGACAGCACCCATGAGGAGCAGAAGAATGTCTCTCACTACTAGATGGATATAAAGTCATCAGAACTTAGGGTTCACCCCAAAAACACCAGCTACATGAGAATGCCTCTGGTGGACCCTGAATGTTCATGGACACAACCCTTGCAGGTTACTAGGGCAGCCTGAATTACGGTTACGTATATAGGAAGGAATTATGTCTCTGAATGTTGCACTTTGTTATGCCTTTTGGTGTTTTTTTCAAGTAAAGTTTTGAAACCTTGTTCCCGCCTGGTCTGAAGTTACTAAAGGAGGTTTAATGCAAGTAACCGGCACCATCAGTGGCGTCACTAGGGTTGGTGTCACCTGGTGCGGTAAAACATGGTGTCACCCCCCCCAGGAATGAATGGAGCCGGGATGGAATCAGGGGAATGAATGGACCCGGGATGGAATCAGGGGAATGAATGGAGCCAAGATGGAATCAGGGGAATGAATGGAGCTGGGATGGAATCAGGGGAATGAATGGAGCCAAGATGGAATCAAGGGAATGAGCGGTGCCGGGATGGAATCTGGGGAATGGATGGAGCTGGGATGGAATCGGGGGAATGGATTGAGCCGGGATGGAATCTGGGGAATGGATGGAGCTGGGATGGAATCAGGAGAATGGATGGAGCCGGGATGGAATCTGGGGAATGGATTGAGCTGGAATGGGGTGTTGGATGGAGCTGGAATGTGATCAGGGGGGTGGATTAAGCTGGAATAGGATTGAGGGGATGGATGGAGCCAGGATGGGATCAGGGAAGTGGATGGAGCCAGGATGGGATTAGGGAAATGGATGGAGCCGGGGTGGAATCTGGGGAATGAATGGAGCCGGGATGGAATCAGGGTAATAGATGGAGCTGGGATGGGGTGGTGGAAGGAGTCGGGATGTGATCGGTGGGTGGATGGAGCTGGAATAGGATCAGGGGGATGGATGGAGCCAGGATGGGATCAAGGGAATGGATAGAGCCAGGATGGGATCAGGTTGTGAATGGAGCGGGGATGGGAAGGGGGTGGTGGATGATGGAGCTGGGATGGGATCAGGGGGATGGAAGGAGCTGGGATGGGGTGGTGGATGAAGCCGGGATGGGATCGGGGGGATGGATGGAGCTGGGATGGGATCTTTGATTTTGGGGGAGGGTTAGGGGACATGTGCTAGTGGGTGCTTTGGAAGGGGAGAGGAATTGTGCCGGGGGAGCTAAACTTCAAATCTGCCTTATAGCACAAGTCATTTCTAACCCAAAACAAAGCACCCCAAACCCCCCTCCCTAAAATGACTCTCCTGGCAGCATAGATGTCCCCCTCCTCTGCAATACCTCGGCCTGGGCAGGTACTGTAGGGCGCTGTCCCTCTTCCTCCTCATCGGCTCCTCAGGAGGCTGCTATAGTCCAGTCTGCAGTGAGTACAGCCGGTGGGGAGAGAGATGATTGCTGCGTGTTGGACCGTGTCAGACTCCGGGCACCTCTGTCTCTGCCTAACTCCCTCCACTCTCCCCGCACATCGCATTCAGATGAGGAGATCTGCAAGGCAAGATCTCCAGTCTCAGCGTGGTGTCAACCTCTGGTGGGTGTCACCCGGGTGCGGACCGCACCCCCCCCCCCCCCCAGCGACGCCACTGGGCACCATCCCATGGTTACATCAGTACGAGAGTAATACGGTGTGAAGACACGAGTGGTTACCTATGTAAATGGAAGTCTAACGAGCAGCCGGTCAGTAGCGTGTACCTGCTGCAGGTGGAACAGCCTCTAGCAGCAAAAGAGACACTTCCGCCAGCGGTCTGTCCCCCAGAGCAACGGGAGCGCATTTGTGCCACAGAGGTTCCCATCCTGTACAGAGGTACGGAAGTTCAAGAGTTAGGTCCAGTCCACGTGAGGAGCCGCGCAAGGTGCAGGGCGAGGCCCACCCCGCTACTGGAGAATGGTAGGGGAAAACGCTGAACAGGTGGAGGTGGCCAAGGCTGAGCGTGTCCCTCCCAATTGCACGTTACAGAAAAGGTGTCCTATGTCACAGCGACCGGAGAGTTAACTGGAGAACAGTTATGGTGCACGGTGTACATGGTGTATGTTCAGCTTTAAAGCAGAGGCCTACCTTAAGGTTGGGTATTCCCCTATGGCATCCTCAGCCTTGCCCCAGGGCATTGATGAAAACAGCACAAGAGTAAAGGTACCCCATGGGTAAAGTAGTGTAGAGTGATCCTGTTAGAGGTGCCTAGAAAAACTCAACCCAGGCAAGGCCTTCTCATATGACCCTTGCTTGGTGCCCAACGAGGAGGGAAACATGGAGGATGTGACTTCCGCCACACTACCCTACCCTCCACCTACATGTAGGCTGAATTGTGTTATTACCTTGGTTAAGTCAAAAAAGGTTTAGAAAGGCTGAACTAGAGGTTTGGAACAGGAGAGGAATAGTGCCCCATCATTTGTTTCAGTGGATTAGTGCCCCATCATTGGTATCAGTGGGAGGAATAGTGTCCCATCATTGGTATCAGTGGGAGGAATAGTGCCCCCTCATTGGTATCAGTGGGAGGAATAGTGTCCCATCATTGGTGTCAGTGGGAGGAATAGTGTCCCATCATTGGTATCAGTGGGAGGAATAGTGTCCCATCATTGGTATCAGTGGGAGAAATAGTGCCCCATCATTGGTATCAGTGGGAGGAATAGTGTCCCATCATTGGTATCAGTGGGAGGAATAGTGCCCAATCATTGGTGTCAGTGAGAGGAATAGTGTCCCATCATTGGTGTCAGTGGGAGGAATAGTGCCCCATCATTGGTATCAGTGGGAGGAATAGTGTCCCATCATTGGTGTCAGTGGGAGGAATAGTGTCCCATCATTGGTGTCAGTGGGAGGAATAGTGCCCCATCATTGGTGTCAGTGGGAGGAATAGTGTCCCATCATTGGTGTCAGTGGAGGAATAGTGCCCCATCATTGGTGTCAGTGGGAGGAATAGTGTCCCATCATTGGTGTCAGTGGGAGGAATAGTGCCCCATCATTGGTGTCAGTGGGAGGAATAGTGTCCCATCATTGGTGTCAGTGGGAGGAATAGTGTCCCATCATTGGTATCAGTGGGAGGAATAGTGCCCAATCATTGGTATCAGTGGGAGGAATAGTGCCCAATCATTGGTATCAGTGGGAGGAATAGTGCCCCATCACTGGTGTCATTGTGAAGATTTATGCCCCATTGTTGGTGCATAAAAACAATGCCCACAGTTTGGAGACCAGTGGTTTAGAAGATAAATCAGTTCCTGGGACTATATATACCTACCAGGGGCGGACTGACAACTCGTGGGGCCCCCGGGCAATAGGAGATTATGGGGCCCCCAGGCAATCAGAGATTATAGGGCCACACAGTATACAATCACACAGTATACACAGACATGTTTCTATTGGCTGAGAAGGTACTGGAGAGGTGGGGCAGCTATAATCTCAGGATTTTTAGACCAAAAGCATGTCGGTAAGGGACATTTCAGAGACAGATATAAAAAAAACACAGATTTTTACATACTGTCCCTGGTTTTACTGAGGCTGGCAACCCTTATGGGGCCCCCTAGTGGCCAGGGGCCCTCGGGCAGTGCCCGAGTGGCCGAATGGTCAGTCCGCCCCTGATACCTACACAGTGTGTCGTCTGAAAGTTTAAAATTGAAATGATGTCCCCACTTGGGCTGTTCCTATTGGTTCTTCTTTTTCTTCTTCTTTATTGTTGATCTTTGTGCTTTGTTTGAAGTTCCCCTCTTAAAAAAGAAAAACCTCTAAGCTGCCTGACCACATCTCCACCCAACTGTCACAATCTGTATTACATTCAACAACATTGAGATCTGCCCAGAGGATATTTTTTTCTAGATGGTGATTTCCACAATGTTGGTCTAAAAATATCTGGTGAATTGTCTTTTTAGTCACTTTGCTTCTCTCAGCAGAAATATTTCCCATATTCAGTACATTGGAACTGTGTGACCACTTCCCAAAAATAGCAGAATGGAGGCTCCGTGACCATCAGGGATGTCAGCTGACTCTTCATTGAGAGTGAGATCTTTCTCCCCGGGACACGTTATGATTTCCTGTTCATTATCACCAAACAAGAAGACACATCAGCATGTTGGGTCTAATGGGTCTAATGCAGAGGTCAAGTCCTGGGGAAAAAAGTGTGGGAACTCCCACCCAAGATCCCCTCCCCCACCAAATAAAAAAAATGATACGCTCATATACACGAACGCTTCAAAAGTGGTATTTTTCATCCAATTTTCGTATTTTGTGGATGAAGCTTAACTGTTAGTACATAAAAAAACAATCCTCAATAAACATAAATACGGTAATTCTCTGAATAATCGGCATTCATACAATTGTGCTTCCATGTAATGTGATCATCATGTTCTGATCTTTATTGGGGAATGTTATTTTGTATATAGAGTGTTTATGTGGTGAGTTTACACTTTTCATTGAACAGAGTTTGGAGAACACAGTGTTAAATGGAAAGGTGATAAATGAAGTGCACATTATCTGGACAGAATGCTTGGGGAGATAGTGATGTGTTCCTGCTTAGGAGATGTATGTTAGCTTGGGGGGGGGCTGCAAACTCTGCAGGGGCTCCAACACACACTCGCTGCTATTCCAACCCTTCACATATTTCCACATAAACTTCCCTCCTGGCATTAAACTTTGCCAGGTATTGTGCTCAGCTTACCACCCCAGACTGATGTTCCTCCCTCAGCTCACCTCTCTCCCTGCATGTCCTGTGAGCAGAATAGCTGTGCTCCTCCTCTGGGTTCCCTCATCATATGGCACTGAAGATAGAGGAGGGGGGGATTCAGCGGGACACACAGAGAAAGTATGCAGGAGACTGGGGGGGGGGAGATGAGGAGACAGAAAATCAGGAGGAGCGCATCACGAGAGGTCTGACTAAATACAATCTCTTAGCAGCAGGGACCTGATCTACCTGTCAGCTAGCTGTGATTGACAGGTAGATCGAAGCGGAAGCTGTCATGGGGCCCCCTACTGGCAATTCCTGAATGGTCAGGTGTGCGGCACTTACTATTGCGAGCTGTGTCGGCAGCTGCTGGTGTAGCACCTCCCACACAGCTCACATACTTCAAAGTCTTGCGGTACACGGCTGCTAATGGGAACTAAGTTCCTGTTGTGGAAAAAGTACAGGAACTCGGTTCCCATGCGTTCCCGCAGGACTTGAGCCCTGGTCTAATGGGTCTAATGTAGCGTTCAGCAATCTGAAACAAGTAGAACCTGAGAAAACTGAAAGCAGTAGGTAGTACTATTTAGTCATTGGCTTCCTCAGTTCAAATGTGGGACAGGAACGCATTCCCATCAGTTATAGCCCGGTAGGTTACTTGGTCAACTTCATCTGATTACCATGGTGTCATGAAATTGGCTCCATTGGCTTGCCTATCAGATGCCTAGCCATTGCCTTGCAGGCTCCCATGGAGCCACCCTTATGTGCCCTCTTCAGCCTCTGATGTGTGATCAGGAGCCTTGGTATCAATGCATTAGGGATGGGGGTGGTCATGTGACCACCTGGGACGAAGGTGTGCATGTGCTGTGCCATCAGTAGGGATGGGGAATGTCAATACAGCTGACATGGAAGGGCCTGGTATGGGGGTGCAAATGGGCTCTGCCTTCGTTGGTATCTAATGAGGTATTGTGATGTGAGAAGTCATGTGACATCAGTACAGCCTTATCAGTGCCGCCTCATCAGAGCGGCCCCATCGGTGCCCATCAGTGCAGCATGTCAGTGCTGTCTTATCAGTGCAGCCTCATCAGTGCCCATCAATCAGTGCAGTCTCATTAGTGCTTATTGGTGCCCATCAATGCAGCCTATCTGTGCCCATCAGCGCAGTCTCATTAGTGCCCATCAATGCAGCCTATGTGTGCCCATTAGCGCAGTCTCTTTAGTGCTTATCGGTGCCCATCAATGCAGCCTATCTGTGCCCATTAGCGCAGTCTCATTAGTGCTTATCGTTGCCCATCAATGCAGCCTATCATCGCCCATCAATGCAGCCTATTGCTACCCATCAGTGCAGCCTCAACAGTGCCCATCAATGCAGCAGGGATTACAGGGAGTTATCAGGAGGATTGCTGGCCGGATCACACAGAGGGGGGATCTCCTGCTGTGACACAGCTTGGAGATGAAAAGCCGGCCTCTGTCAAACAAAATCCCGCCTCCTGGACAGGCATTGGACCAGTGTGCTGTCTATCCTAGGAGCCGGTCCAGGAGGCGGGACTTTTTTTTTTTTTTACAGCGGCTGGCGTTTTTCATCTTCAAGCTGTGTCACAGCAAGAGATCCACTCTGTGTGATCCGGCCGGCTCTTCTCCTGACGGTTTCCTGGCTGATCGCTTCTGGCATAAGCGATGCAAACTTTTTTACAGGGCATCAGAGCGGCCCAGGGGGCAGGGAGGCAATTGCCCCCCTGGGCCGCTCTGATGCCCTATAAAAAAGGCTGCACCGATTCTGCCAGAAGCGATCAGCCAAGAAACTGTCAGCCCAGTCCACCCCTGCTCTACACTTGCCCTCAGATAATTTCCACTCGCCAAATGCAAGCAGGCAAGTGGAAATTTTGATGGCTGTCATTGTGTTTTGTTACCGTGTTCGTAATTGATCAATCTATGTACTATTATTACTTCCATTTTTCTCCGATGTTGTAATTCACAGCCATTCAGATCTTCTCAACTTTGCAGCAGTTGGGTAACAACAAGCTACGTCCTTTCATATGTAGGAGCTCCCCTGCCCAAGAGTCCTCAAGATAAAACCATCATTTGGCATGGAAGTTCAGTGCAGAGACCTCATCAGTCCCCCTGTGAAGAAAAAAAACCCCCCAAAAACCTTTCAGGTGCTTTAACTGTCTAAATAACGTCCACCAAAAACCGACCTACCACCTTTTGGTAGAGTAGGGGAAGACTATAACCCCTGTCATATTGTCTGAGTCCATGTGCCAGATTTTCCCTCATTTCTTGTCTGATGAAACAGTTGTCAAAAATATCACTGGATATTAATATTTATAAGTAATAACACCAGAGATTATAAAACTCTGGTTGGGCCTCATCTGGAGTTTTCCATCCATTTCTGGTCACCAGTCCTCAGAAGCAGTGGCGTAGCGTGGTTTGTCAGCGCCCGGGGCAAGGCAAATAATTTGCGCCCCCTAACTTGCAGACTTTTAGCACTCCCCGAGTCCTGTCCCTTCCCTTCCTACAATAGTACTAACCAACCTGATTCCTATACTGTCCACTATACTGTCCACTACACTATCCTACCTACAGTATTTCTACACGGTCCACTATACTGTCCACTACACTATCCTACCTACAGTATTCCTACACTGTCCACTATACTGTCCACTACACTATCCTACCTACATTATTCCTATACTGTCCACTACACTATCCTACCTACAGTATTTCTACACGGTCCACTATACTGTCCACTACACTATCCTACCTACAGTATTTCTACACGGTCCACTATACTGTCCACTACACTATCCTACCTACAGTATTCCTACACTGACCACTATGCTGTCCACTACACTATCCTACCTACAGTATTCCTACACTGACCACTATGCTGTCCACTACACTATCCTACCTACAGTATTCCTACACTGTCTACTACACTATCCTACCTACAGTATTCCTACACTGACCACTATGCTGTCCACTACACTATCCTACCTACAGTATTCCTACACTGTCTACTACACTATCCTACCTACAGTATTCCTACACTGACCACTATACTGTCCACTACACTATCCTACCTACAGTATTCCTACACTGACCACTACACTATCCTACCTACAGTATTCCTACACTGACCACTATACTGTCCACTACACTACACTGTCCACTACACTATCCTACCTACAGTATTCCTACACTGTCCACTATACTGTCCACTACACTATCCTACCTACAGTATTCCTACACTGTCTACTACACTATCCTACCTACAGTATTCCTACACTGACCACTATACTGTCCACTACACTATCCTACCTACAGAATTCCTACACTGACCACTATACTGTCCACTACACTATCCTACCTACAGTATTCCTACACTGTCCACTATACTGTCCACTACACTACACTGTCCACTACACTATCCTACCTACAGTATTCCTACACTGTCCACTACACTATCCTACCTACAGTATTCCTACACTGACCACTATACTGTCCACTACACTATCCTACCTACAGTATTCCTACACTGACCACTATACTGTCCACTACACTATCCTACCTACAGAATTCCTACACGGTCCACTATACTGTCCACTACACTATCCTACCTACAGAATTCCTACACTGTCCACTATACTGTCCACTACACTATCCTACCTACACAGTATTCCTACACTGTCCACTATACTGTCCACTACACTACACTGTCCACTACACTATCCTACCTACAGTATTCCTACACTGTCCACTACACTATCCTACCTACAGTATTCCTACACTGACCACTATACTGTCCACTACACTATCCTACCTACAGAATTCCTACACTGACCACTATACTGTCCACTACACTATCCTACCTACAGTATTCCTACACTGACCACTATACTGTCCACTACACTACACTGTCCACTACACTATCCTACCTACAGTATTCCTACACTGTCCACTATACTGTCCACTACACTATCCTACCTACACAGTATTCCTACACTGTCCACTATACTGTCCACTACACTACACTGTCCACTACACTATCCTACCTACAGTATTCCTACACTGTCCACTACACTATCCTACCTACAGTATTCCTACACTGACCACTATACTGTCCACTACACTACACTGTCCACTACACTATCCTACCTACAGTATTCCTACACTGTACACTACACTGTCCACTACACTATCCTACCTACAGTATTCCTACACTGTCCACTATACTATACTGTCCACTACACTATCCTACCCACAGTATTCCTACACTGTCCACTACACTATACTGTCCACTACACTATCCTACCTACAGTATTCCTACACTGTCCACTATACTATCCTACCTACAGTATTCCTACACTGTCCACTACACTATACTGTCCACTACACTATCCTGCCTACAGTATTCCTACACTGTCCACTATACTATACTATCCTACCTACACTATCCACTATACTATACTATCCTACCTACACTGTCCACTATACTGTCCACTACACTATCCTACCTACAGTATTCCTACACTGTCCACTATACTGTCCACTACACTATCCTACCTACAGTATTCCTATACTGACCTCTACACTCCATGACTAGCTGCTCTTCTACTCTCTCTCTCTGGCTGCTCCCTCTCCCCAGACCGTGTCCACCCCCCCCCCCCCTCCAGCAACACGACTCTCATGATCACGAGGCAACAGCGGCGGCTCACAATCTCAATTTCTTGTGTCCCCCACGCTCCGCCATGTTCAGACTCCGGCGCCCTGTGATTGGGCGTATGGGGTCATGTGCGGCGGGGCTGGCCTGGCCTGTTTAACGATCGCGCCTGCTCCTGGAGTCCCGCCTCTGCATATGACCCCATTCGCCCAATCACAGGGTGCCGGAAACTGAACATGTGCAGAGGCGGGACTCCAGGATCTACCGCGATCGTGGACAGGCCAGCCTCGCCGCCGCACATGATCCCATACGCCCAATCACAGGGCGCCAGAGACTGAACATGGCAGCCAGAGCGTGGGGACACAGGAAAGTACGCTACGCCACTGCTCAGAAGGGATGTGCTGGAGAGAGTCCAAAGAAGGGCAACAAAACTAATAATAATTGAGGACCTCAATTGCGAGGAAATGCTGCAAACACTAAATTTATTCTCGCTGAAGATGAGATGCTTGAGAGAAGACATGATAGCGTTCTACAAATATCTCAATGGGGATCCCAGCATAGGAATTTAACTATTCAGTCCTAGGGAGTGTATAAGGACACGGGGGGCGCACATTAAGACTGGAGGAGAAGCGGTTTAACCTTAACCACCTGATTACTTTGCACTTAAACCCCCCTCCTGCCCAGACCAATTTTCAGCTTTCGGCGCTGACGCACTTTTAATGACAATTGCGCGGTCATACAACACTGTACCCAAATAAAATTTTTACCATTTTTTTTCCCACAAATAGAGCTTTTCTTTTGGTGGTGTTTAATCACAGCTGGGATTTTTATTTTTTGCTAAACAAACAAAAAAAGATGGAAAATTAAAAAAAAAATCATGTTTAATAGTTTGTTATAAAATTTTGCAAACAGGTAATTTTTCTGCTTCATTGATATGCACTGATGAGGCGGCACAGGTGGGCACTGATAGGCTGCACTGGTGGGCACTGATAGGCTGCACTGCTGGGGACAGATAAGTCGGTACTGATGGGGACAGCAAAGATGGCACTGATGGGCACGGATGGGTGGCACGGATGGGTGGCACGGATGGGTGGCACCGATGGGCACTGATGGATGACACTGATGGGCACTGATGGGTGGCACTGATGGGTGGCACTGATGGGCACTGATAGGTGGCACTGATGGGCACTGATAGGTGACACAGATGAGCACTGGCAGGTGACACTGATGTGCAGCACTGGCACTGTGGGCACTGAGAGATGGCACTGTGGGCACTGAGAGATGGCAGTGTGGGCACTGGTATGCGGTACTTTAATGGGGCAAAGGTGGGCACAATTGATTGGGCACATTGCAGTGAGAGGGACTGATATCCCTCTCACTGCCGCCGGTGATCGGCTTTTTTTTGTTTTCTCCTTGCGCTGTGAGCGCGAGGAGGAAAAAAAGCCGATTACCGGCTCTGTTATTACATGATCAGCTGTCATTGGCTGACAGCTGATCACGTGGTAAGGGGTCGGGATCGACCCCTTACTCGGATCTGTGATCCAGCGAGTCTCACAGACTCGCTGATCACAGAGCGCGCCGCGCGCACCCTTCAGGGGGCGCGCAGGCAGCTCGCGGCTGGGAGGACGTCAATAGACATAGTCCCGACACAATAGATCCGCGCTGTAGCCGTCATTTGGCTATAGCGCGGGTCTAAGGTAGTTAAACTGTGTAGGGGGTTCTTCACTGTTAGGGCTATAGGGATGTGGAACTCTCTCCCACAATTGGTGGTGACTTAGGGGAGTATGGATATTTTTAAAAAGACTCTTATGCCTCTTACACACGATCGGACTTTCCGACAACAAAACCGTGGCTCCAACTTGTCTTGCATACACAAGGTCACACAAATGTTGGCCAACAATTACGAGCGTGGGAGCGCGGTGACGTACAAGACGTACGACGAGCCGAGAAAAAGGAAGTTCAATAGCCAGTGCGGCTCCTTCTGCTTGATTCCGAGCATGCGTGAACTTTTGTGCATCGGAATTGTGTAACAAAGTTTTGTTGGCGGAAAATTTGAGAACCTGCTATCAAACATTTGTTGGTGGAAAGTGTTGGATGGAGCGTACACACGGTCGGACTTTCAGCCAACAAGCTCACGTCCAACATTTGTTGTCGGAAAATCCGATCGTGTGTACGGGGCATTAGACCCCATACACACTATTAGATTTTCTGCAGATTTTTGTCTTCAGATTTACCAAAACCATATAATATGTGGTCAAACCTTAATGCCGCGTACACACGGTCGGAATTCTCGTCGGAAAAAGCCCTGATGGTTTTCCCGTCGGAATTCCGACGGAATTTCGCTCAAACTGTGTTGCCTACACACGGTCACACCAAATTCCGACGGTCATTAACACCACGCCTTAAAAAACGTTCGACGGCACTATAAAAGGGAAGTTTAATGCTTCTGAGCATGCGTCGGAATTTTGCGTGTCGGAATTGCATACACACGGTCGGAAAATCCGATAGAAAGGTTTTCCGTCGGAAAAAATTAAGAACAGGTTCTCAATCCAAAGTCCGCCGGAAATTCCGACAGAAAAAGACCGATGGGCGTACACATGGTCGGAAAATCCGATGACTGTTTCCATCGGAAATTCCGACCGTGTGTACGCGGCATAAGAGTTTCAATTTGTATGCAATCTGGCAGGCCCATACACTACATGGTTTTGGTGAAACTGAAGGAAAAAAAATCTACAGAAAATTGTATAGTGTGTATCCAGCTTTAGACGTACATCTAAAAGGACGCAACATACAGGGATGTGGGAAATCATTATAGACACTGATATACAGACACCTTCACAGGTTGAACTGGATGGACTATTGTCTTTTTTCAGCCTTACCGACTATGTAACTATGTAAGATTGTTTTTTTATTTTTATTTATTTTTTTTTTTTAATCAAAAAAGTTTTTATTGAACATATACAATAGTACAAGCTGAAGATTTTTTTCAAAATTAACGGTTACACAGTCAAGTTAATATTGCATAAGTTACATATCCAAACATATCAAAGGAGAAATGAAAGTTATAGAGCAAGTCTCAAGGAAAAACTGTATTGAAAGCGCCAAATCCCTCTTGAATAAGAATGTAAAGAAGAGAATTTTTGGGACTTTTCAAGCGCACACATATACAAAAAGTGAAATATATATATAGAAAAATATAAATTTTTTATTTAACTACTTCCCACCCGGCCACTGCACATACACGTCCGGGTGGGAACCGTCTACTCCTGATAGGACGTTCCTGAACGTCCTTCAGAAGTAGGGGGATCGCGTGCGCGTGCCCGCGCAGCGGCGCAATCCCGATGCGCTCGTGTCACCCGGACACGGCGCATCTCGGATCGGCAGGAGGGCTCTGTGATTGGCCCTCCTGATCACATGATGGCCGTGTCCAATCACAGCCGTCATGTGATGTAAACAAACAGCCGGTTGCGAGGCAATCGGCTCTCCTCTCACGGAAGTCGTCGCTGAGGAGAGGAGAGCTGATCGCTGCATCCGGCTGGTGATCAGTGAGTATTAGCTGTTTTTTTACAGCTTTTTACTCACTGATCACCAGTCTAGTGTAAACACACATGTCCCCACACATGTCCCCAAAACACACATGTCCCCAAATAATAAAAACACATGTCCCCCACATATGTCCCAGTAAAATCACATGTGCCAATGATTATCTGCACACATATGTCCGTGATCACCTGCGCACATCTGTACATGATCATTTGCGTACATCTGTCCGTGATCACGCGAACCAATTATTATACACTTAACGGAATTTTTTTACTAAAGACATGTAGCAGAATACATTTTGGCTTAAATTTATGACAAAATTTGATTTTATTGGATTTCTTTTAAAAAAGAAAAGAGGAAAAAATTGTTTTTCTTTTTAAATTTCCGCTATATCGTAAAAAATTTAAAACGGAGTCGTGAATAAATACCACCAAACTAAAGCTCTATTTGTGCAAACAAAATGATAAAAAATTCATTTGGGTACAGCATTGCATGACCGCGCAATTGTCATTGAAAGTGCGAGAGAGCGCTGAAAGCTGAAAATTGGTCTGGGAAGGAAGGGGGCGAACGTGCCCGGTATTGTAGTGGTTAAATATAAAATCCATAATTGAATGAGAAATGATCAGTAACAGATACCACTATAAGTGTAAATTGTTATCTCTACGTGTTTCGTCTGTTAAGGCTTCCTCAGGAGATTCTTTTGCAATGAACACCTTGGATGTGGACTGGTCACTATAATGAAGAAAATATATATGAAAAAACAAACAATTATACAAAATAAGTACATACAAAGAAACAATGTTGCAAACAAAATTTAACATAGAACTGTGTGTTAACAGGCAGAATTCGTGCTCTGATCTGGTACCAACCTTGAAAAATCATCCAAAACTGTGGAAAAGCAGAGCAGGACCATCTGAAGGCATCATAGAGAGGGATAGCAAAGTTTAGGGAAATCTGATAATCCATCTGAATTAGAAGGTATATAAAGTCACAAACTTTTGAATAACATCAAAAGGTATTAATAAAGAACCCCAACTAATGAAAAAGCCTACCTTAACCACTTGCTTACTGGGCACTTAAACCCCCTTCCTAACCAGACCAATTTTCAGCTTTCGGTGCTCTCACACTTTGAATGACAATTACTCAGTCATGCAACATGAATTTTGTGTCCTTTTTTTCCCACAAATAGAGTTTTCTTTTGGTGGTATTTGATCACCGCTGGGTTTTTTTTATTTTTTGCGCTAAAAAAGAAAAAAAGACCAAAAATGTTTTCTTTGTTTCTGTGATAAAATTTAGCAAATTATTAAAGAGGAAGTAAAGCCTCCTCACAAAAAAAAAAAAAAAAAAACGGAACCTGCAAGGCAAAGGCACAATGAGCCAGTATGCATAGCATACTAGCTCATTATGAATAACTTACCTGAGAACGAAGCCCCCGGAGCGGTCCTCATCCACGACCTTCTCCGGCGCCATCAATACCGGAGTGACTTCCGGGTCTCGCCGCTCCAGCGCTGTGATTTGCTGGAGCGGCGATGACGTCACTCCCGCGCATGCGCACGAAAGCGGCATGTCGCCGTGAACTCGGCATGCACAGAGCGCCTGCGCGCCGATGTCTACGGCGCATGCGCCATAGACAGCGATGCCTCTTTTTTTCTTAATACCTCCTAAACCATGTAGGTTTAGGAGATATTTATTGGACCTACAGGTGAGCCTTAATCTAGGCTTACCTGTAGGTCCAAGTGGTCTGTGAGGGTTTATTTTTCTTCAATTTTTCTTCATAAATTTTGGCCACAATTTATACTGCTACATATCTTTGGTAAAAATAACCCAAATTAGTGGATATTATTTGGTCTTTGTAAAAGTTACAGACTCTACAAGCTGTGGTGCGAATTATACAAAATTGATCACATCTGATGTACTGACGTCCGATCTCATTTCCTGTGACCCGAACAAGCCAGGAAAGTACAAATACCCCCCAAATGACCCCTTTTTTGAAAGTAGACATTCCAAGGTATTTAGAAAGAGGCATGGTGAGCTTTTTGATGTTGTAAAATTTAAGGTCTGTGCCGGGTTGGGGATTTCAGCAGGGGGGGCGGGGGATGGGGGGAGTTGTACAATTAGGGGAATGGCGGGGGTAAAGATTTGTGCTGTGTTGGGGATTTCTGCAAGGTGGGGGAACGGGGGGAGTTGTACTATGAGGGGAATGGTGGGGGTAAAGATTTGTGCTGGGTTGGGGATTTCAGAAAGGGGGGGGGGGGTGGGGGGAGTTGTACTATGAGGGGAATGGGGCGGGGGTAAAGATTTGTGCTGGGTTGGGGATTTCCGCAGGGGGACGGGACGGGGGGAGTTGTACTATAAAGGGAATGGCGGGGGTAAAGATTTGTGCTGGGTTAGGGATTTCTTCAAGGTGGGGGAACGGGGGGAGTTGTACTATGAGGGGAATGGCGGGGGTAAAGATTTGTGCTGGTTTGGGGATTTCAGCAGGGGGGGGCGGGGGAGTTGTACTATTAGGGGAATGGCGGGGGTAAAGATTTGTGCTGGGTTGGGGATTTCAGCAAGGGGGGGGCGGGGGGGCTTGTACTATGAGGGGAATGGCGGGGGTAAAGATTTGTGCTGGTTTGGGGATTTCTGCAAGGTGGGGGGACGGGGGAGTTGTACTATTAGGGGAATGGTGGGGGTAAAGATTTGTGCTGGGTTGGGGATTTCAGCAAGGGGGGGGGGGGGAGTTGGGGCGGGGGGGTTGTACTATGAGGGGAATGGCGGGGGTAAAGATTTGTGCTGGGTTGGGGATTTCCGCAGGGGGGGGGGCGGGGGGAGTTGTACTATAAAGGGAATGGCGGGGTAAAGATTTGTGCTGGGTTGGGGATTTCAGCAAGGGGGGGCTTGTACTATGAGGGGAATGGTGGGGGTAAAGATTTGTGCTGGGTTGGGGATTTCAGCGGGGGGGGGGACGGGGGGGGTTGTACTATGAGGGGAATGGCGGGGGTAAAGATTTGTGCTGGGTTGGGGATTTCAGCGGGGGGGACGGGGGGGGTTGTACTCTGAGGGGAATGGTGGGGGTAAAGATTTGTGCTGGGTTGGGGATTTCAGCAGGGGGGGGGCGGGGGACGGGGGAGTTGTACTATGAGGGGAATGGTGGGGGTAAAGATCTGTGCTGGGTTGGGGATTTCAGCAGGGGGGGGGGGGGGTTCCTGGAAGAAGGGGAGGTTTTTTTGGGGGGGGGAGAATTTTGGCTTGCAGAGGGAATATATGCTTGGGGGTAAGAGTGCAGATTAGTGCTCAATTTTTTTGGGGAGGGGGAAGGGGATTGTTGCTGACAATGCTCATAAATTTTGGGACAGAGGGGGTGCCATGAGCACTGGATGACCTTGCCCCGGCACTGTATATCTCATCTTCACTAGAAGTGAGACGAGACGTTTTCTTTTTTGTTAACTTAACAAAATTGTGCAACTTCCCTTCTGTAGAATTTGTCACATAAGTGTTTATTCTTTCTATTTGCTTTATTCGCAACGGCTGATTGGCTGATTTGCGTTGTCGGAGCCAAGGTGCGAGTCCTTCCAGGGACGCTGTCTGCATGGAGTTTGTACGTTCTGTTTGGGTTCACTCTGCTTTCCTTCCACCATTCAAAACATGAGAGTAATGTGAAAAATAAATACAATTGTTACATGACATTTTGATCCTCTGGTTTCAGTTCCTTCTAAGGCTCGTATTGACTCATAAGGTTTATTTATAAAGAGAAAAAAAAAATCTGCTGTGTAAACATCTCAAGAATTCGCACAGCCGTCACAAATAATCTTTGTGATTTGCCTGTCGATTTCAGCTCCATCTAGTGTCCATAATGCGGTATTTTCCTGAAAAATCTCTATTAGGAAAATACCAAAGTATGGTCACTAGATGGAGCTGATGATCATAGCAAATAAACCTGTTAGGCAAATTTACTAAGGATTTGTTGTGAAGGCTGTGCAAATATTGAGCACAGCGAATTGTATATAAATAGATTTCTTAGACTTATTTACATAATTATTATATTTACATATTTACTTATTCATATAATTTATATTTATTATTATGTTTATGTATTTATTTTATATATATATATATATATATATATATATATATATTCATAATAAATACATAAACATAATAATAAATATAAATTATATGAATAAGTAAATATATATATATATATATATATATATATATATATATATATATAGTAAATAAATATATATATAATATATATTTTTTTATTATTTACTATATATATATTTACTTATTTACATAATGTATATTTATTATTATGTTCATGTATTTATTATATATATATATATACATATATAATACATAAACATAATAATACATATAAAGTATGTAAATAAGTAAATATATATATATATATATAAACATATAATATAAATATATATATATATATATATTATATATATATATATATATATATAGTAAATAAATATATATATAAATATATAAATATATATGTAAATAAGTAAATATATATATATATATATATATATATATATATATATATATATATATATATAGTAAATATATATATATATATATATATATATATATATATATATATATATATATATATATATATATATATTATATATAATATATGTATATATATATATATATATATATATATATATATATATATATATATACAATAGATAGATAGATAGATACAGTAGAACCTTGATTAACGAGTAACGCGGTTAACAAGCATTTTGAAAGACGAGCAGCTTTTTATTTATTTTTTAAATCCTGACTCGGTTTGCGAGTGTTGTCTCGCAAAACGAGCAGAATTCGCGCTAATGTGGTGTGCAGTAACGCATTTGGCCAGAGGTGCGGGGGGCGCCGGTGACACTCAGAACTATTTCGGAGCCGTTCAGAAAAACTCAGAAACACTCGGAAATACTCAGTTGCTGAGTGTTTCCGAGCCTTTCCAAGGGTTTCCGAGTTCAGCCGAGCGGTCCCGGAGTATTTCTGAGGCTTTCCGGCACCCCCCCACCTCTGGCCACATGCGGTTTTGCATGCAATAGAAGTCAATGCGGAACAAATTCTCTTAGTTTCCATTGACTTCTATGGGGAAAGTCGCTTTGATATGCGAGTCCTTTGGATTACAAGCATTCTCCTGGAAAGGATTATGCTTGTAATCCAAGGTTCCACTGTAGATAGATAGATAGATAGATAGATATTGTATGTAGCACCCTCTAGTGTGCAACAAGTGTAGGTAAATGTATTTTGTTGACTCGTGGTAGTTCTGTGAGTCTGTAATTGGGTTGGGTTACACTAGATCACACTGGAGAGCGCTAAAGTGCAAGGTCTCTGGTACCTCCCCCTAATCCGAGAAGCTTGGAGAAGCTTCTGGAAGTTAGTGGGCAGAGGCCAGGAGGTCCTGATCTGCATACTTGAGGAAATCTAGCCAATCCCCAGGCAGAAGACCCTGGCAGTGAGGCTAGATCCGCCCTTAAATATGGTGCAGCCTGGCCAGCAGGGGAGTCGTGGAAGTTGGAGGGAGAAAACTGTGCTGTGTGGCCTGGGAGGGGACCCTGGGTTGAGGGGGATTTGCCTCCAGGCAGGAAGCTGAAAGAGGAAGCTCTATTGTGTAGTGTAGGAGGGGCTCCTGGGTTAAGGGGGGGCTCTGCCTCCAGGCTGGTAGCTGAGAAATGAAAAAAATACTGAGGGATCTCCTCAAACCCATGGTCTCGGTTGGGAGACACCCTGGCTTGAGGAGAAGTATCTGTACAGTAGGAGGCCTGAACAGTCGCCTAGATAGATTGATAGATAGAGATAGATATTGTATGTAGCACCCTCTAGTGTGCAACAAGTGTAGGTAAATGCATTTTGTTGACTCGTGGTAGTTCTGTGAGTCTGTAATTGGGTTGGGTACCTCCCCCTAATCCGAGAAGCTTGGAGAAGTTTCTGGAAGTTAGTGGGCAGAGGCCAGGAGGTCCTCATCTGCATACTTGAGGAAATCTAGCCAATCCCCAGGCAGAAGGCCCTGGCAGTGAGGCTGGATCCGCCCTTAAATATGGTGTAGCCTGGCCAGCAGGGGAGTCGGGTGGAGTGAGAAAACTGTGCTGTGTGGCCTGGGAGGGGCTCCTGGGTTGAGGGGGGGCTCTGCCTCCAGGCTGGTAGCTGAGAAAGGAAAAAATACAGAGGGATCTCCTCTATCCCATGGTCTTGGTTGGGAGACACCCCGGCTTGAGGAGAAGGACCTGTACAGTAGGAGGCCTGAACAGTCACCTCTTCTGGGCAGCAGGATTTCCAGGGACAGTATAAGTACTCCTATATTTCCGCCGCGTACACACGATCGAATTTTCCGACGGTAAATGTTGGATGTGAGCTTGTTGGCTGAAAGTCCGACCGTGTGTACGCTCTATCGAACATTTGTTGTCAGACATTTTCCGCCAACAAATGTTGGCTAGCAGGTTCTCAAATTTTCCGCCAACAAAACGTTGTTGTCGGACTTTCCGATCGTGTGTACACAAGTCCGTCGCACAAAAGTCCATGCATGCTCGGAATCAAGTACGTGCCGGAAAAACTAGCGTTCGTAATGGAGATATCACGTACGTCTTTGTACGTCGCTACGTTCGTAATTGTTGGCCAACATTTGTGTGACCGTGTGTATGCAAGACAAGTTGGAGCCAATATCCTTCGAAACAAAAATGCACGGTTTTGTTGTCAGAAAGTCCGATCGTGTGTACGGGGCATTACTCTATCCAAAATTTAAAAAATAAAAATAAAATAAAGTTTTGCATACAGTTCTACTTTAATTCCTTTTTTAACCACTTCCCTACCCGCGTATTGTCATATGACGCCCACAAGGTGGATCTCCCATCCTGGGTGGGCGTCATATGACGTCCTCCCATTCCCGGCCGCCTGGGGGGAGCGCACGCGCCGACGGCGGTGTCGCTCAGGACCCGGTGCGAGTGCCTGGCGGCCGCGATGTCCGCCGGGCACCCGCGATTGCCCGTTAAAACAACGGGACCGTGCAGGACCGTGGAGCTGTGTGTGTAATGATGGGGTGTAAACACACAGCTCCACGTCCTGTCAGCGGAGAGGAGACCGATCATGTGATCCCAGTACGGAGGAACACATGATCGGTCTCCTCCCCTTGTGAGTCCCCTCCCCCACAGTTAGAATCACTCCTATAGGGAACACATTAACCCCTGCAGCGCCCCCTAGTGTTAACCCCTTCCCTGCCAGTCACATTTACACAGTAATCAATGCAATTTAATAGCAACGATCGCTGTGTAAATGTGAATGGTTCCAAAAATGTGTCAAAAGTGTCCGAAGTGTCCGCCGCAATGTCGCAGTCACGAAAAAAAAAATCGCAGATTGCCGCCATTACTAGTAAAAAAAAAAAAAATGCAATAAATCTATCCACTATTTTGTAGACGCTATAACTTTTGCGCAAACCGATCAATATACGCTTATTGCGATTTTTTTTACCAAAAATATGTAGAAGAATACGTATCGGCCTAAACTGAGGAAAAAAATAGTTTTTTTCTTTAAAAATTGTATAAATATAATATTTATTATAGCAAAAAGTAAAAAATATTGTGTTTTTTTTTCAAAATTGTCGCTCTTCTTTTGTTTATAGCGCAAAAAATAAAAACCGCAGGGGCGATCAAATACCACCGAAAGACAGCTCTATTTGTGGGAAAAAAAGGACGCCAATTTTGTTTGGGTGCCACGTCGCACGACCGCGCAATTGTTAGTTAAAGCGACGCAGTGCCGAATCGCAAAAAAGTGCTCTGGTAAGGAAGGGGGTAAAATGGCCCGGGGCTGAAGTGGTTAATATAACATTTCTGGCTGCGGCCATCTTGCGTAAGGGCAGATGATTTATGTAGCATTCACTTCCTGGAATGCATCTGCCCATAGTTCAGGCATGCAGGCCGGAGGGTGCGCTTAGCTAAGAAATCCCCCTCTTCCAATCCTGACGACTCCTGGGATGTATGACATCATTGTGGCCTAGGCCAGAAACCAGGAAGTAACTGGAGAAATGTAACAAAAAAAGAAAAGGTTTGAGACAAGTAAAGAGAACCCGCCTTCCTATCTACAGTATTTACTAATGATAGCAGAGGAAGGATTACAAATAGTCAATGATGACTGAGAGAGTTTAGTTCTGCTTTAGTGTGGCCACATTATTAACCACTTGACCTCGGGAAGGTTTCCCCCCCCCGACCCAGATTTTGTCTTGCTGAACCGCTGTCCACCTGACCTTACAAAGAACCAATCGAAACCAGCAATATACAGTGCCTTGCAAAAGTATTCACCCCCCCCTGGCATTTTCCGTGTTTTGTTGCCTCACAACCTGGAAGTAACATGGATTGTTTGAGGATTTGCATCATTTGCACAACTTTGAAGATGTTTTTTTTTTTTTTTTTTTATTGTGAAGCAAACAACAAATAGGACAAAATAACAGAAAAAGTCGATGTGCAAAACTATTCACCCCCCTAAAGTCAATACTTTGTAGAGACACCTTTTGCGGCCATCACAGCTCCGAGTCTCTTTGGATAAGTCTCTATGAGTCTTGCCACATCTCACCACTGGGATTTCTGCCCATTCCTCCTCCTTGCAGAACGTCTCCAGATCCTTCATGTTGGATGGTTTTGCGCTTGTGAACATCAATCTTTAAGTCTGACCACAGATTTTCTATTGGATTGAGGTCTGGGCTTTGACTAGGCCATTCCAACACATTTCCATGTTCCCCCTTAAACCACTCAAGTGTTGCTTTAGCAGTGTGTTTGGGGTCATTGTCCTGCTGGAAGGTGAACCTCCGTCCTAGCCTCAAATCACCAGTGTTGGTCATCTTACTTTAAAAAAGTAATTAGTTAAGTTACAAATGACTTCTCCCAAAAAGTAATTGCGTTAGTAACTCAGTTACTACATTGGAAAAGTAATTAGTTACGCAGCAAAGTAACTGACTTTTTTTAAAAATATTCTATCCGTGTAACTAAGGGGCGGGTCTAGTATTACTGTAACCAAGGGGCGCATTTATTATTATTGTTATATATCGTGTAACCACAAGGGGCTGCTCTATTATTACTCTAACCAAGGGGCAGTTCTGTTATAGCGTGTAAGCAAGGGGCGGGGTCTATTATTATTATATCGTGTAAGGGGCGGGTCTGTTATTATTATATGGTGTAAGGGGCGGGTCTATTATTATTATATCGTGTAAGGGGGGGGGGGGTCTATTATTATTATATCGTGTAAGGGGCGGGTCTATTATTATTATATTGTGTAAGGGGCGGGTCTATTATTATTATATCATGTAAGGGGCGGGTCTATTATTATTAGATCGTGTAAAGGGGCGGATGGCTACAGAAGAGGGGTGAATGTTAAATTAATGGGCAGAGCTCGATATATAACAATAATAATAAATGTGCCCCTTGGTTACAGTAATACTAGACCCGCCCCTTAGTTACACTATAGACGCCCCTTGCAGAGTAACACGAGCATCAGGAGCGTGCGGCATCGCCTCGTACAATTACATGTTAACTGCACACTTCACTCAGAGCTGTTTAGGTTCGGCAATTTTCGGAAGCTCCGTAGTCCTTCGTACTGCGCAAGCCCTGCGCCTGCGCAGTACAGGGGGGTCCTTATCCGGCGGGGGAACTTTTTCGGCAGGACACCGGAATTACACTACTGCCATCTAGTGGCGGTAGATGTAATTGGGGTAACTAAGCCAAAGTAATGGGAACTGAGTTACCATGAGGGGAAAAGTAATCAGTTAGATACTCGTTACCCTCTAAAGTAACTGCGTTACGTAACTCAGTTTATTTTAACTCAGTTACTTACATCACTGCAAATCACACACAGAGTGCTACAGGTTTTGCTCATGAATATCCCTGTATTTAGCACCATCCATCTTTCCCTCAACTCTGAGCTCAGGTTCTGAGCTTTCACCGGACGCATCTGCATACCCATAGGGCATCCAAGTGGGGTAAGAGACTGTCTATTATCATGTATTCCTTTTTCCCCATACTAAGGTCCGAACAATTTGCTGCTGAATGTTGATGCAGCTAATTGAACTATATATACATGGTTACCAATTTTACATTTTCTCTTGCAGATGTAAACATTGTATTTCCTGATGAAGCTATCTTTATAGCGAAACTAGTTGAAATACCCCACGTATACATTTGTTTTTACGACTGGAAAGTTGTTTTGTATAAATAAAAATCTTGTACTATTTTATTATATACTGGTTGATTAAAGTGGAAGTAAACCCCCCTATCGTTTTCAGCCAAGGAAGCTGCCATCTTTGCCTCTGTTTAATCTTCAACTGCCACAGTGCTGCACATGTGATCCGTTATGACACCAGCCATTGGATGGTTTGACTGTTTGGTTGAGAGCACAGCCAATGTGCAGTTAGCATTCACGGCATGCCTTTTTTTTTTTAGATTGTTAAATCGATGGGTTTACTTCCGCTTTAATTATTTGTGCTATTGTGTCATACTGTACCGTGATAGTCCGACAGCTCCCCCCTCTAGAGGGTCCTGGTTTGGGGACCAGGTCCCCCTAACAAACTTGTCTTCATGGCAGTGTTTGGTTAGTGGTGCCTCTTGCTTTGGTGTTGCCGCCTCTGGGGCCTTTCACAAAGGTGTGTCTATGTAATGACCAGTGATATAAGTAACTGAGTTAAAATAAACTGAGTTGCGTAACGCAGTTACTTTAGAGGGTAACGAGTATCTAACTGATTACTTTTCCCCTCATGGTAACTCAGTTCCCATTACTTTGGCTTATTTACCCCAATTACATCTACCGCCACTAGATGGCAGTAGTGTAATTCCGGTGTCCTGCCGAAAAAGTTCCCCTGCCGGATAAGGACCCCCTGTACTGTGCAGGCGCAGGGCTTGAGCAGTACGAAGGACTACGGAGCTTCCGAAAATTGCCGAACCTAAACAGCTCCGAGTGAACTCTACACCGCGCAGGCGCAGTTAACATGTAATTGTACGAGGCGATGCCGCACGCTCCCGATGCTCGTGCTACTCTGCAAGGGGCGTCTATCGTGTAACTAAGGGGCGGGTCTAGTATTACTGTAACCAAGGGGCGCATTTATTATTATTGTTATATATCGAGCTCTGCCCATTAATTTAACATTCGCCCTCTTCTGTAGCCATCCGCCCCTTACACGATATAATAATAATAATAGACCCGCCCCTTACACGATATAATAATAATAGACCCGCCCCTTACACGATATAATAATAATAGACCCACCCCTTACACGATATAATAATAATAGACCCGCCCCTTACACGATATAATAATAATAGACCCGCCCCCTTACACGATATAATAATAATAGACCCGCCCCTTACACGCTATAATAATAATAGACCCGCCCCTTACACGCTATAATAATAGACCCGCCCCTTACACGATATAATAATAATAGACCCGCCCCCTTACACGATATAATAATAATAGACCCGCCCCTTACACGCTATAATAATAGACCCGCCCCTTACACGATATAATAATAATAGACCCGCCCCTTGCTTACACGCTATAACAGATCTGCCCCTTGGTTAGAGTAATAATAGAGCAGCCCCTTGGTTACACGATATATAACAATAATAATAAATGCGCCCCTTGGTTACAGTAATACTAGACCCGCCCTTAGTTACACGTATAGAATATTTAAAAAAAAAAGTCAGTTACTTTGCTGAGTAACTAATTACTTCTCCAATGTAGTAACTGAGTTACTAACGCAATTACTTTTTGGGAGAAGTAATTTGTAACTTAAATAATTACTTTTTTAAAGTAAGATGACCAACACTGGTAATGACAGGTCATGTGACACTTAGATTGCACACAGGTGGGCATCATTTCACTAATCATGTGACTTCTGGAGGTAATTGGTGGCACCAGAGCTTTTTATGGGCTTCATAACAAAGGGGGGTGAATACATACGCACATGACAATTATCAGTTTTTTATTTCTGAAAAATAGTTTTATGTAAATATTTTTCTAATTTTACTTCACCAACTTAGACTATTGTGTTCTGATCCATCACATCTAATTCAGATTAAAAAAACATTAAATTAAAGACTGTAATGTAACAAAATAGTTAAAAAGCCGAGGGGGGTGAATACTTTTGCAAGGCAACTGTAGATCATTACAGCTTCTAAACAGATTATCGCGAGGGCCTGGAAATCCTCATCTCTCGGCTCGGAAGAGACAAAAAAGTAGGGTCACCCGAGCTATGATCCACGGTAAGATCGAGGCGACCATCCTAGATAAGATCCCACGACACCTGAAAATATGGCAACCATGGGTGGATCATTTCCTCCCTCCGCGCTTCGATCCCGAGCTCCCGGAACCTCAAGGTTGGGAGACCAGTCTCTTACTTTGGTTAATCCCTTACCCTGACACGGAACAGACGGCCTCTCCCTCCTCCCTTGTCACCTCACCCCTCTTTGCTGCTTCTCTTACACTCCTCCTTCTCTTTTTCTTTCTTCTCATCTTTTCCTGTAGATTAGACATGTGCACAACAAAAACATTTTTTATTTTCGTTTCGTTTTTTTTCGTTTCCGTTGATTCGTAACGATTCGTAATTTCGTAAGTCGTCGGTGTTCGTATTCGTAACGATTCGTATTTTCGTAAGAGTTATTTTTTCGTTGATTCGTTTTTCCATTAGTTTAATTTTAGTTTATTCGAAATTCGGACGCATTCGTATTTTCGTAGATTTAGTTACATTCGTACTTTCGTTAGATTGATTTATTCGTACTTTCGTAACATTGTTTTCGTAGATTCGTAATCGGAGCATAATTCATAATTTTATGTAATGTGTATGCTATTATTACATTTTAAGAGACACGGAAAATTACGAATCGAAAAAAAAAGTTACGAATGTACGAATTTTTTCGTTCAATCCATTCGAAGCATGTTAAGCAGCGCCATTGTAAGAGACACGGAAAATTACGAATCGAAAAAAAAAAAAAAAAAAGTTACGAATGTACAAATTTTTTCGTTCAATCCATTCGAGGCACGTTAAGCAGCGCCATTGTAAGAGACATGGAAAATTACGAATCGAAAAAAAAAAAAAAAAAGTTACGAATGTACGAATTTTTTCGTTCAATCCATTCGAGGCACGTTAAGCAGCTGCATTGTAAGAGACACGGAAAATTACGAATCAAAAAAAAAAGTTACGAATGTACGAATTTTTTCGTTCAATCCATTCGAAGCACGTTAAGCAGCGCCATTGTAAGAGACACGGAAAATTACGAATCGAAAAAAAAAAAAAAAAAAAAAAGTTACGAATGTACGAATTTTTCCGTTCAATCCATTCGAGGCACGTTAAGCAGCGCCATTGTAAGAGACACGGAAAATTACGAATCGAAAAAAAACCGTTACGAATGTATGAATTTTTTCGTTCAATCCATTCGAAGCACGTTTAGCAGCGCCATTGTAAGAGACATGGAAAATTACGAATCGAAAAAAAAACGTTACGATGTACGAATTTTTTCGTTCAATCCATTCAAAGCACGTTAAGCAGCGCCATTGTAAGAGACACGGAAAATTACGAATCAAAAAAAAAAAGTTCTGAATGTACGAATTTTTTCGTTCAATCCATTCGAGGCACGTTAAGCAGCGCCATTGTAAGAGACACGGAAAATTACGAATCAAAAAAAAAAGTTACGAATGTACGAATTTTTTCGTTCAATCCATTCAAAGCATGTTAAGCAGCGCCATTGTAAGAGACACGGAAAAAATTACGAATCAAAAAAAAAAAAAGTTACGAATGTACGAATTTTTTCGTTCAATCCATTCGAGTCACGTTAAGCAGCGCCATTGTAAGAGACAGGGAAAATTACGAATCGAAAAAAAAATAAAAAAGTTACGAATGTACGAATTTTTTCGTTCAATCCATTCAAAGCACGTTAAGCAGCGCCATTGTAAGAGACACGGAAAATTCCGAATAAAAAAAAAAAAGTTACGAATGTACGAATTTTTTCGTTCAATCCATTCGAAGCACGTTTTAAGCAGCGCCATTGTAAGAGACACGGAAAATTACGAATCGAAAAAAAAAAAGTTACGAATGTACGAATTTTTTTTGTTCATTTTTATTTTCGTTGTTCCTGTTTTCGTTTTTCGGATTTTCTTCTTTCGTAGTTTCGTTGTTTCTAATTTGGTTATTTCGGATTTTCGTTGTTTTTCGTATTCGTTCGATTCGAACGATTCGTTAAAATTTTTAGCGAATCGTTCGTTCATTCGTTCGATAACGAATGAACGAATATAACGAAAAAAAAAACGAAACGAATTGCACATGTCAACTGTAGATATCTTTCGTCTCCCTCTTCAGACGTTATGTGAAGATATGTGGGCGGGGCCTCCTGGCTCCTCTGAGGCCCTTCCCACAGTCATTGCTCTCCTTTGTAAATAATTGTACTATAACTGCCTGTGCCACGTGCGTCAGATGGGCGTTTATTCTCCTCCCCTACACTTACATAGTTACATAGTTAGTTAGGAAAGGAAGAAAGGTAACAGCGCTCTCTGCAGGACAACTCAATCCATACACCGGGTCCACTCACAGGTGCCGAAGCTCAATGAGTCCCAACACACTCCAATGCAACAGTAGTAAGAAGAGCCGGCAACACTGTGATCCTTGAAGTGTCGTTTATTGGTACATCAAAGTGACAATAAAGCTGACGCGTTTCGTCAATAGCCTTAGTCGTAGCTATAGTTAGTTAGGTTGAAAAAAGACACAAGTCCATCCAGTTCAGCCACAAATAAAAAAAAAATAATAATATCATACAATCCCATATACCCCATTCTATACCCACAGTTGATCCAGAGGAAGGCAAAAAAAACCAGCAGAGCATTCTCCAATTTGCTAAAGCAGGGGAAAAAAATTCCTTCCTGATCCCCCGAGAGGCAATCGGATTTTCCCGGATCAACTTTACCTATAAATATCGGTACCCAGTTATATTCTGTACATTTAGGAAAGTATCCAGGCCTTTCTTTAAAGCAATCTACTGAGCCGGCCAGAACCACCTCTGCAGGGAGTCTATTCCACATTTTCACAGCTCTTACTGTGAAGAAACCTTTCCGTATTTGGAGACGAAATCTCTTTTGCTCTAGACGTAAAGAGTGCCCCCTTGTCCTCTTTGTTGACTGTAAAGTGAATAACTCAACACCAAGTTCACTATATGGACCTCTTATATATTTATATATGGTGATAATATCCCCCCCTTAATCTCCTCTTATCAAGGGTGAATAAATTTAGTTCCTCTAATCTTTCCTCATAGCTGAGCTCCTCCATGCCTCTTATCAGTTTGGTTGCCCTTCTCTGCACTTTCTCCAGTTCCCCGATATCCTTTCTGAGAACTGGAGCCCAAAACTGAACTGCATATTCCAGATGAGGTCTTACTAATGATTTGTACAGATGATATCTCTCTCTCTGGAGTCCATCCCTCTCTTATACAAGAAAGGACTTTGCTGGCTTTGGAAACAGCAGCTTGGCATTGCATGTTATTATTGAGCTTATGATCTACCAAAACCCCCAGATCCTCTCCACTACGGATCCCCCCAGATCCTTCTCCACTACGTATCCCCCCAGATCCTTCTCCACTACAGATCCCCCCAGATCCTTCTCCTCTACAGATCCCCCCAGATGCTTCTCCACTAGGGATCCCCCCAGATCCTTCTCCACTACGGATCCCCCCAGATCCTTCTCCACTATGGATCCCCCCCAGATCCTTCTCCACTACGGATCCCCCCAGATCCTTCTCCGCTACGGATCCCCCCAGATCCTTCTCCGCTACGGATCCCCCAGATCCTTCTCCTCTACGGATCCCCCAGATCCTTCTCCACTACGGATCCCCCCAGATCCTTCTCCACTATGGATACCCCCAGATCCTTCTCCTCTAGGGATCCCCCCAGATCCTTCTCCTCTACAGATCCCCCCAGATCCTTCTCCACTAGGGATCCCCCCAGATCCTTCTCCTCTACAGATCCCCCCAGATCCTTCTCCACTACGGATCCCCCCAGATCCTTCTCCACTACGGATAACCCCAGATCCTTCTCCACTACGGATCCCCCCAGATCCTTCTCCTCTACAGATCCCCCCAGATTCTTCTCCACTACGGATCCCCCCAGATCCTTCTCCACTACGGATCCCCCCAGATCCTTCTCCACTACGGATCCCCCCAGATCCTTCTCCACTACAGATCCCCCCAGATCCTTCTCCACTACGGATCCCCCCAGACCCTTCTCCACTACGGATCCCCCCAGATCCTTCTCCACTACGGACTCCCCAGATCCTTCTCCACTATGGATCCCCCCCAGATCCTTCTCCACTACGGATCCCCCCAGATCCTTCTCCACTACGGATCCCCCCAGATCCTTCTCCACTACGGATCCCCCCAGATCCTTCTCCACTACGGATCCCTCCAGATCCTTCTCCACTACGGATCCCCCCAGATCCTTCTCCACTACGGATCCCCCCAGATCCTTCTCCACTATGGATCCCCCCAGATCCTTCTCCACTATGGATCCCCCCAGATCCTTCTCCACTATGGATCCCCCCAGATCCTTCTCCACTACGGATCCCCCCAGATCCTTCTCCACTACGGATCCCCCCAGATCCTTCTCCACTACGGATCCCCCAGATCCTTCTCCACTACGGATTCCCCCAGATCCTTCTCCACTACGGATCCCCCAGATCCTTCTCCACTACGGATCCCCCAGATCCTTCTCCACTACGGATCCCCCAGATCCTTCTCCACTACGGATCCCCCAGATCCTTCTCCACTACGGATCCCCCCAGATCCTTCTCCACTACGGATCCCCAGATCCTTCTCCACTACGGATCCCCCAGATCCTTCTCCACTACGGATCCCCCCAGATCCTTCTCCACTACGGATCCCAGCAGATCCTTCTCCACTACGGATCCCAGCAGATCCTTCTCCACTACGGATCCCCCCAGATCCTTCTCCACTACGGATCCCCCCAGATCCTTCTCCACTACGGATCCCCCCCAGATCCTTCTCCACTACGGATCCCCCAGATCCTTCTCCACTACGGATCCCCCAGATCCTTCTCCACTACGGATCCCCCCCAGATCCTTCTCCACTACGGATCCCAGCAGATCCTTCTCCACTACGGATCCCCGCAGATCCTTCTCCACTACGGATCCCCCAGATCCTTCTCCACTACGGATCCCCCCAGATCCTTCTCCACTACGAATCCCCCCAGATCCTTCTCCACTACGGATCCCCCCAGATCCTTCTCCACTACGGATCCCCCAGATCCTTCTCCACTACGGATCCCCCAGATCCTTCTCCACTACGGACTCCCCAGATCCTTCTCCACTACGGATCCCAGCAGATCCTTCTCCACTACGGATCCAGCAGATCCTTCTCCACTACGGATCCCCCCAGATCCTTCTCCACTAAGGATCCCCCCAGATCCTTCTCCACTAAGGATCCCCCCCAGTTCCTTCTCCACTACGGATCCCCCCAGATCCTTCTCCACTACGAATCCCCCCAGATCCTTCTCCACTACGGATCCCCCCAGATCCTTCTCCACTACGGATCCCCCCAGATCCTTCTCCACTACGGATCCCCCAATCTCCTTCTCCACTACGGATCCCCCAGATCCTTCTCCACTACGGATCCCCCCAGATCCTTCTCCACTACGAATCCCCCCAGATCCTTCTCCACTACGGATCCCCCCCAGATCCTTCTCCACTACGGATCCCCCAGATCCTTCTCCACTACGGATCCCCCCAGATCCTTCTCCACTACGAATCCCCCAGATCCTTCTCCACTATGGATCCCCCCAGATCCTTCTCCACTACGGATCCCCCCAGATCCTTCTCCACTACGAATCCCCCAGATCCTTCTCCACTACGGATCCCCCCAGATCCTTCTCCACTATGGATCCCCCCAGATCCTTCTCCACTATGGATTCCCCAGATCCTTCTCCACTACGGATCCCCCCAGATCCTTCTCCACTACGGATCCCCCCAGATCCTTCTCCACTATGGATCCCCCAGATCCTTCTCCACTATGGATCCCCCAGATCCTTCTCCACTACGGATCCCCCCAGATCCTTCTCCACTACGGATCCCCCCAGATCCTTCTCCCCTACGGATCCCCCCAGATCCTTCTCCACTACGGATCCCCCCAGATCCTTCTCCACTATGGATCCCCCCAGTTCCTTCTCCACTATGGATCCCCCAGTTCCTTCTCCACTATGGATCCCCCCAGATCCTTCTCCACTACGGATCCCCCCAGTTGTACTCCCCCTAGTATGTATGATGTATATTCTTAGCCCCCAAGTGCAGAACTTTACATTTATCAACATTAAACCTCATCTGCCACATAGTCACCCAATTAGACAGAGCATTGAGGTCGGCTTGTAAATTGGTGACCTCCTGTAAGGACCAATATCATTTATAAAGATATTAAAAAGTAAGGGTCCCCCCACTGAACCTTGGGGTACACCACTGATAACCTTAGACCATTCAGAGTAAGAATCATTAACCACGACTCTCTGACTTCTGTCATTTAGCCAGTTTTCTATCCATTTACAAACTGATATTTCCAAACCTGTAGACCTTACCTTACACATGAGCCGTACGTGCGGAACTGTATCGAACGCTTTTGCAAAATCCAAGTATACCACGTCCACAGCACCCCTCTGTCCAAGTATACCACGTCCACCACAGCCACGCCTCTGTCCAAGTATACCACGTCCACCACAGCCACGCCTCTGTCCAAGTATACCACTTCCTCTACTTATCATGTAATGTTATCATCTGGTTATCATGTACGAAGCTCGTTGTACCACATTTCCATTGTCTCTCATGCAATGTTTGTATAATATCTACTTCTAATAAACAAAAAGAATATTGAAAAAAATTAAATAATAGAGCTTTCCTTTGGTGGTATTTGATCAGCTCTGCAGTTTTTAATTTTTTTGCGCTATAAACAAAAAAATGATCGAAAATGTTTAAAAAAAAATAATGTTTTACTTTCTGCTATAAAACATCCAATATGAAAAATCGAATTTTTTCATCAATTTAGACCAATTTGTATTCTGCTACATATTTTTGATAAACAAAATCCCAATGAGCGTATATTGATTGGTTTGCGCAAAAGTTATCGCGTCTACAAACGCTGGGATAGATTTATGGAATCCTTATTTATTTTTATTTTTTTACTAGTAATGGCGGCGATCAGAGACTTTTAGCCGGACTACAATATTGCGGCAGACAGTGGGGACACCTAACTGACACTTTTGACACTTTTTGGGGACCAGTGACACTATTACAGCGATCAGTGCTGAAAATATGCACTGTCACTGTACTGATGACACTGGCAGGGAAGGGGATGATCCAAGGGATAATTGTGTGCCTGGCCAGTGATTGTCTACTGTGGGGGAGGTGCTTTTACTAGGAGAAGGCATGGATCAGTAGCCCTGGTTAGCAGAGACACAGGATCCATGCCTTCTGGATGGGCAGACCCCCGTTCTGCTGGTGTACCCCAGACCGGGACAAGGGGTGGACAGGAGAGGGCAGCTGCCCTGGGGCTGGCACGGTGGGGATTTTGGGCGGGTTGTGTTAGAATGGGGGATTTGGAGGAGGGGATTTGTACTAGAGGAGAGTGGAGAGTTCTGTTAGGAAGGGGGATTTGGAGGGAAGGTTCTTGCTAGTAGGGATGATTGAAGGGATCTGTGCTAGGAGAGGAAAACTGGGGTGGGGGATTAGTGCTAGGAGAGGGGATCTGTGGAGGGGGGGAGGTTTGGTGGTGGGGATTTAGGATCAGAAAGGAATTTTGGGAGGGGAGAATTTGTGCTAGTAGGGATGATTGAAAGGATTTGTGCTGAAGGGGGGGGGTTGGGGAAGGGGGGATAAGTGCCAGGAGAGGGGATCTGGGGGGGGGGGATTTGTGAGGGGGGAGGATTTAGGATCAGAAAGGAATTTTGGGAGGGGAGAGTTTGTGCTAGTAGGGGTGATTAAATGGGATTTGTGCTGGGGGGGGGGGGGGGGAATTGGGCGGGGGGGGGGGGATTAGTGCTAGGAGAGGGGATCTGGAGGAAGGAATTTTGGGAGAGGAGAATTTGTGCTAGTAAAGCTGATTGAAGGGATTTGTGCTGGGGGAGGATTAATGCTAGGATAGGATAGGGGATCTGTGGGGGGGGGGGGGGGTGTTTGTATTGGGTGAGGGGGAGACTTAGGATCAGAAAGGAATTTTGGCAGGGCAAAATTTGTGCTGGTAGGGGTGATTGTGCTGGGGGGGGGAAATTAGTGCTAGGAGAGGGGATTTGTGGGGGGGGGGGGGTTGTGTTGGGTGAGGGGGGGGGGAGGACTTAGGATCAGAAAGGAATTTTAGGAGGGGAGGATTTGTGCTAGTAGGGATGATTGAAGGATTTGTGCTAGCGGGGGGGAATTGTGGGCGGGGGGATTAGTGCTAGGAGAGGGGATCGGGGGGGGATTTGTGTTGAGTGAGGGGGGGGGGGGATTTAGGATCAGAAAGGAAATTTGGGATATTTGTGCTAGGAGGGGGAATATGGGCGCTAGATGACCTTGTCCCAGCACTGGGTGTACCGAAGCATCGGCGGGTGCCGGTGGACTCGATGTATCCGCTGATCAGCTCCCACTGTGTCGAATCACAGCGGGCGCAGGCCGCCGGTGGAGCGCACGCCCGTACCACCAGCGGCACGCGCACGTCCCAGAACCCGGAAGTGCAGGATCAGGTACTAGGATCAGGATCAGGTACTCTGCTTCACTGGTATGCGCTGATGAGGCGGCACTGGTGGGCACTGATAGGCGGCACTGGTGGGCACTGATAGGCTGCACTGGTGGGCACTGATAGGCTGCACTGGTGGGCACTGATAAGCTGCACTGATGGGCACCGTTAAGGCGACACTGATAGGCACAGATAAGGTGGCACTGATGGGGTCAGATAAGTCGTTACTGATGGCCACAGATAAGGCGGCACTGATGGCCACTGATAAGATGCCACTGATGGGTCCTGATGGGTGGCATGGATGGGTGGCACAGGTGGGCACTGATAGGTACCACTGATAGATGGCACTGATGGGCACTGATAGATGGCACTGATGGGCACTGATAGATGGCACTGATAGGTGGCACTGATGGACACAGATTGGGACTGGTAGGTGACACTGATGGGCACTGATAGGTGGCACTGATGTGCAGCATTGTTCAGGCACTGATTGTGGGCACTGATAGGTGGCACTGTGGGCACTGACAGATGGCACTGACAGGTGGCACTGTGGGCACAGCACTGACAGGTGGCGCTGGTGGGCACTTGTAGGCGGCACTTGTAGGGGGCACATGTGGGCACTGAGGAGCTGGGGCACATCGCAGTGATCGGGACTAATGTCCCTCTCACTGCCGCCGGTGATCAGCCTTTTTTTTTTCTCCTCGCGCTGTCAGCTGTATTGTCATCACATGATCAGCTGTCATTGGCTGACAGCTGATCACGTGGTAAGGGGTCGGGATCGACCCCCTTACTCGGATCTGTAATCCAGCGAGTCTCACAGACTCGCTGATCACAGAGCGCGCCGTGCGCGCCCTTCAGGGGGCGCGCAGCTGCTCGCACACGGGACGACGTCTCAGGTGGTTAAAGAGGTTGTAAACCCCTCAAACCCTTATGGTTTTTCACCTTAATACATTCTATGCACCACCTTAGGAGAACACTTCTCCAATGTGGGCATCTCGATGAGAGGGAGGAGCCACCAGCGCCACCGGGGGACCCCAGAAGAGGAGGATCGGGGGGGCCACTCTGTGCAAAACGAACTGCACAGTGAAGGTAGGTATAACATGTTTGTCGGTCGGGAGCTCCGTGACCACGGCCGCAGGACCAGCGGACCCGAACGCCGCTGGTGTCCCGCGATCGGGTCACAGAGCTGAAGAAAGGGGAGAGGTCTGTGTAAACAAACCTCTCTCCGCGCTTCTTACACTGCTTGTCACTGATCGGCTGTTCCCTGTCATCGGGAAAAATCAGTGACGTCAGACGTCAGCCACGCCCCCTACTGTAAAAAAAAAAACACAACACGTCACCCCGCCCACAACACGTCAACACGTAACTCATCCCCGCCCCCTAGTGGTTAACTCCTTCACTGCCACTGTCATTTACATAGAAATCAGTGCATTTAAATAGCATTGATTGCTGTATAAATGACAATGGTCCCAAAAATGTGTCAAAAGTGTCCGATGTGTCCACCATAATGTCGCAGTCATAATAAAAATCGCTGATCGCCGCCATTACTAGTAAAAAAAAAAAAATGTTAATAAAAATGCTATAAAACTATCCCCTATTTTGTAAACGCTATAACTTTTGCGCAAACCAATCAATAATCGCTAATTGCGATTTTTTTTTTTACCGAAAATATGTAGAAGAATACGTATCGGCCTAAACTGAGGAAAAAAAAATGTCTTTTTATATATTTTTTTGGAGATATTTATTATAGCAAAAAGTAAAAAAATATTGCATTTTTTTCAAAATTGTCACTCTATTTTTGTTTATAGCGCAAAAAATAAAAACCGCAGAGGCGATCAAATACCACCAAAAGAAAGCTCTATTTGTGGGGAAAAAAGTACGCCAATTTTGTTTGGGAGCCACGTCGCACGACCGCGCAATTGTCAGTTAAAGCGACGCAGTGCCGAATCGCAAAAAGGGGCCTGGTCCTTTGGCTGCCAATTGGTCCGGGGCTGAAGTGGTTAATGTGGACCTCGAGTCGCATCCTCTGTGATCGGCGGACAGAGAACTTCCCTACGTGAGAACGATTTTGTTTTCTGTAGTTATTAAAAGAAAAACAGGAAGGAAGTTGCTTGAAGTTTCAGCAAAGTGATAATAATCAGTTACTGACAGTTGCCCTCCGAATCTCCGATACGGCGCTTGTCCTGGAAATCTCCTCTTCAGCCGCCGCCGCCGCCCCCCTCCCCCGGGGACAGAGAGGTAAGACCGGGCCAAGCCCATATCTGGATTGATGGTGGAACATCGGCTGGTGGAATTATGTTGTGGTCTTCTAAATCTCTGCCTGATCTCAGTGGTGGGGCGTCTCCACAGAACCAGCCAGCTGTACACGTCCACTAAGTAGAGTCTCCCTTCTCCTGCTGCAATGTGAGAGCCCAATAGAGAAAGAGAAACCTTCTTTGTAATGGGCAGAAAAGGTGGACTGGGCAAGGAATGTGAGGTGCAGAGATCTTCTAGTATGAGATATCCAGAAGAGGACCTTAAGCTGCTGACATAAGTATTGGGACACCGGCCTTTACATGAACTTTAATGGCCTCCCAGTCTTAGTCCGTAGGGTTCAATATTGAGTTGGCCCCGCCCTTTGCAGCTATAACAGCTTCAACTCTTCTGGGAAGGCCGTCCACAAGGTTTAGGAGGGTGTCTATGGGAGTGTTTGACCATTCTTCCAGAAGAGCATTTGTGAGGTCAGGCACTGATGTTGAATGGGAAGCTCTAATTCATCCCAAAGGTTTTCCTGTGATGACAGGGAGTCCTGTTCATTAAGGAAATTGTGGACCAGCTATAGCGGAAGGTTAGATGACTTTTAGCTTTCCCCTATTGCATAGAGATTATTGTCAATTTTCTTCAGCTATAAAGGATAGCTAGCATTTGAATGTGTGTATGTATGTAACTATATTACCAAAAGTATTGGGACGCCTGCCTTTAACCGCTTCAGCACCGGGCCATTTTTTACCCTTTCCTTACCAGAGCACTTTTTGCGATTCGGCACTGCGTCGCTTTAACTGACAATTGCGCGGTCGTGCGACGTTACACCCAAACAAAATTGACGTCCTTTTTTTCCCACAAATAGAGCTTTCTTTGGTGGTATTTGATCGCCTCTGCGGTTTTTATTTTTTGCGCTATAAATAAAAGAAGAGCGACAATTTTGAAAAAAAACACAATATTTTTTACTTTTTGCTATAATAAATATCCCATTTTTTTTAAAAAAAAAAACTATTTTTTTCCTCAGTTTAGGCCGATACGTATTCTTCTACATATTTTTGGTAAAAAAAATCGCAATAAGCGGATATTGATCGGTTTGCGCAAAAGTTATAGCGTCTACAAATAGGGGATAGATTTATTGAATTTTTATTTATTTATTTTTTTTACTAGTAATGGCGGCGATCTGCGATTTTATTTATTTTTCGTGACTGCGACATTGCGGCGGACACTTCGGACATTTTTGACACATTTTTGGAACCATTCACATTTACACAGCGATCGTTGCTATAAAATTGCATTGATTACTGTGTAAATGTGACTGGCAGGGAAGGGGTTAACACTAGGGGGCGCTGTAGGGGTTAATGTGTTCCCTATAGAAGTGATTCTAACTCTGGGGGGAGGGGACTCAAGGGGAGAAGACCGATCGGTGTTCCTCCGTACTGGGATCACATGATCGGTCTCCTCTCCGCTGACAGGACGAGGAGCTGTGTGTTTACACCCCATCATTACACACACAGCTGCACGGTCCCGTTGTTTTAACGGGCAATCGCGGGTGCCCGGCGGACATCGTGGCCGCCAGGCACTTGCACCGGGTCCGGAGCGATGCCGCGGGCGTGTCATATGACGCCCACCCAGGATGGGTGATCCACCTTGTGGGCGTCATATGACAGCGTGCGGTATTGAAGTGGTTAAACACATATGATCTTTAATGGCCTCCCAGTCTTAGTCCGTAGAGTTCAATATCGAGTTGGCCCCACCCTTTGCAGCTATAACAGCTTCACCTCTTCTGGGAAGGCCGTCCACAAGGTTTAGGAGGGTGTCTATGGGAAGGTTTGACCATTCTTCCAGAAGAGCTTTTGTGAGGTCAGGCACTGATGTTGGATGAGAAGGAGGTCAGGACTCTGTGCAGGCCAGTCAAGTTCCTCCAAAAAAAAAAAAAAGTTTTTCTTTGTTTCTGTTATGAAATTTTGCAAGTAAAGAATAATTTTTTCGTGAATTTAGGCCAAAATGGATTCTGCTACAGTTCTTTGGTGAAAATAACACAAATCAGTGAATATTATTTGGTCTGTAGGGAAGTTATAGAGTCCACAAACTGTGGGATATATATCTGAAAAAATATCGATCAATCCTGATGTACTGACGGCCGATCTCATTTCTTGAGGCCCTAAAACATCAGGACAGGACAAATACCCCCCCAAATGACCCCCTTATTTTTTGAAAAGTAGGCAGTATGAAGTATTTAGTAAGAGGCATGGCAAGTTTTTTGAAGATGTCATTTTTTTTTTGTCATCATTTTGGGGAAAATTAAGAAATTCATAATTTCTTTTGTACATATTTTCACCAGTTCAGTACAGTGTCATCCTATAACTGATGTGGGGTTAATTAGGGACACAGTCAGCGTCCCTGATCACCGCCACATCAGTTATAGGATGACAATATGAAAAAAAAAAATAATAATTGTTTTTAAAAAAAAATTTTTTTTTTTTTTACATTTTCTTTTTTAACACACTTTGACCAGAGTAATATAATGTTACCATAGTAACATTGTACTATTCTGGGGAAGCACCGCCACATCAGTTATAGGATGACAATATAAAAAATAATAATAATTGTTTTATAAAAAAATATATATATATTTTTTTTTATTGTATTTATTTTCTTTTTTTTTTTTACAATTTTTTTTTAACACACTTTGACCAGAGCAATATATAGTTATCATAGTAACATTGTACTATTCTGAGGAAGCACCGCCACATCAGTTATAGGATGACAATATAAAAAAAAAAATTATAATAACTGTTTTATAAAAAAAATATATATATATTTTTTTTTTATTGTATTTATTTTCTTTTTTTTTTTTTTTACAATTTTTTTTTTAACACACTTTGACCAGAGCAATATATAGTTATCATAGTAACATTGTACTATTCTGGGGAAGCACCGCCACATCAGTTATAGGATGACAATATGAAAAAAATTATAATAATTGTTTTTAAAAAATATTGTATTTTTTTTTCTTTTTTTTACATTTTCTTTTTTAACACACTTTGACCAGAGCAATATAATGTTACCATAGTAACATTGTACTATTCTGGGGAAGCACCGCCACATCAGTTATAGGATGACAATATAAAAAAAAAATAATAATAATTGTTTTAAAAAAAAAAAATATATATATATTTTTTTATATTGTATTTATTTTCTTTTTTTTTTTTACAATTTTTTTTTAACACACTTTGACCAGAGCAATATATAGTTATCATAGTAACATTGTACTATTCTGAGGAAGCACCGCCACATCAGTTATAGGATGACAATATAAAAAATAATAATAATAATAATTGTTTTATAAAAAAATATATATATATTTTTTTTATTGTATTTATTTTTCTTTTTTTTTTTACAATTTTTTTTTTTAACACACTTTGACCAGAGCAATATATAGTTATCATAGTAACATTGTACTATTCTGGGGAAGCACCGCCACATCAGTTATAGGATGACAATATGAAAAAAATAATAATAATTGTTTTTAAATAATATTGTATTTTTTTTAATTTTTTTTACATTTTCTTTTTTAACACACTTTGACTAGAGCAATATAATGTTACCATAGTAACATTGTACTATTCTGGGGAAGCAGCGCCAGATCAGTTATAGGATGACAATATAAAAAAATAAATAATAATAATTGTTTTATAAAAAAATATATATATATTATTTTTTTTATTGTATTTATTTTCTTTTTTTTTTTTTTACAATTTTTTTTAACACACTTTGACCAGAGCAATACATAGTTACCATAGTAACATTGTACTATTCTGGGGAAGCACCGCCACATCAGTTATAGGATGACAATATAAAAAAAATAATAATAATAATTGTTTTATAAAAAAAATATATATATATTTTTTTTTATTGTATTTATTTTTCTTTTTTTTTTTTACAATTTTTTTTTTAACACACTTTGACCAGAGCAATATATAATTATCATAGTAACATTTTACTATTCTGGGGAAGCCCCGCCACATCAGTTATAGGATGACAATATGAAAAAAATAATAATAATTGTTTTGAAAAAATATTGTATTTTTTTTTCTTTTTTTTACATTTTCTTTTTTAACACTTTTTGACCAGAGCAATATAATGTTACCATAGTAACATTGTACTATTCTGGGGAAGCACCGCCAGATCAGTTATAGGATGACAATATAAAAAAATAAATAATAATAATTGTTTTATAAAAAAAAAACAAAAAAATATATATATATATATATTTTTTTTATTGTATTTATTTTCTTTTTTTTTTTTTTTACAATTTTTTTTAACACACTTTGACCAGAGCAATATAATGTTACCATAGTAACATTGTACTATTCTGGGGAAGCACCGCCACATCAGTTATAGGATGGCAATATGAAAAAAAAATAATAATAATAATTGTTTTATAAAAATAATATATATATATATATTTTTTTATTGTATTTATTTTCTTTTTTTTTTTAACACACTTTGACCAGAGCAATATATAGTTATCATAGTAACATTCTGGGGAAGCACCGCCACATCAGTTATAGGATGGTAATATGAAAAAAAAAATAATAATAATTGTTTTTTAAAAATATATATATTTTTTTCTTTTTTATTGTATTTTTTTTTTTTTTACAATTTTTTATAAGACACTATGACCAGAGCAATATATTGTTATCATAGTAACATTGTACTATTCTGGGGAAGCACCGCCACATCAGTTATAGGATGACAATATGAAAAAAATAATAATAATTGTTTTTAAAAAATATTGTATTTTTTTTTCTTTTTTTTTACATTTTTTTTTTTAACACACTTTGACCAGAGCAATATAATGTTACCATAGTAACATTGCACTATTCTGGGGAAGCACCACCACATCAGTTATAGGATGACAATATAAAAAAAAATAATAATAATAATTGTTTTATAAAAAATATATATATATATTTTTTTTTATTGTATTTATTTTCTTTTTTTTTTTGACAATTTTTTTTAACACACTTTGACCAGAGCAATATATAGTTATCATAGTAACATTGTACTACTCTGGGGAAGCACCGCCACATCAGTTATAGGATGACAATATAAAAAAAAAAAAAATAATAATTTTTTTATAAAAATAATATATATATATATATATTTTTTTTTTATTGTATTTATTTTCTTTTTTTTTTTTAACACACTTTGACCAGAGCAATATATAGTTATCATAGTAACATTCTGGGGAAGCACCGCCACATCAGTTATAGGATGGTAATATGAAAAAAAAATAATAATAATTGTTTTTTCAAAATATATATATTTTTTTCTTTTTTATTGTATTTTTTTTTTTTTTTACAATTTTTTATAAGACACTATGACCAGAGCAATATATTGTTTCTATAGTAACATTGTACAACTCTGGGGAAGTGATATTTTTTTTTTTTTTTACACATTATGTTTGGTTATAGCAATACACTTCATTGCTATAAGCAAGCATTTTCCTGAATGAAATTCATTCATTCAGTCTGTTTTGTTGTGATTAGCTGTGATTGTACACAGCTGATCACATTGGCACAGATGGGCCAGCTGTGATTGACCCAGTCTGTACCATGTGATCACTGTGACCAATCACAGCTAGAAACACAATTGTACACAATGGATGGCTTGAAAGGAAACCATCCATTGTTTCCAACTGTCATGTGACCTGCTGAGATTGGTTACAGCAGTCACATGGTACCGGCAGCTGGCCGGTACAGTGATCAGTCACGGGACGCAACCCGGTGACAAAACGCGCTGGACACAGTGCTATGGAATCATATGATGTCCACCCGGATCTGCGAGAGGCCGGTCTAGGCATCGTTCCCCCATAGGCTGGGCGGGAACCGCTTAAATGAATCCAAAGTTACAAAATAAACTCTGAAAACGAATCATTGTAACATAACAATTAAGACGAAACAAAATGGCATAATATCGTCCAATCAGCTCATTCCATTTCTCTTTGTGGGTTGGACTAGCAGGGCTGACTTAGACCGCATAACTAATCTCCTGAAATAACAAATTAACATAATAAAACAAATATAGCCGATCTTCCGGAATATCAAAAGGATAACAGAACCTCCAAAAACACAAATAATACGAATTCGGAATAAGGAATATACAAAACGAATTCCAAAAAGCGAATCATTCTAACATAACGATCGAAAGAAACAAAGTGATTTACTTATTGAATGAAACTGAAACGAAACAAGTATTTCCGTCATGCTTATCTCTATCTAAAAGCTACAATTTGACCCTTCAATATGATATGAATGGGAAAGACATTGAAAGTCTATCGGAGAACCGCAATATCATTTCCCCGGAAGAGAAATCTGTCATTTGGGGTTTCCCGTTATGAAGACAGACGAGCAGCTTCCGAAAAAAGGGAACCAGGATTATTTATAGACTTGCAGAATAGAGGAGCGTCAGAGAGCTGAGTGTGTACCGGGGGAACAAAGTCCTCTACAGGAGCCCTTCTCATCCTATATACCTCCCCTGGAGACCTTCGAATAATTTTCAAGTCTCAGGGAACCCTGCTAAACCAATTTATTGGGAAGAATGTCCCTTACATTGGTGATCAGTGAGAAGAATGTTCCTTACATTGGTGATCAGTGGGAAGAATGTTCCCTACATTGGTGATCAGTGAGAAGAATGTTCCTTACATTGGTGATCAGTGAGAAGAATGTTCCTTACATTGGTGATCAGTGGGAAGAATGTTCCTTACATTGGTGATCAGTGGGAAGAATGTTCCTTACATTGGTGATCAGTGAGAAGAATGTTCCTTACATTGGTGATCAGTGAGAAGAATGTTCCTTACATTGGTGGTCAGTGGGAAGAATGTTCCTTACATTGGTGATCAGTGAGAAGAATGTTCCTTACATTGGTGATCAGTGGGAAGAATGTTCCTTACATTGGTGATCACTGGGAAGAATGTCCCTTACATTGGTGATCAGTGGGAAGAATGTTCCTTACATTGGTGATCAGTGAGAAGAATGCTCCTTACATTGGTGATCACTGGGAAGAATGTCCCTTACATTGGTGATCAGTGGGAAGAATGTTCCTTACATTGGTGATCAGTGAGAAGAATGTTCCTACATTGGTGATCAGTGAGAAGAATGTTCCTTACATTGGTGATCAGTGGGAAGAATGTTCCCTACATTGGTGATCAGTGAGAAGAATGTTCCTTACATTGGTGATCAGTGAGAAGAATGTTCCTTACATTGATGATCAGTGAGAAGAATGTTCCTTACATTGGTGATCAGTGGGAAGAATGCTCCTTACATTGGTGATCAGTGAGAAGAATGTTCCTTACATTGGTGATCAGTGAGAAGAATGTTCCTTACATTGGTGATCACTGGGAAGAATGTTCCTTACATTGGTGATCACTGGGAAGAATGTCCCTTACATTGGTGATCAGTGGGAAGAATGTTCCTTACATTGGTGATCGGTGAGAAGAATGTTCCTTACATTGGTGATCGGTGGGAAGAATGTTCCTTACATTGGTGATCAGTGGGAAGAATGTTCCTTACATTGGTGATCAGTGAGAAGATTGTCCCTTACATTGGTGATCAGTGAGAAGAATGTTCCTTACATTGGTGATCAGTGAGAAGAATGTTCCTTACATTGGTGATCAGTGGGAAGAATGTTCCTTACTTTGGTGATCAGTGGGAAGAATGTTCCTTACATTGGTGGTCAGTGGGAAGAATGTTCCTTACATTGGTGATCAGTGAGAAGAATGTTCCTTACATTGGTGATCAGTGAGAAGAATGTTCCTTACATTGGTGATCAGTGGGAAGAATGTTCCTTACATTGGTGATCAGTGGGAAGAATGTCCCTTACATTGGTGATCAGTGGGAAGAATGTTCCTTACATTGGTGATCAGTGAGAAGAATGTTCCTTACATTGGTGATCAGTGGGAAGAATGTTCCTTACATTGGTGATCAGTGGGAAGAATGTTCCTTACATTGGTGATCAGAGAGAAGAATGTTCCTTACATTGGTGATCAGTGGGAAGAATGTTCCTTACATTGGTGATCAGTGGGAAGAATGTTCCTTACATTGGTGATCAGTGAGAAGAATGTTCCTTACATTGGTGATCAGTGAGAAGAATGTTCCTTACATTGGTGATCAGTGAGAAGAATGTTCCTTACATTGGTGATCACTGAGAAGAATGTCCCTTACATTGGTGATCAGTGAGAAGAATGTCCCTTACATTGGTGATCAGTGAGAAGAATGTTCCTTACATTGGTGATCAGTGAGAAGAATGTTCCTTACATTGGTGATCAGTGAGAAGAATGTTCCTTACATTGGTGATCAGTGAGAAGAATGTTCCTTACATTGGTGATCAGTGAGAAGAATGTTCCTTACATTGGTGGTCAGTGGGAAGAATGTTCCTTACATTGGTGATCAGTTGGAAGAATGTTCCTTACATTGGTGATCAGTGAGAAGAATGTTCCTTACATTGGTGATCAGTGAGAAGAATGTTCCTTACATTGGTGATCAGTGAGAAGAATGTTCCTTACATTGGTGATCAGTAAGAAGAATGTTCCTTACATTGGTGATCAGTGGGAAGAATGTTCCTTACATTGGTGATCAGTTCAGTGAGATGTTTAGTATCTCTTACACCCAAAACCAAGTCCAGCTCATACCTTTTGTTTAGCTTAATTGCCCCAGTTATAGTTATAAATAAGCTATGTCTGCAATATTTATTACCACCACTAGATGTCCAGGTTGAATTGCACCCAGCGAACCAAAAGAATGTGGAAGATGGAGGATATCCTATGAGTGCAGAGCATCATGGACCCGCCCCTTGTGTAGGAATGTCACTACAGTCCCCTGCAAAGAACCCCCCCCCCCCCCCCCCCCACCACCACCACCATAGAGGCTACTATAAACCATCTACTTTTACTGTGTCCCTTTGCCTTGATTTTTCAATGGCCCAACTCTAGGTTCTGCTTCCCACCTCCAAGTGCCAACCCCTCCACCCTGGGTGCAAATACAGAATCTGTTGCTTTCTAATACTTACCTACTTTTATACTTACCTTTCTCCCATGCCCCCAGGGTGGTCATGTAACATGTAGTGTCCTCTTCTTCTTTCCATTCTTCTTTCAGTGGTGGGTGGTCCTGGAATATGCAAAGAGCGGCACTGGCAAAACAACATCAGTGCCCCTCTCTTTTTACTGTCAACGAAGGGCACCATATTGGCGCCCACTCAGGGGGCAGGCCTATGGCACCATGCATTCACAGTATCAGCTCACTCTTCTGGGCTGAGTAAGCCCGGGCGTGACTCAACTCAAGATAAAAAAGGAAGTGCTGGTGAAAACAGTGCCGGGACAAGGTCATCTAGAGCCCAGGGCGAACATGCCCAATTGTGCCCCCCCCCTCAAGATGTATGAGCATTATGTGTGTGTCTCCTCCCAGCACAACCCCCCCCCCCCCCCCCCCTACTGAAATTCCCTTCTTCCCAGGTCAAATCTTTGCCCCCCCCCCAGCTAAAAACCTCTCTGACCATATGCTACAGCACAAATCCCCCTCCCCCCGAAAAAAATGCCCCCTCCTAGCAGAAATCTTCTAACCCTCAAATATACTCTCTGAACACAATTCCTCTCGCCATCCCCCAACTCCAAATTCCCCCAGCCCAAATCCCCCTCCTCCAATTCCCCATCCTAGAACAAATCCCTCCCCTCCAAAGTTCTTCTTGTAGTACAAACACCCCCAATCATCCCTAATAGCACAATTCCCCCCCAAAAAATGCCCCCTCCTAGCACAAATCTTCTACCCCTCAAATATACTCTCTGAACACAATTCCTCTCCCCCTCCCCCCACTCCAAATTCCCCCAGCACAAATCCCCCTCCTCCAATTCCCCATCCTAGAACAAATCCCTCCCCTCCAAAGTTCTTCTTGTAGTACAAACACCCCCAATCATCCCTAATAGCACAATTCCCCCCCAAAAAATGCCCCCTCCTAGCACAAATCTTCTACCCCTCAAATATACTCTCTGAACACAATTCCTCTCCCCCTCCCCCCCACTCCAAATTCCCCCAGCACAAATCTCCCTCCTCCAATTCCCCATCCTAGAACAAATCCCTCCCCTCCAATGTTCTTCTTGTAGCACAAACACCCCCAATCATCTCTAATAGCAAAAATCCCCCCCCCCCCCCCCCCCCCCCTAAAAAAAATGGCCCCTCCCAGCACAAATCTTCCCAAATCACTACTCCTACCACACCTCCCCAAATTTCCCCTCCTAGAACCATTCTTGCCCTCTGCCGCCCCCCAATTTCCTTCTCCCAATCCAAACCCCATCCCTCCAATCTCCTTGTGGTGCCCCCTCCACCTCACATGATACCACATTGCCCAGGGCAGCCGCCCCTCTTGCCCCTCCTGCCCACCCCTTGTCCCGGCCTTGGGACAAGTACTGCATGGGACAGATCCGTACTGAACGTGAACATTGCAGCCAGGGCAGTATTATTTATATTTTAAACCTCCAGAAGGCCCTGGAGTAGGACTTTATGCCCCTGTACACACGGTCGGAAATTCCGACCACAAAATCCGTCCGTTTTTTTTCCCCCCTATTTTGTCCGAAACGGACAAAGTTGTCGGAAAATCCGATCGTTCCGAACGTGGGGACGTTCGTTGCGTACTAAGGAACTATGTAGAGGCTAGTAGCCAATAGCTTTGGTCTCGTAATTTGATCTGAGCATGCGTGGCACTTTGTCCTTCGGGAATTCCCTACACACGATCGGAAAAAGTCCGATCGGATTTTGTTGTCGGAAAATTTGAGATCCTGCTCTCAAATTCCGACGGAAAAAGCCCTCTAGAGCCCACACACGATCGGATTTTCCCGACAACATAATCCGATCGGACTTTTTCCATCGCCCCGTGTGTACGGGGCATTACTCTCTGCCGCCCCCCAATTTCCTCCTCCCAATCCAAACCCCCACCCCCCCAATCTCCTTGTGGTGCCCCCTCCACCTCACATGATACCACATTGCCCAGGGCAGCCGCCCCTCTTGCCACTCCTGCCCACCCCTTGTCCCGGCCTTGGGACAGATCTGTACTGAACGTGAACATTGCAGCCAGAGCAGTATTATTTATATTTTAAACCTCCAGAAGGCCCTGGAGTAGGACTGTATGCCCCCCGTACACACGGTCGGAAATTCCGACCACAAAATCCGTCCGTTTTTTTCCGACGGAATTTGTCCGAAACGGACAAAGTTGTCGGAAAATCCAATCGTTCCGAACGTGGTGACGTTCGTTGCGTACTACGGAACTACGTAGAGGCTAGTAGCCAATAGCTTTGGTCTCGTAATTTGATCTGAGCATGCGTGGCACTTTGTCCGTTGGTAATTCCCTACACACGATCGGAAAAAGTCCGATCGGATTTTGTTGTCGGAAAATTTGAGATCCTGCTCTCAAAATTCCAACGGAAAAAGCCCTCTAGAGCCCACACACGATCGGATTTTCCAACAACATAATCCAACCTGACTTTTTCCATCGGAATATCCGACCGCGTGTACGGGGCATTACACTCTGCCGCCCCCCAATTTCCTCCTCCCAATCCAAACCCCCTCCCCCCCCCAATCTCCTTGTGGTGCCCCCTCCACCTCACATGATACCACGTTGCCCAGGGCAGCCGCCCCTCTTGCCCCTCCTGCCCACCCCTTGTCCCGGCCTTGGGACAGATCTGTACTGAACGTGAACATTGCAGCCAGGGCAGTATTATTTATATTTTACACCTCCAGAAGGCCCCCCGGAGTAGGACTTTATGAGTGAAGACTATGACTAGGATGCACTCAGTTTCTCAGTTGGTGATTTGTGACTAAAATAGGGACTGTCTGCTTTTCCCCACAGAAACCAGTTTCAAACTTTTTCATTTTAATCTCTGCAGGATATCAAGATGACAAATGTGACCGAGGACTTGGCGTCTGCCGCACACCAAGTCGACCCTCCAGTCTTCTCCATCCTTGTCATGGTGGTCACCTTTCTTGTGGGAGTTCCCGGGAACTTGATGGTGATTTGGATCACCTCTTGGCATATGAAATGGACGGTGAACACCATCTGGTTTTGGAACCTCGCTTTGGCCGACGTCACCTGCTGTCTTTTCCTTCCGTTGTCCATTGCTCAGTTCTTCTACGAGGATTGGCCGTACGGCCCGGCTCTCTGCAAAGTTGTACCCGTCATCGTCCACCTTACTATGTTTGCCAGTGTCTTCACCCTGGTGGCCATTAGCATTGACCGATGCCTTCTGGTTGTCCAACCCGTGTGGGCTCAAAATAAGCGCAGCTTGCGAATGGCGTGGGCCTTATGCGGGGTTATTTGGATGTTGTCCTTCTTGATGTGTCTACCTGCTCTCCTGCACCGAAAAATGTCCTCACATGATAACATTACTTATTGTGGTTATGATATTAATGAGCAATCACACTTGAATGTTGACTATGATTATTTTGACTATGATTTAGTCCATTCAAACCATTCTTCATTGAATTACGGTACAGAAGAGGACCTCTTCATGGACAGACAACTTCAGTCTTTGCTGATTAAAATTACTTACACTCGCATGGTTTTTGGTTTTCTGATCCCTCTCTTAGTTGTTTCCACCAGCTACATCCTACTGGCTTCTAGGATTAGAAACACCCGACTTTTCAAGGTCAGCAGGAAAACCACCAAGGTGGCTCTTGGCATTGTGGTTGCATTTTTTGTCACATGGGCCCCCTACCACATAGTAGGCGTGCTCGTGCTATACTTTCATGATCAGTTTTTGGATAGACTGGATGGTCTATCAGTGGCCTTGGCCTACTTCAACAGCTGTATCAACCCGATACTCTACGTCTTCATGGGGAAAGATATGAAGGGCAGGGTGCAACAGTCTGTTCGCAGGGTCATGCAAAATGCCCTCAGCGAAGAGCTCTCTAGAAGTACTGAGCGCACCAGGAGCAAACTCACAACGGACGACAGCCAGGCTCTCTGAGCTCAATGACCAATGAATATTTGAAATCCTTAGGTGCTTTTCCATTTGTAGCGCTCACCCCCCCCCCCCCCCCCCCCGTAGGGACAGCTGGTTTGCCTCAGGTTCTCTTCCCAAAATGCTGCAACAACAGCCAGGCACACAGCAACATCCACTCTTCTGGCTCAATGAACAGTCTAAGGGGTTGCCTTCTTTTTATTTATATCTGGATAACTTGGGTAGGGTGTAGGGAGCTGTGGGATACTCCACAAGCACAGAACAGCAATTAAAGGACACGCTTCACTTTATCGCTACGGCTTAGGACAGTCCTTCTAGCAATAGACCCGGGATAATGGACAGCACTGGGGCAACATCAGGAATGTTCCAGGCAAGCACAAGTTTGGATGCACAAGGGATGTCAGCTGCAACAGTCCTTAGGTCCAGGGCCAGGACAAGGGGTGGGTAGGAGGGGCTGCTGCCCTGGGCTCTGTGGTATCATGTGAGGTCGGGGGTGCCACAAAGAGATTGGGGGGAGGGCGTTTGTGTTGGAAGGGGGGATTTGGTGGGGCGGCAAGGGTAAGTATTGTTCTAGGAGGGTAAATTGGGGGGGGGGGGGTAAGAGTGATGATTTATGGGGATTTGTGTTGGGAGCGGGGAAGAAGATTTGTGCTAGGAGAGGGGATTTGGGGGGAATTTGTGCTGGGAGGGGTGATGTGGAGTGGGGGGAGGAGATGTGTACTGGAGGGGAGATTTTTAGGGGTAGAGGATTTGTACTGGGGGGAATATGAGCTTTTGGAGGATAGGGGGGGGGCAAAATTTTTTTCTGAGAAAGGGTATTTAACCAGGGGGGGCAGATTTGTACTGGGGGAAGAGGGGGAAATTATGTTTAGGGGGTAAGCATGCAAATTAGTGCTCAGCGTTTTCGTAAAGGGGATTTTGCTTACACATAATACGCATACATCTTGGGGGGGGGGGGGGCGCAGTTTGACATATCCCCCTGTGCTCTAGATGACCTTGTCCCAGCACTGTTTAGGTCTGTACTCACAATGTCCCTGGATATTTGGATGCCTCCTTCCACTACAGTGGTGTGAAAAAGTGTTTGCCCCCTTCCTCATTTCCTGTTCCTTTGCATGTTTGTCACACTTAAGTGTTTCGGAACATCAAACCAATTTAAACAATAGTCAAGGACAACACAAGTAAACACAAAATGCAATTTGTAAATGAAGGTGTTTATTATTAAAGGTGAAAAAAAATCCAAACCATCATGGCCCTGTGTGAAAAAGTGATTGCCCCTAAACCTAATAACTGGTTGGGCCACCCTTAGCAGCAACAACTGCAACCAAGCGTTTGCGATAACGTGCAATGAGGCTTTTACAGCGTCCTGGAGGAATTTTGGCCCACTCATCTTTGCAGAATTGTCCTAATTCAGTTACATTAGAGGGTTTTCGAGCATGAACGGCCTTTTTAAGGTCATACCACAACATCTCAATAGGATTCAGGTCTGGACTTTGGCTAGGCCACTCCAAAGTCTTCATTTTGTTTTTCTTCAGCCATTCGGTGGTGGACTTGCTGGTGTGTTTAGGATCATTGTCCTGCTGCAGAACCCAAGTTCGTTTCAGCTTGAGTACACGAACAGATGGTCGGACATTCTCCTTCAGGATCTCTTGGTAGACAGCAGAATTCATAGTTCCTTTTATCACGGCAAGTCTTCCAGGTCCTGAAGCAGCAAAACAGCCCAGACCATCACACTACCACCACCATATTTTACTGTTTGTATAATGTTCTTTTTCTGAAATGCAGTGTTCCTTCTACGCCAGATATACTTGGACACACACCTTCCAAAGAGTTCCACTTTTGTCTCATCGGTTCACAGAATGTTGTCCCAAAAGTCTTGGGGATCATCAAGATGTGTTGTGGAGAAATTGAGACGAGCTTTGATGTTCTTTTTGATCAGCAGTGGTTTTCTCCTTGGAACTCTGCCATGCAGGCCATTTTTGCCCAGTCTTTTCCTAATGGTGGAGGCATGAACGCTGACCTTAACTGAGGCAAGTGAGGCCTGCAGTTCCTTGGACGTTGTTGTGGGGTCTTTTGTGACCTCTTGGATGAGTCGTCGCTGCGCTCTTGGGGTAATTTTGGGCGGCCGGCCACTCCTGGGAAGGTTCACCACTGTTCCATGTCTTCGCCATTTGTGGATAATGGCTCTCACTGTGGTTCGCTGGATTCCCAAAGCTTTGGAAATGGCTTTATAACCCTTTCCAGACTGATAGATCTCAATTACTTTCTTTCTCAATTGTTCCTGAATTTCTTTGGGTCTCGGCATGATGTGTAGCTTTTAAGGATCTTCTGGTGGACCTTACTGTGTCAAGCAGCTCCTATTTAAGTGATGCCTTGATTGTGAACAGGTGTGGCAATAATCAGGCCTGGGTGTGGCTAGAGAAATTGAACTCAGGTGTGGACAACCACAGTTATAGTATGTTTTAACAAGGGGGGCAATCACTTTTTCACACAGGGCCATGATGGTTTGGATTTTTTTTCACCTTTAATAATAAACACCTTCATTTACAATATGCATTTTGTGTTTACTTGTGTTGTCCTTGACTATTGTTTAAATTGGTTTGATGTTCCGAAACACTTAAGTGTGACAAACATGCAAAGGAACAGGAAATGAGGAAGGGGGCAAACACTTTTTCACACCACTGTATAAGCTAGACATTTTTCCAGTAAACCCTCCAGACTGAATCTTCTGTGAAATCTCTTTTCTTGGCTTCAGAGATTCTTAGCAGAACATCCGGGACAGTTGGGAGCTATGTGGTGGGAAGGAGAGGAGGGAGGTCGGTGCACTGTGGGGGTGGGGGCACATAGGGGGGCCTGGGCAGCAGAGGGAAATGTATGGTGCACAGGGAGGGTGATAGGTGTGGCGGGGGGGAATCAATTACTGGAACTGATACCCTGTATAGCTCTTTCTGCAGCAGCTGAAAGCCGGTGGGAGAGAGAGGAGAAGAAGCTAGCTTTCAGCTGCTGCAGAGGGAGCCATACAGGGGAGCGGTTCCAGTAATTATCCTTTGATTCACTCAGCTCTCTAGCCTCCCCTGCTGGCCTGGCCCCCATACAGGAGGACTGGCGGTACCCGCTTATCCACGGCCTTGTGTGATCGGTTTGGTTTCTGGATGACATGAAACTGCAAGCCTGCTGCAAAAGAAGATAAATACAAATCTAGGTTGCCAATCTTTACTTTCTCGTAGAGCTCCAGGTGCTGCTTTGGTGTGTATTAGATAGCATGTCCATCACCGGACACTGTGGTTCCTACAGCTAGCCCCTACATCAGTACAGACCATTGGCAGAAGGAACCCCTGTGGCCGGTGTAGGACACGCTATCCAAAATACTCTAAAGTTTCGAATAGCAGCAACACCTGGATTGGAGTCATTGCCCACCAGAAAGGTGAGAAGTTATCTTCTTGTTTTGCACGGTGTGACAGACCTAGCCGGGACACAGGCTTTTTGAGAGGACTGAGTGCGAGCCTCTTGCCGACTGATTATGGGCCCTTGATTTTAAGGGGCACAGGGTGAATGAGAACCCCACTATAATATGTGCTAGTCAGATTCAATGCTGTATATATGTATATATAATGTGTGTTGTCTCATGCTGTTGGGACACACACATGTTAGATGCTAATATCATCAACTCCAGCCACCTGTCTGTTGTCTTGTATAATGTAAATGAGTCTAGTCTGGCTTGTAAGAGTATTCCACACATTGTTGTTTGTGCTACTTAACCCTGTGTTGATGTTTATGGTAATGTGTATTGAATAGTTAGTGAGCTAGGAGACGTAAAGTCTTACCCTGAAAAGTCTTTCAGTCAACTCGTCTGAGTGTTGATTTAGATAATTAGCTCAGGTTAATTCTGTTTCTGGCTACAGTTGTATTGTTAGAGTAATATGAGCAGGAGGGGGGACCTCCTCTTCTACTGTATTATAAATACTTGTCATTTTGGTTCTAATAAATCAGTCCATGTTAGCACTAAGCAAGTGTCGTCTTGTTTTATGCTTGAGAGTGGTTGGAATATCTGATATCTATATTCAGACTGGGAGGAAGTGGTATATGACGAAAGCACTCAAGCCGAGTGTAGGGACATTTCGTCACACAGGGGTTTGCTGTTTTATTTAGTCCAGCGAGCAACAGAGTTGCTCCAAAGATATCATTAACTGTTTTTTCTGTGACCGAAAGCACGTGGACTAAATAAAACTTAACATTTATCCGAAATTAGTTCTTGAAATGGTTTGATATTTCAGATTTTAGTAGATGTTGGAAAAGTTTGTCTTTCTGGGACCCAATTTGTAAAATCTCTTTGCTTGAATTGCGAGGTCTGCAGATTTGCCATGGCCACAAGGCCCCATGCATGCTGGGTGTTTAGTCCTGGTGCCTGGGGCTCTGGCGTGGAGGGCACAGGTGCAACATCCAGCTCCAGCCAACCACAGCAGCTGTCAGACTCTCATAGAGCTTGACGGGCTGCCGACAGAAGGGCTGGATGATGCACATGTGCCCTCCACCCAGTGTTGCTTTTGACATGTGTGTGTATATATACAGTATTTATATTGTGATTTTCTAAGGCTCATATACATCTTTTTGTTTGTTGAGTGGACAACTCAAACAAATGCCGTTAGCCCCCGTACACGCGGTCGGAAATTCCGACCACAAAATCCGTCAGTTTTTCAGTCAGCGGTCGGATCCTGTCCGTCATACTTTGTCTGATGTTGGTTTTGCGTACACACGGTCGGACAAAGTTGTCGGAAAATCCGATCATTCTGAACGTGGTGACGTTTGTTGCCTACGACGGAACTACGTAGAGGCTAGTAGCCAATAGCTTTGGTCTCGTAATTTGATCTGAGCATGCGTGGCACTTTGTCCATCGGAATTCTCTACACACGATCAGAAAAAGTCCGATCGGATTTTGTTGTCGGAAAATTTGAGATCCTGAAAAAGTCTGCTAGAGCCCACACACCATCGGATTTCCCAAATACATAATCCAATCGGACTATTTCCATAGGAATATCCGACCGTGTGTACGTGGCATAAGAAATGTTTGCACAAGCTGTCCTCTAATGGGAAATCCCCATGGGCAAATGTCAGTTGGTAGTTAGATGCTCCCATAGTTACAGGAATTCTGTAGCCAAGGTCACCAATTCTGCAACCAAGGTCAGCAAAAGCTTGACCATTTTGACTTATATGACCTATAGCATGCATGATACAACAGTGCCAACAGAACTGCTCACCCATACAAAGTAAAGGCAAATGGGATTGTCTACCTAAACTTTCCAAATTAAAGGACAGCAGCATAAGCTGACAGGAGGGCTCCATAATGACATAACAACAAAGAAGATCTATGCCAGGGGCAACTTCATGGGACCAAAGAAGGAACTTCACCTGAGGATGAGGCTAGCGTCCGTTTTTTTTTGGCAATCACGTGCAAGAAAGTAGAGTAAGCCTGGAACCTTGGTTGCCCACGGAGATCATGAAGCCATTAAGAAACTTTAAGCATATTCCTATTGTATAGATAGGTAGTGTTTGCGCATGCTGGTTGTATATATATATACATATCTGTCAGTTTTGTACCGTATTCCTATAATTGTGATAGTTTGTATGTACAGCATTTTTTTGAGTAAAAGCACATTAATACACTTCAGAGGTGTTATTGCTTCCTTGGGTTTACTGCAAAAAACCTTAAAGTAGAACTATAGGCAAAACTTTTTTCTTCATTTTGGATAGGGCAAGGGAGGGTTATAACCCCTGCCAGATTTTTGTGTGTTTTTCACCATTTGGGAGATTTCCTCTCACTTCCTGTCCCATAGCTAACCAGGAAGTGAGAGGAAATCTCTGCTATTTGAGGGAATTCCTTGGGCCCCCCCAGGTCAACGCCACATAGCACGGCTCCCAGCACAGAGACCGGGCTCCCACTGAGAGCCCTGGGTCTTGTACTAATGATCGGGACCTGGGACTGTCGGTTCCAGGTCACCTGATCGCTGTGATAGCCTCTGATTGGCTATAACAATGATCAGTCACTGTGAGCCCACCCCTGTATTTACTTCCTCTTCTGAATGAAGAGAAAGATACATTGTATCTTCCTCTTCTTGCAGGAGAGGAAATGTAAACGAACCTAAGTGTGCAAAAATAAAAAATACATTTTTTTAAATAAAATTTAAAATAAAGAATAAAAAATAAAGAAAAAAAATAACAAGATCAAGGTTTGCCAGGGTTAGTGTTCGGGTCAAGCTCGGGGTCAAAGGTCAAGGTTGGGGTAAAAGCTCACGATCAGCATATTTTGGGTAGAATTAAAAAAAAAAATGTTTTAACCACCTAAGGACCGGAAGGATTTACCCCCTTTAATAACCAGGCCATTTTTTGCGATACGGCACTGCGTTATTTTAACTGACAATTGCACGGTCATGCAACGCTGTACACAAATAAAATTGACGTCCTTTTTTACCCACAAATATAGATTTTTTTTGGTGGTATTTGATCACCTCTGCGGTTTTTATTTTTTGCGCTATAAACAAAAAAATCAGACCGTCAAATTTTGAAAAAAATAAACAATATTTTTTCTTTCTGCTATAAAACATATCCGATTACCGTATTTATCGGCGTATAACACGCACCGGCGTATAACACGCACCCCAGGTTTAGGAGGGAATTTTAAGGAAAAAAAGTTTTAGGAGAGAAGTTTAGGGAAAAAAAAAAAACTTACATTTAAGCGTCATTTGCAGCTTGCCCAGCGTCATTTGTAGCTTGCTCAGCGTCATTTGCAGCTTGCCCAGCGTCATTTGCAACCTGCCCAGCGTCATTTGCAACCTGCCCAGCGTCATTTGTAGCTTGCCCAGCGTCATTTGTAGCTTGCCCGGCGTCATTTGCAACCTGCCCAGCGTCATTTGCAACCTGCCCAGCGTCATTTGTAGCTTGCCCAGCGTCATTTGTAGCTTGCTAGTGTCATTTGCAGCTTGCTAGTGTCAGTTGAAGTTCGCCAGCGTTTAAATTTCCCGCCGCGAGAAATACCGCGCATGCGCGGCCGAAAAAGGCCGAAGTGCGGCCGAAAAAGACCGAGCCGACTGTTCAGCTCCGCTCGGTGTCCCGCCTCCCTGCTGTTTCGGGAGCGAGCGCAGGGAGGCGGGACTCCGAGCGGAGCTGAACAGCCGGCTTCGGTCTTTTTCGGCCGCGCTTCGGCTTTTTCCGGCCTTTTTCGGCCGCGGTTCGGCCTTTTTCGGCCGCGGTCGCCATTTTTCGGCGCCGCAACCCATTTTTGTCATTTTTTTTTTGGGTATCGGCGTATAACACGCACCCACGACTTTCCCCGATTTTAAGGGGGAAAAAGTGCGTGTTATACGCCGATAAATACGGTAAAAAAAAAAAAAAAAAAAAGCTAATTCCTTCATCAATTTAAAAAAAATCCCAATAAGTGTATTTTGATTGGTTTGCGCAAAAGTTTTAGCATCTACATACTATGGGATATTTTTATGAATTTTGTATTTATTTATTATCTTACTAGTAATGGCAGCCAACAGCGATTTTTTTTTTTGCGGGACTACGACATTGCAGCAGACAAATCGGACACCTAACTGACACCTCTGATACTTTTTTGGGAACCAGTGACACTAATACAGTGATCAGTACTAAAAATATGCACTGTCACTGTACTAATGACACTTGCAGGGAAGGGGTTAACACTAGGGGGCGATCAAAGGGTTAAGTGTGTCCCTAGGGGAGTGTTTCTCAACTCCAGTCCTCAAGGCGCCCCAACAGGTCATGTTTTCAGGCTCGCCATCATGTTGCACAGGTGATTTGATCAGTTTCACTGCCATAGTAATTACCACAGCCGTTTCATCTGAGGGAGATCCTGAAAACATGACCTGTTGGGAGCGTCTTGAGGACTGGAGTTGAGAAACACGGCCCTAGGGACACACTTAACCCTTTGATCTCCCCTAGTGTTAACCCCTACCAAAGGTTGAGAAACACGGCCCTAGGGGATGCTATCTTACTGTGTGGGGGATGGGCTCACTGTATGAACAGAGAGATCCGTGTTCCTGACACAAGGTATCTCTACTCATACCAGACAGGATGGCGATCTGCCTTGTCCAGTGGCGGCTGGTGAGTTTTTTTTTTTTGGGGGGGTTGCAAACAAACAACCGCCTGGGCGACAGGCGGCACTAAACCACACACCCCTGCCCGCTAACCCACCACTCGGTCCGGCACTTACCCCATCTAGGTGGCAGGCGTCGGGCTGTGGGCAGCGGCCAATCGGGTGGCGGGACTCAGACCCACTTCCTGATTGGCCAGGGAATATTCATAGGCTATTGTAACACAACTGGGTGGGCTGTGAGCACACTCTCTGCACCCTATTTTGAAGCCGATTAGAGCCTCTGGCTCTAATCAGGTGCTGGCCAATAATAGTATAATGTGTTGGGTAAAAGAAGGAGAAATCGAAGAAAAAAGGAGGAGAAAAAGGAAAAAGAAAGTAGATAAAATAAAAATGAATTACTAAAAAAAAGATGAGTTCGAGGAAACCCGGTTATACATCTACTGTATCTTATAAATCCTCACCAACGCATTTTTTATGTTTCAATTGTACGGAAGTGAGCGACCACAAGGACCTGTGGTTTGGAGGTGTCACAACTGAAATGACTTATTTCACAAATACCTGAAATCCGGCTGTGCCTTCCATGAACTCAGAATGCCGAAAGGGAAGTTTAGACTGTCGGGGAAAACTTTATGACCATGGCCGACGCATTGCAGTATGAAATAAAAAATGCTGCCGTTTACAAACGGAGAATGAGGAAGGAAGTTTTGCTGAAAAATTGAAGAAACCACAATACATACTTACATAATACACAAGTCCATCAAGTCCAACCTCTGTGTGTGATTATATGTCAGTATTACATTGTATATCCCTGTACGTTGTGGTCATTCAGGTACTTATTTAATAGTTTCTTGAAACTATCGATGCCCCCCGCTGAGACCACCGCCTGTGGAAGGGAATTCCACATCCTTGCCCTTCTTACAGTAAAGAACCCTCTAGTTTAAGGTTAAACCTCTTTTCTTCTAATTTTAATGAGTGGCCACGAGTCTTGTTAAACTCCCTTCTGCAAAAAAGTTTTCTCCCTATTGTGGGGTCACCAGTCCGGTATTTGTATATTGAAATCATATCCCCTCTCGAGCGTCTCTTCTCCAGAGAGAATAAGTTCAGTGCTCACAACCTTTCCTCATAACTAATATCCTCCAGACCCTTTATTAGCTTTATTCTTTGTACTCTCTCCATTTCCAGTACATCCTTCCTGAGGACTGGTGCCCAGAACTGGACAGCATACTCCAGGTGCGGCCGGACCAGAGTCTTGTAGAGCGGGAGAATTATCTCTTTATCTCTGGAGTTGATGCCCATTTTAATGCCAATATTCTGTTTGCTTTGTTAGCAGCAGCTTGGCATTGCTGAGCCTATCATCTACTAGGACCCCCAGGTACTTCTCCATCCTAGATTCCCCCAGAGGTTCTCCCCCCAGTCTATAGATTGCAATCAGATTTTTGCCACCCAAATGCATTATTTTAAATTTTTCTACATTGAACCTCATTTGCCATGTAGTTGCCCACCCCATTAATTTATTCAGATCTTCTTGCAAGGTTTCCACATCCTGCGGAGAAGTTATTGCCCTGCTTAGCTTATTATCATCGCAAATACAGAGATTGAACTGTTTCCCCCATCCCCATCCTCCAGGTCGTCTATGAATAAATGAAATAGGATTGGTCCCAGCACAGAACCCTGGGGGACCCCACTACCCACCACTGACCATTCCGAGTACTCCCCATTTATCACCACCCTCTGAACTCGCCCTTGTAGCCAGTTTTCAGTTCATGTACTCACCCTATGGTCCATCATTCCATGTACTCACCCTATGGTCCATGCCAACGCACCTTACTTTGTACAGTAAACGTTTATGGGGAACTGTGTCTAATGCTTTTGCAAAATCCAGATACACGACGTCTACGGGCCGTCCTTTATCTAGATACACGACGTCTACGGGCCTTCCTTTATCTAGATACACCACGTCTACGGGCCTTCCTTTATCCAGATACACCACATCTACCCGCTTCCCTTTATCTAGATACACCACGTCTACGGGCTTCCCTTTATCTAGATACACCACGTCTATGGATTTCCTTTATCTAGAATCACCACGTCTACGGGCCTTCCTTTATCTAGATACACCACATCTACGGGCCTTCCTTTATCTAGATACACCACGTCTACGGGCCTTCCTTTATCTAGATACACCACGTCTACGGGCCTTCCTTTATCCAGATACACCACATCTACGGGCCTTCCTTTATCTAGATACACCACGTCTACGGGCCTTCCTTTACCTAGATACACCACGTCTACGGGCCTTCCTTTATCTAGATACACCACGTCTACAGGCCTTCTTTTATCTAGATACACCACGTCTACGGGCCTTCCTTTATCCAGATACACCACGTCTACGGGCCTTCTTTTATCTAGATACACCACGTCTACGGGCCTTCATTTATCTAGATACACCACATCTACGGGCCTTCCTTTATCTAGATACACCACATCTCTGGGCCTTCCTTTATCCAGATACACCATGTCTACGGGCCTTCCTTTATCTAGATGGCAATTCACCTCCTCATAGAAGGTTAGTAGATTGGTTTGGCAAGAACGATTCTTTATGAATCCATGCTGATTACTGCTAATGATACTGTTCTCATTACTAAAATCTTGTATATAGTCTCTTATCATCCCCTCCAAGAGTTTACATATTAGTGATGTTAGGCTAACTGGTCTGTAATTCCCAGGGATGTATTTTGGGCCTTTTTTAAATATTGGTGCTACATTGGCTTTTCTCCAATCAGCTGGTACCATTCCAGTCAGTAAAAATTAGGGACAATGGTCTGGCAATTACTTGACTGAGTTCCCCAAGTACCCTCGGGTGCAAGCCATCTGGTCCCGGTGATTTATTAATGTTAAGCTTCCCAAGTCTAATTTTAATTCTGTCCTCTGTTAACCATGGAGGTGCTTCCTGTGATGTGTCATGAGGATAAACACTGCAGTTTTGGTTACTGAAGCCCCCGATTCCCTCGTGAAGACCGAGGAGAAGAATAATTTCAATACCTTCGCCATCTCCCCATCCTTTGTAACCAGATGTCCTTTCTCATTCTTTATGGGGCCAATATGGTCTGTCCTCCCTTTTTTACTGTTTACATACTTAAAGAATTTCTTGGGATTTTTTTTGCTCTCCTCCGCTATGTGTCTTTTATGTTCTATCTTAGCCGTCCTTATTGCACCCTTACATTTCTTGTTGCATTCTTTATAAAGTCTGAATGCTGATGATGATCCCTCAACCTCACCTTGTATTTTTTCAAGGCCTTCTCCTTTGCTTTTTATATGCATTTTTACATTGGAGTTAGGCCATCCAGGACTTTTGTTCGCTCTTTTAAATGTATTACCCAATGGGATGCATTGGCTAATGCCCTTATTTAATATGCTCTTAAAGCAAACCCATCTCTCCTACGCGTTCTTTGTTCCTAAGATTTTATCCCAATTTTTGCCTTCTAGCCTTCTCGGAGTTAAGGGAAGTTGGCTCTTTTGAAATACAGAACATGGAGAAGACAGAACTCCCTCAATAGGACTTTTTTTTTAATTACTACCTGTGCTTGGTGTAGCTGCACCCCAAGCTGAACACCAATTTGTGGATGTTTCCATTGGGAAAGTGCTGGCGGCAATATTTTTTATTTATTTCAGGTACTTATATAGCGCCGTCAATTTACTCTTTAGCACTTTTACATATGCATTCACATCAGTCTCTGACCTCAAGGAGCTTACAATCTTAGGTCCCGAACTCTCTTTCATACACATGCTAGGGCCAATTTGACAAGATCCAATTAACCTATCAGCATGTCTTTGGATTGGGGGAGGAAACCAGAGAACCTGGAGAAAGCCCCCGCAGGCACACGGAGAACATGCAAGGCAGGTAGTGTCATGGTCAGGATTCAAACCAACAACCCTTTTGCTGCTGGGTGGAAGTGCTAACCACTACACCACTGTGCCACCCAATACAAGAAAACACAATTAAGCAAAAAAAATTTTTTTTTAAATTATCCAAAATTTATTTGAGCATAATAAATCATTAAAAAGCACATACAAAATAAACTTTATTTCATCCCAATGATTCAAATCATGAAATTCCAGGCTTCACAATCATTGCAACAATTCAATAGGGAAAGTCTATACAACATATACTCTGTAGATATTTAATCTTCTCAACTGTGTGCACAATGTTGCATGACTCCAGTCACCCAGAGTCCGACGCGTTTCACAGCCAGGAATGCTGCTTCTTCAGGGACGAAACATACCCTGTTTCCCCAAAAATAAGACCTAGCGTGATTGCCGGTGATGGCTGCAATATAAGCCCTACCCCCCAAATAAGCCCTAGTTAAAGTCCTTGTAGGTCTTATTTTCAGGGCAGGGCTTTTTTTCGGGGAAACAGGGTAGGGATTATTTGGGAGGTAAGGCTTATATTGCAGCCATCACCGACAATCACGCTAGGTCTTATTTTCGGGGAAACAGGGTAAGGATAACTATAATAAATAACATTTCACATGAAACAAAAATAATAAAATCAAACAAATCCATAGGGATGATCCCTGATGATACATGATCCCCTGATACGTGACGCAACGCGTAGGACGGGAGCATGGTGACGTTGTTTCCGGTTTTAACAGTAGCCGTCATTTTGGTATTACCTTTCTCATTTCCTTTGGGCTTACCTATTGTGATTTTAATGTGAGTGTATTTCTTTGCTTTTTTGTTCCCCTATGGGAAGCCCCTCTTTCCCTGTTTTATGATTACCTACTGGGCCACGTGAGTATCCAGGACACGCCTCTCTGACCTGGTGTGACATTGTGGTATCACTTAAGGCACATCTGACCTGTACGAGGGTACTAACAAGGTGAGAGTGCATGACAGATGGTGGTGGATCCTGGTGGTGGTGAACACTGAAGATACAGAGGCGTGTGCGTTTCTGGATTTGTTATATATATATATATATTAGTATGCATTCACTCATCATAGATATACTGTAAATTCATAAATTTGAAGATCCAAAAATCCGAAAATAAATAACATTTGAAAATTCTAAATAATAACTAACTAATAATAGCTAACTATTAAATTATAGGTATTGGAATTTCCTTTCGGATTTGGCTGTTATAGTGAACATAACGAATACGAATCTATCAGAAGTTACAAATTATCTGAAATAATGAATGCCCCATCTAAACAAAAGGAACGGAACTAATTAATAATAAATAATAGTAATAAAACATATTTATTATTATTATTATTAATGTTATTTATTGTTATTAATTCATTATGTTCTATTTGTTTAAATACGGTATTCGTTATTTCGGATAATTGGTATTTGTTACGTTCACTAACAGCCAAATCTGAAAGGAAATTCCAATATCTAGAATTTAGAATAATAGGTATTGGAATAACTGAAATAATAACTAACTAAAAATAGCTAACTATTAAATTATAGGTATTGGAATTTCCTTTCGGATTTGACTGTTAGAGAACGTAACGAATACGAATTTATCCAAAGCTACGAATTGTCCGAAATAACGAATGGCGCATCTAAACAAATGGAATGGAACAAATGAATAACAATAATAATAATAATAAAACGTTTTTATTATTATTGTTGTTATTTATTATTATTAGATCGTTACATTCCATTCGTTTATTATTATTATTAATTCATTCCGTTCCATTTGTTTAGATTCGGCATTGTTATTTCAGATAATTCGTAACTTCGGATAGGATTTGCATTCGTTGCATTCACTAACAGCCAAATTTGAAAGGAAATTCCAATACCTATACTCAAATAGTTAGTAATAGTTAAGTTATTATTAGTTAGTTACTATTTTCAGATTTTCAAATTTTCGGGTTTTCGAATTTCGAATTTCTGAATTTCCGAATTTACAAATTTCCGAATTTGCGAATTTATCAATTTGCAAATTTACGAATTTGCGAATTTATGAATTTACAAATTTGCGATATCTCTGAATTTGCAAATTTCTGAATTTACAAATTTTCTAATTTACAAATTTGCGAATTTATGAATTTGCAAATTTATGAATTTCCTAATTTACAAAAAAATTTGTTAAACGGGTTTTCGTTCATTCGGATAATGAACGAAACAAATTGCACATGTCTAATGGGCACACTACACTACTTTTTCCTTTGCTTTATTAAAGTGGTAACACGACTTCCACACTTCCCATCCTGTTCTTGGACAATCGGCATCTACACGTTCCATGGTGAGTGGATTAAGAACTTGTCTTGCATACAAACGGTACACAATTGTCAGCCAACAAACACGAACGTAGTGACGTAATACGTGGCATTTTAGCTCTTTAGCTCCACCCTTTGGGCACCTTCTGCTAATGTCGTGTTTGGTGAGCATTGATTTCGAGCATGTGTGTTTGTACTTTCAACTTTTGTGTGACGACTTGTGTACACACGATAGGAAAATCTGACAACAGACCGTTGTCCGACGAAAATTTACTAGCCTGCCATCCAACATTTGTTGGCAGAAAGTTGGACAACAGTTGTCTGATGGAGCGTACTAAACGGTCGGATTTTAGGCCAACGGTCTGTCATCACACAATTCCGTGCCGAAAGTCTGATCGCATGTACGAGGCTTAAGGCTCCATTCACACTTGTATGGCTCTAAAGTTGCAAGACTTTGGAGTACAACTGTGGTGCAACTTTAAGGCATCCTAAAGTCTCTTAAGGGGTCTTAAGATCTTGAAACTCATTTGAACCAAAGAATGGATAAGCTATGAAACATCTTCAACATTACAGAACAAGTCCAGTTGAATGCAATTAAACACTACGACCAATCCAAACACTACAACCAATCCAATCGTATTTTTTTTGTTGTTTTTTTTACGTTTTATAGATTTTTTTTCTTTAAGAAAAACATTTTAAATATAGGATGCCCGTGGCCCTCTGTCTTATAGTTGAGGACCATGGGAATGCAGTGCTTCTAGGTCTCTCTAGTCTAGACTCTAGAAGCACTTTTGACAAATTGGTGCCAGGAAATAAACGTTTTGTCTATGCGTAAGGATTCACTTTCCCAGAAAGACTGAATTAGTTCTTTAAATGCAACGTTTTATTTATTTTTTTCCACTTTCTGGCCTTGTGGCAGAATCCGTTCCTCTTTGTGGTCTAGGTTCCCTATGTTTGGATTCTTGCTGCTCTAAGGAATGTAGATCCATTACAGTGAGCACCTATCCTTCTTTGGATAAGGAGTTCCAACGGAAGACCAATCCCCTCTTGGGGGGTGCTGGTAGTCAAGCTGTGGCCATCCTATTATGATTGAAGGTATGTGCATCACACTTTAGGACCTGGTTTTTAACTCATCGGTTCCCCTTTAAAGCCTAAATTCAACCATTTTTTATTCTGTAGAGAGTGAGGAAGAATTAAAGTTGCTGTCATGTTTTTATTTCTAGTCTTGTGGGTTGTACTACCTTCAGCTTGACGTGTGTCTCCAAAGACGCAATGGGGGTTGATTTTAGACATGTGCGATTAGTTTTGTACGAATTCGTACGAATTTTTCGAAATTCGTACGAATTTACGAATCCGTAGTACGAATTTTTTTGAATACGAATTCCGTATGGAATACGAAATTCCGTTTACGAATTTCGTCGCCCAATTATTCGAATCCGACTACCAAATATCGAATTTCAACTAATATGAAAGAAATTATTATAGCGGATATAACGAATGAATTTGAATGAATTCGAATGACAAAGTCTAATTTTTGCAGGAAAAATTTAGTTTACGAATTTCAGCTCCAAATTGTTCAAATCAAACTACCAATATCGAATTTCAACTAATTCGAAAGAAATTATTATAGCGGATATAACAAATGAATTCGAATGAATTCAAATGATTCGAATGACAAAGTGTCATTTTTGCAGGAAAATGGAAAATTTATATCAAATACTTACCGTAATTTTCCTTTCCTGATGGACTCCATGGCAGCCAACGTATGGGTTAATCCCGCCTCTCCTACCTCATAGGACCCCACTCCCATAAATCTTTGCTCCCAGCTAGGTACCGTGTTCCATAACTTAGCCTACTCCAGCAATGGGAGGGAACTCCGGCTGCCATGGAGTCCATCAGGAAAGGAAAATTACGGTAAGTATTTGATATAAATTTTCCATTTTCCTGACAGACTCCATGGCAGCCAACGTATGGGAAATAACTAGCCATACACTTCCGGGTGGGACAAATTGCTGGTTTTAGAAAAAAAATTTTAATTGGCATTGTCAACAGATAAGACATTCAAACCAAAATTAACTGAAGAAAGAGCCGCCGGCTCAACACAATAGTGTGTCATAAATGTATGTATCGATGACCATGATGCTGCTTTGCAAATCACTTCCGCAGACACATGACGGGAAGCTGCCCAAGACGTCGAAACACTTCTAGTCGAGTGTGCTGTCACCGCCTCTGGAGGGACCATACCCTTAGCCGTATACGCCCTTTGAATAGCCTGGACAATCCAGGCTGATATGGATCTGGAGGAAGCACGTAATCCTCTATTCTTCCCTTGAAAGTAAATGAAGAGGTAATCCGATTTCCGGAAGGGAGCCGTTGCTTCCAGATAGACTCTTAGGATTTCTCCGACATCTAGAGGATGGATACTAGAATCGTCAGATGAATGGAATGTTGGGAGAACTATTTCTTGATTCTCATGAAAGACGGACGTCACTTTGGGATTTGATCCCAACATAGGGATCAAGACCACCCTATCCGGAAAAAAGGTGATAAACGGTTCTTTGAAACCCAGAGAGCTGATCTCAGATACCCTTTTGGCAGATGTTATGGCCACCAGGAACACTGTCTTGAGAAAAAGATCTTTGATGGACAATTGATCCATTTGTCGAAAATCCTCTCCTGAAAAGAAGTCCAAAACGAGGGGAAGATCCCACTTGGAGAATCTTGGCCTCCTTTGAGGTCTGAGTCTTGATGCACCTTTAAAGAATTGCCTGACGAGAGGATGTTTTGCCCAAGCAACGCCTGTGAATGCAGAAATCGCAGAGACCTGAACTCTAAGAGAGCTGACGGCCAAGGGCAACTCCAGGCCTGTCTGCAGGAAACCCAGAATGTCCGATATTTTCGGGTCTTTAAATGAACCTCCAACAGTAGGGATGAAACTCACGAATCTTGCCCAGATTCTTTGGTACACTCTGTTAGTTCCCGCTCTCCTGGCACTCATCAAGGTTTCAATTGCTGTGTCAGGACACCCTAAGGCTGTCAACCTTTCCCTTTCAACCACCAGACCATCAGGTGGAGATGGGATGGACATGGGTGAAGCGATGCTCCCTGTAGCAGGAGATCTGGCCTGGGAGGAAGAGGGACTGGGTCCCGACAACTGAGCTGCGTCAGGAGAGGAAACCATGGCCTGTTGGGCCAATATGGAATTACCGCTATTATTTCGGCTTCTTCCCAGCGGAGTCTTGACAGAAAACGGAGAATGACCGGTACTGGGGGAAAGGCATACGCCTTGAGAAACCTCCACTGGTCCGTCAACGCATCTATCCCATAAGCTTGGGGACAACGATTCCTCGTGTAATACTTCTCGAGTTTCGCATTGCAGGGTGATGCAAAGAGGTCCACTTCTGGTGTTACTCCTAGAGACAGAATCCAATTGAACACTTCTATATGGAGGGACCACTCGTTGTTGTCCAATGCTACTCTTGAGAGGAAGTCCGCCTGGACATTCTGGACTCCGGGGAGGTAAACAGCCGTCAGATTCGACAAATTCGCCTGGGCCCAAGCCATAATCGGACTGACCTCCTCTAGTAGATCTAGACTGCGAGTACCCCCTTGTCTCTTGATGTAGGCTACCGCAGTCGTGTTGTCCAACCTCAACAGAACCGAAGCTCCTGAAATCAGGTGACGGAAGGCTTGAAGAGCTTGAAAGGCAGCTCGGAGCTCCAAGACATTTGACACCACCCCTTGAGATGGGAAGTCCCATTTCCCCTGGGCTACTTCTGATAGACAGAGGGCTCCCCAGCCGCTGTTGCTGGCATCCGTCGTTACCACAATCCAGGAGATTGGTGCAATAGAGTGGCACTTGAGGAGATTCTCCTGATGAAGCCACCATGGAAGACACTCCCTCATGGACGGGGTCATTCTGACAAAGTGATCTTGTGACTCTGGGATCCATTGTTGAAGAAAACCCTTTTGGAAGGGTCGCATCCTCCACTGTGCCCATTTTACCATGGGAGCTGTGGCCACCATGGTGCCGATAACTCTGAGGCAATATGAAGCCCTGAGGCGAGGACATGTCAGGGCGAGCCGAATCCTGTCTTGAATTACTGGGATCTTCTCCATGGGTAAGGAGATGGTACTCTTTACCGTGTCGAACTGCGCCCCTAGGAATATCAGGGACTGGGTCGGATCCAACTGACTCTTCTCCCTGTTCAACAACCAGCCGAACTCCGTCAAGACCGAGATGACTTGGTCCCGATGTAAACGAAGCTGGTCTCTGTCCTGCGAGAGCAGGAGTAGATCGTCCAGGTAGTGGTGTAACCGGACACCTTTGACCCTGATTAGGGCTACCACTGCCAGTAGTACCTTTGAGAACACTCGAGGCGATGTTGTCAGCCCGAAAGGAAGACAGGTGAACTGGAGATGTCTCTGCTCCACTGCGAACCTGAGGTATTGCTGAAAATTCCTCGCGATTGGCACATGAAAATATGCGTCCTTCAAGTCCACTGAGACCATCCAATCGCCTGGCTGAATTGTTTGACTTATGGTCAAGAGAGTCTCCATCTTGAATCTTTCCTTCTGGATGAAGGAGTTCAAATATGTTAGGTCGATGACTGGCCTCCATGACCCGTTCTTTTTGAGAACCATGAAGAGGGGGGAATATACCCCCTGAAATTTTTCCTCCACTGGTACCGGAATGACGGCCCCTTGAGATATCAGGGAGTCTGTATAGGATAAGAGAATTTCTTTCTTCTCTTCCGATCTCGGTAGAACTGTGGGAATGAAGCGGTGTGTGGGTGGGTTGGTGAAAGTCCAGGTGTGACCTGTAGAGATGGTTTTGATTGTCCAATAATCTTGGACCGAGGCTGCCCAGACGTGCTGGAAATGGAGTAACCGTGCTCCTACCTGCTCCACCTGGACAGGCTCCATATCAAAAGGACTTAGTCGCATCACGACCCCCGGAAGACGTGGCCTTTGTGGACTTCTGACCTGAAGGTTGGTTTCTTTTCCAGTTTTTTCTGAATTCCCTACCAGGTCTGTATCGCCGTGCGTCCCTAGCACGCTCCTGATCCTGTCTGGGTTGGGTTCTTCTCTGGCTCAAGAGACGACGATCCTGGGGTAGAAAACCCGACTTACCCCCAGTAGCGCGTGTGATGGCCGAGTCCAGCTTGTTCCCAAAGAGGGAAGAACCCTCAAAGGGAATCTTGCACCATGCCTGTTTGGAGGCAGGATCCGCTGCCCATGGACGTAACCATAGAGCACGTTTAGCTGTGACCGAAGATAGCATGACACGCGATACTAACCGGATAATGTCCAGGGATGCTTCCCCCAGAAAAGCCGATGCCATCCTTAATTCATGTACTGGAGAATTCCTGAGCACATCTTCGGATATACTTCCCAGGATTGCACCCACGTCATCTGTCCAGGTTTCCATGGCTTTTGACAAGGCCGCAAGAGCCAAGGCCGGCTTGCAGGCCATCCCAGCGGTGATATATACTCGTTTGAGATCAGTATCGATCTTCCTTTCCAGACCGTCTCTGAATGACACTGTGTCTTCCAGTGGAAGCGTAACATGTCTCACCAATCTCATCAGTGCAGCATCAATGAGGGGGGCTGAATCCAGGTATTTCACCTCCTCACTCCTGAATGGGTACATTTTCGCTACTTTGGTGATCAAAGAGTTCTTTCTTTCAACCTTCCCCCATTCATCAGATATGATTTCACCTAGCTCCCCCAAGAAGGGGAAATTCGGGCGCTCTTTTTTCAGATGCTTGAAATACTTTTTCTGTTTGGAGGGCATCTCTATTGGGTCTTCCCATTTCAGCGCGTCTTTAACTGCCCTGACCAGATGAGGAACCTGGGAGAAGTCGAACCCCGCTCCATATTCATCCACCTCAACCTCACTATCGGAGGATCCATTTGATGAAAAATTGTCATGAGAAGGACCTGGAACTTCAAGATCCACTACGTCCGCGGCTGAGGCTGGTGCTGAGGGAGGAATGGCTGTGTGGGCTGAATCCGTCCTATTCAGAGATTCCTGTACAACCTTTCTAACCAGTGCTTCCACCTGCTGGTCTCCTGCACCTCTCTCCCTCACAGCCTTGGAGTAGCATGCTTCACATAGGGATTTGTCCTCCGGGACATGAGCCCTACACCCCCAGCAGGCTTTTTTCTCTGGGCGACCAGAATGGCGGTGGGAATCACGTTTAGATCCGGACCTTGACCTATCCGTATGATGTCTAGAAGAAGACTTTGATTTTGATTGGTCACGCTGTGACCTAGATTTTTCTTCACGTGCTACTGAATGATGATCGGACCTAGAAGGGCTGAGGACACAACAGGAAAGAAAAAATACTTTATAATTCCCCAATCCTCAAAAACCCATGCAAAACAGGCAGAGGGAAAAAAATATTCCGTCCTACCTGCGGCATAAGGGCTGACCACTAGGCGGCGACGACACATCCATGGCAACAGAACAGCAGAGACTGCAGGTGAAATATAGACCATAAACATTCAAGGAACAGCATAACCACAGAAACTCATAGCATATGAATAGAAAGCACCCAGCCTACCTTCCACAAGTATTGTCAGTACAAGAACCGGCGTCTGCAGTGTCTGTATGAAGCCAGGGCATAGCTGTATCTGACAGCTATTTGAATTTGCCGCCTGGATGACGTCACGGCGCTCCGAGCGTCGTCGCACGCCGCCCCCCGACGTCCGCGCGCATGCGCGGCCACCGCTGACCCGTCGAACCGCGCAGGCGCAAACCAAGCCTCGATCTGGATCGAGGCCGTGCGCACGCGCAGTAGGAACGAG